>OZ023155.1:19532255-20122255 GCA_963678695.2 Diplodus puntazzo | reverse complement strand
CATGAAAATGTCAGATATCAGATTTTTATATCAGGTGGGTGTGTCAGTCAGTTAAAAACAACTTAACAATACTTTTTCTTAATGCTTTATTTGCCAAAAATTAGGTTCCTGGGCTTCTTATCATCATTGATAAAGGTACAATTATTTAAATGGATTTATAGATCTCCCTCCCTATAAATCCAATATCCAGTACAGGTGGATACACAGTGAATGCCGTCTCATTCACTAGGGTCTCACTCATCCACTCAAGTGAAAACACCTATGTAGCTGCTTTGTTAGTAGCTTTGTTGCTGCTATGGACAAAGTATAAAATAGCCAGACTCATGAAAAAGGCATAAAATTCACTTTATCTTCTGCAAAATATTCATTATTTATTACTTGTCTTCAAAAGTATTTCCCAACGTTACAACTCTGTTTGACGCCTGACTCCAAATGAACACACACATTGAGGCTATAAACAATTGAATGACTATTTGACAAAAAAAAAAACCCAAAAACAAATAAGTTCCTGGGAATGTTTCTCCGCTAAGCTGTGAGACCCCGGGATGGCTGCCAACCTTCATAAATCTGACCCTCATCAGCTCGGCATCCGTAGCCTACCTGAGGCGCCACCAGCATGTTTCCTGTTGAAGAAATATCTCTTATCGTCCTTTTAAATTCTAAGGCTTAGAATTTTAATCAGCTGCGGATGGAGCGGGAGACAGCACTGAAGTTATGTCTTTTATCGAATTTCACTTAATGGAGCTATTATTTGACCGTGTCCTGCTTCGCCTCTGTCTGTTTTATGTCCTCATGTTTGCTGTTGTTTTATATACCTGCTTTGAGAGCACTCTGCTTGGGCGTTAAGTGCAGTATAAATAACATTTGCCTGCGTTGTATTGGACTCTTATTATTCTTTTTGTCTGTAATGATCCAACTGTCCTCACAGGGATGTAAGAAGCTTAACCGCATAATCCAGCCTTTACATGGTTAAATTAAAAGGATCCTTGTAACCAGTGTAAGGGGACGGGTGTATTCTTCTACTTAATAACATGAGTGCTATCTCACAAATTTTCCAGAGTATCTGGGCATTAGACGCAAGACGTTTTGCAGTGTTTTACGAGTTAAATGGCCTCTGTAGGATGAGAGCTCTGCAGGAGGCACAGAAAGCGGGGTTACAGATGGCCATAAAAGCCGAATAGAGAGGATGATTTTAAGAGAAACATTGCTATTCTGCTCTTTTTGTTGGATCCAGTCGACTTTCCAGAAATAAATAGAAGCACACCTAAAAGCGTCTTTGAAAAAACCCTTAATTTGTTTGTATGCTCTACATCTGGAAACAGATGAAAATAATTACATTTTCAAGGTTTCAATGGGTTGTAATTTTCAGGGCAAATACTGGGTCCACTTCAGCAAATCTGACATAAAGCTTTTATACAAATATTAAAAGGATTCCTAGAATGGGAAGAGAAGGACCGATCTTGACCTTTTGAAAAAAAAGAATGCGAGGTACACCACCCTATTATCCAAGTATAATACAAGTATAATGTTAAGGTCGCGTGACGTCAACTGAGCAAACTTTACTGGCTGATGACGACTGTTATTATACCTAGCGGACCTTGACCGCTTTGCTACTTTTCTTTCAGACTTGCGTAAAGAAAATGACGAAATACTCATTTTAGTTCCAATTTCTGTTCTGAAAAGATACACAAAAGCTAAATCCAGCCAACTGGGCAGGGCAGCTAAAAACTAAACTGTGTGCATCCTGAGTGTCTGAGATGTTGGCAGACAATAAGACACCTGGATACCTTCACGGTTATGTAAACAGGGACATTAATAGCAAGGTTACTCATTTTCCTGCATTAAATCCCCCAGAAACATAGTCACTGCTTCAGTGAACCTTTTTTTGCATGATCTAATTAAGGTGTGCTCTGTTATTGATTTGCTTAACAGTTTAACTGGTTTGAGAAGGGACCACGGCGTTTCAACATTTGTAAGCATGACACCAGCAGATACTTTAAGAGCCCTCAGATCAATTTCCAGCTGTGTTTTTGGGGATAAAAATAGGTATTTTAAGCTTAAATATGACATTTACCTGAATACCTGACATTTACCTAAATATGAAGAAATGTTGAGTTTTAAACTGTACATGGTTTTTCAGAAACTTATTGTGCCAACATTTGTTCTGGCAGTGGGTTGTAGGTTTAGTCTTAGAGTGCTTTCAAAATGACACACCACTGAGTGTGTTCTGATTAAGTAATCTAAGTGCGTTCAGAAAAGGTTTGTCAAAATTCCAGATGATATTTTATTCTAAAAACCTAGGAGCGGATCAAGCCTGTGTGAAAAAGGTCTTTTTAGAAGCAAAGACCAAACCACAATGGATTTCAGGTTTTACCTGTAGGTTACCCTTTTTATCAGAAATTCTATTGGTGCTGGTCCACTGAAATATCTCAATAACTACAGTGTCCGGTGTACTATGATGGATCCCTATAACTTTGGTGCCCTGACATTTCCTCTACTGTTACCATAAGGTTATTTGTGGTTTTGAGTGAATATCTTGACAACTATTGAACAGATGGCCACATAAATATTGGTTCAGACATTCATGTTCCCATCAAGTTGAATCAGTTTATTTGATAATCCTCTCATTGTCATCTCGCACCATCATCAGGCAACACATTCAGTTGGTCCGCAACATAGCATATTACCAAACATTCCAGTCAGCCTACACTGTACTTCATGTCTAATGCCAACCAACAAATGTTAGCATGCCAATACACTGAGATGGTGAACAAGATAATCATTTTTCCCGTTGATCTCATCATTGTGAGCATGTTAGCATTAGCATTTAGCTCAAGTCACCTTTGTGCCTGAGTGGAGCCCCAAACAACTAACAGTTGACAGAAGAGGAGTCTCTTGTTTTAGCTTGAGTCATTCTCCTCTTGTATAAATATACTGATCTAAATTCATTAAGGTTTAGCATGGAACAAAATACTAAAGGTGTGAAAATAATTACTTTGATAACTCATTTGATTTGTTTTCCATTCCCCAGTGATGTTTGTGTGACCATTCCGCTAAAATCCATTAATTAACTTAGTGGAGCTTCAAACAGGTCCAGCTCCACTCAGCTCTCTTCAGACCTGGAACTGTGAAACAGAAGCTAAAATAATACACTTGCAACAAGCTAATTAAAGCAACTGTTATCTTTATAATTGAGACATGAAATACAAATTTAAAACAGGCTTTTTAAATGTGGCTATGGACTTGACTCAAATATTACATGTCTTGGCGAGGTACAACAGGTACAAGTACAAGAGGATTCCTTCCAACAAATCTTCTCATTACAATGCAGCCTTTTTTAACTAAATTACAAACAACACACTGTCACTGTATTTGCTACTAAAAGAAATAAAATGCTGCCTTTACTTGGCATATCATTGAATATTACATTAATCAACTATAAGCAATGAATACAAATGCTGTTAATATTAACCAGCAGTTGGCATGGTGTTATAAATACGTAATAAAATGTACTGTAAGTCAGTGAAGGTTAAAGCCCATCGCCAGGCCGTGCTGATCTTCAGAAAAGTCTAATTAAGACATGATGGGTCCCAATAAGAGGGGCAACAACTGAAGAAAAAAAAAAAAATTGTTTTTTTACAATAAACGTTTGCAAACGAAATACACAAGGGGACAAATATAGACCCTGTAAAACAATAAACCATTTCTTAACTGAAGATAGTGATTTACAGGTCTCTTTCATTGCACAGTCCAAGGGTGTCACCTTTCAACGAGTCCACAGCAAACAAACATCCTTTATAAGTCTACCTTAACACATCTCCATATCATCCATTCACACTATTGCAACAAAACAATAGTGAGACATTAATATTTCATTCTTACACATTCAGGTATATCAACATTCAGCTGCCACATAGTCCTGTCTTCAGGGCTGCAGGATGACCTCACTGAGATCAGGTTTTTCTCATTGTTATGGATTACATTAAAACATATCTCCACATTTAAATAATCAAACGGATGATGATGATGAATTTATTGTTTTTAAATGACAGACAAATTCAACTCAAACCTTTTTTTCAGTCTAGAAAATCTGTGAAGTTTCCCTCAGCAGAGTTTAACATTTAAAAAGAACGCTACTCAGTGAAAACAGCTGCACACCAAATGTTTTAAGATCCTCTTGAATTGTCCAGGAGTAGTGACTGTGTCAATTTTGAGAATGTTTTGGTGCTCGGTGCACAAAAACTAAAGGCAGTTTTTCCAAGTTCAGAATAAAGCTGGTTAATGATCCAGGACTTAATTCAAAAGACGACCATCAATTTAAGATGTTCTAATTGTCCTTGCTGTAGGCCAGCCAATTGTTTTTGTATGACAGCCTGAGAAACTGCTTTGGTCATAATTGTGCAGCCCTGAACTAGCATTTAAATACTCAATCCTTAATTATGTTACAATCCATTTTTGAGCTAAATTCATTAACAGGAAATATGTATATTATGTGTTTGTCAGCTGATGATAATTGAAATTGTTAATCTTTTCTCTGCTGATGTTCACAAACTTTTAGCAGCCTAAGTTGCCAACGTTACGGAGTGTCTTCTTGCACCCAAGTGAGAATAGTCACACTGCAGCTATTTGTATCGTCAATGGCTGATGTGTTACAAAGTGCAGAGGTGGTCATGATTGATGGGTTACTTTTAGACTTAGATGCCTTATTATTTACAGTTTTCTGTCGCAGTCTGGTTACATATAGGCAACAGAATTACGTGGTTAGTTTTAGGAAACGCTGAAATGATACATGCGCCCAGGAAATGTTGGGTGCAAATATCAATGTTAGCCATGGACACCTGGGTGCTAGTAGCATCTGACTACACATTAATAATACATTTTGTATGTATTGAAAGACCTGCCCATCAATTAGAGAGCTCTCCACAGGGCAACCCTCTTTGCTTGCAACTTTAAGTACAAAATAGGGTTGCAGCAGTCGGCCGGTTTTCAGTATACATGTACATTTTGCTTGTCTACTGTATAAAGTGTGATGAAAAAAATAATTTAAGTTTATATCAAGTTCTACATCTGTGAGGACATAACATTCATGGCAACTAATATTGTGCATCTGTGTAAAACCGTGATATTTTCCAAGATAATGATCGTCCCATGAAAATCTACTGTTGCAGCCCTAACTCTAAAATATATTTTACAAATGCAAAGCCACAACATGTCTCTCTAAGGGAAACTATGGTGCGATAAATCAAGTTTGGTTTGTTCCAGAAATGTCCCAAAATTATTTGTAAATGAAATGAAAAATAACTCCATAATAAGCTAATTAATTTACTATCAAGGGTGACTCGTAGAATTGAGGATTTACTGTAAAGAGTTACCATGATTTTGCTGTAGAATCCGTTAACTTCATGGCCACATGGCACTGCAGCTCATTTAGCTAATCTCGGGTCCTTCATCAGAATAAAAGTGCATCAGTGGAATAAATGTATAGATATGACGTCCGCAATTAAAATCTCTCCCTCCCATTTTGTATTGCAATAAAACACTTTGATATTTACAATAGGAACACAGGTAAGGCTATTCAAATATAGCTCCTTTACACTACACAAAAAATATGTTCAAAACATCACTCTGGTATATACACAGTATATACAGACTTTGATGATTATGGCCAAAGGAAATCACCACGTTACAAACGGCTGTCCTTAGAAAATGGGTCATGGACTGTCTTTAGCTCTGTCCACATCAAATCAGAGGACAGAGAAAGAGGCAGTTCAGATTCTAAATGAGATGAAACACATTCAAAGATGTCGAACAGAGACCTGCTCATCCGATGCAGGAGCAGATGACACATGAAGAAAACAAAACAAACAAAAACGTATGTATTCAATCCTCATGTGTTACTGTAGTAATGTGATCAACCACCCACTTCACTTTCCATTCACAATGAACTGTTTTACCATTCTTGTAGAGTCACCATGTGTCATTACTGGGGTCTTAAAGAAGGGAGCTGCGGTGATTTCAACTCAATATCAAAACACATTAGCTCATAACGGTGATCATCCCTATTTTTTAAACTTCCACACACTTCTGTTGAATGTATCTGAATTTCAAGTTAAAATTAACTTAACTGAAATTAAACACTTCAACTGTTATATTGATGATTTATGTATTTCCGATTAGTATTTACGCTCACTCATATCTGTGTATCTACGTGCATATAATGCAGAAAAGATGTGTGGAGTAAAATAATTCATATTCAATCCCAATAATTCCCAGACATTCCTTTGTCTCCCCTGAAAACTCCTAAACCCTATGTCTAACCAATCTGCAGGGTCTCAGAGAACAAAGTGATAAATGTTACGAGTGACAAGACAAAGGAACTGATTTATAAATACACATATAAATATAAAAAAAAACGTGGTGAAATTGGAATCTATATTATACATTCTATCGCATCAAAAGGGAAGTAATTTCTTCACCTGCTCGGGAGAAAACATACTTAGACGTCTGGATAAGGGCCCTTTCTCAAAAACAACACACAGTTCAACAAAAACCTGGATACAACTTTGATCTTCTTGTGGAGCTCTACCAGGTAGGCATCATGTCTGGGAACCAGACGCGACCCAAATGCTTTGATACCTCCCAGTGGATATCATCCAGCCCATAGCGGTGATCCGGGACCAGTACCTCCTCCATGATGGACAGCTGCGTCAGCCTGTCTCCACACATCTTGACAAACTCCACAAAGGCGCTGCAGGACACTTCACACTCTCCTAAGCCGATGGCCGACAGCTGCGTGCAGCGTTGGGCGATGCGGATCAGCTCTTCATCCAGTGGCCTCAACCCATTGGCACAGACCACCAGCTCGACCAGACGCGGGCAGGTGAGCCCGACGCGGCCCAGCACGTCTTTACTGACAGAGCGGCCGAAGTACAGATGCGTAACAGGGATTTCATCGCGGAAGAAAGGGCCGAACTCATCCTCATAGAGGAAGAAGTACATGACCAGATTAAATTTGGGAGAGTGGCGCACCATGGCATCCCAGCTGCTCTTCTTGATTGTGTGGAACTGTTGGCCGGGGTTCTCGCTGATCACATCGATGCGGAGGTGCTCGAGGTGAACGTGCTTCTCTGAGGAGAGGGCGATGAGAAGTTCGTCACTCAGCAGATGGTAGTTCAGAGCCAGTTCCCTCAAGCCGTGACACTGATCAGCCACACACAGAATGCCTGGGATATACAGAGAAGTAAATTAGAGGACACTATAGACCTACAATGTAAGTTTAAGGCAGAGAACAGAAAAAAGATGAAGAAATGTTGGACAAAACTTTAGAATTTCCCAGTAATACCGGAGGTTCTTTAAATCATGGGGGTAAAAGGTCACTGTTAACTTTAGCTTTTCAATATATCAAATCGATACTTTTTTCTTCTTTAACCATTTGTTTGTTTTGGGTTTTGTTTTTATTGTGTCTATGATTTCTTACGTATATATTTATTTTTTGTGTATTGTGTGTCCCTGTATAGCATTTTGAATTGCCTTTTGTCTTAAAGGTCCCATAGCTGTCAAACTTTTAGTTTTACTTGTTATTGGTTTTCACATTTAAAATAACTGTAATACATCTTTATTTCAATATTAATGTCCATTCATATGTAGTTTCAAGTCACCCAAGTGACTTGATTTTAGAGGACACATTGGTGAGCAGTCAAGGAGTTATCTGAAAACAAGTCAAGCTGCTGAAAACATAACAGGGGTGAAGTGATTTTCCAGAGAGGACAAAGGGTTTCACCAAATCGGTGCAGTGTCAGTAATAATTGTTCTTTATCAATTAAATTCTTATCAATAATTCGTTTTACTCATTATTAGTCACCAAGATTCTTAATAACTATCTCTCCTCCTGTTGGTCAGTACCTGCAGGTGAAACATGAGGGCAACTGCTCATTTTCAGCAGCTTGAGGGTGTCACTGTTATTGGCCACCAGGACTTTGAGGGAGGGGTCATCCACAGGGGTGTCATCGATCTTCAGGGAGGACAGCGACTTGGAGTTGACAAAAACCACAGTCAGAGCTGAGATGAAGTGGGACTGTTGAACAGAGCAAAAAGAGAGGAACAATCAGTCATCCCTTTTCTTTAGAGAACAAAGTTTTATTCACCGAAACATCAAGCAATTTGAAACGCAGACATTAGCCCTTTTTACACAGCGTCTCCGCATTAATTCCGGAGCAGTGGTATGCCAATTCTCCGCCGATGGTGATTCACACAGAGCGAAGCATCTCCGCCGTACCGCCGTGTAATTCACACAGAAAGCCGGCGCTGCGGCTCCTAAAGAGGCGTGACGGTACACTGTCATGTTGATGATGTCAACATGACGGTGTTCCCCTTGTCAATCCACAATCATCTGGGCGCTGTTATAATGTGTTGTGATTGAGATCCTGACCCACCAAACATCCTGGGAAGTGATGAAGTTACATTTTTCACGCTAAATTACATAATCACCATCAGTAAACTGGACGCTGTCTGACTCCCTCACTGGGACGGAGGCTGTTTTCTGGGGGAAAGTTCCCCAAAGTCTCGGTCAGGAGGGCTGACCGTCGCGGGGATTAATTTTAATCACAAACACTTGGTGAGTTAAGTTTTTTGCCGGTGACAGATGCTGTTTTTCAGCCAGAAATGTGCCGAAGAGACTGTAGGACAGGCGGGAGGACAGACGCTTCTCGACAGCTGTGGTATTTGTTTTCCGCATATAAGTTGCAAAAGACAGTTACAGTTGCTATGTTACTTTTGTTTGGTCCTGTAACGTTGCTTTGTGGGACATTCCTCTGTATTTAGTTGAGTGAAGGAACTGTGCAGTTATCGAACAAGTCAGACCGACACGCCCCCGCTCCGTGCCTCTTGCTTATCCGTTCAGACAGGGGTGGTTCACCAATAATACGGCCCTGATACAACCTCCAGAGGCTGATCAGCGGCGGGCCACTATACATGGGCATTACTGCCCTCTGCAGGTGGTAGAAATGTAAATCATATCAGCCTTGTGTGGATGCACAACTTTGTGTATTATACAAAACAAAACACCCACTCATTAAAACGTAACTCCACAGCACCAACAGTAATCAAAAACTCTGGTGTATCTTTGGATTCTAATCATGAATTTAAAAACAAAACATAATTGTGCAGCCATGCCAAATATTCCCCCTTCGTAGCATTAAGGAGTAGAAACTAAATTTCATTTTTCAACCAGTTTTGTAAAATGACAACTAAATCTTGCACCTTGTTTTTGATTAGAATTTTAGCATCTGATTATCAAAAATGTTATAGTGAAAGAACAAGAAAGTCAGATGTCGGCCATGTATTTCCATGAAGAAAATACAAACTGTCCCGTTTTGAACAACCCTTTATGGCCTTTTACGTTTACAAGTTGCACTTGAAAGCACCATGAAGTCCCTGTCGGTGCCCATACGCTTTGCTCTATAAAGTGATATACATTTCAGTGTTAATGAGGTGCACCTGAATGTATCATGAGGCCATGTCCGCATGCCGTATATGCCATTGGTGCTTGGAGGGTGTTCATTTCAGTCCTGCTTACACAGGATTACATAAAGACTGATCTCTGGGTTTTATATATCGAATTCTTCAGGTCAAGATCAAACTAAATGAGAAAATGTATTATTTTTTTTTAACCCAGTCCTCATAAAAGACACACAGACATAATGATCTTGCTAAGGCTTACCTTGGGCAGCTCCATGAAGCTGGGCCTGGCTGTGGAGATGAGCCCGAGTGTTTTCAAAGAGCAATTCACGAGCTGAGAGAGGATGTCGCAGGCAGCCTCTGCAGACTCTCTGCTGCTGTCCACCTGAGCAGCACAGAGAGAAAATGAAAACCCAGCGACACTTTAAGTCGAATACAACACTACACACTTCTCTTTATCACGTTAACCTGCTCAGCCCTTAAACTCAGTTCATACCTTGAAGCTCACATACTGCAGGTGGTTGGAGTGCCTTTTGATTATCTGCTTGATGAGGTCTGGGTGTGTGGCCTTCAGGTAGGAGCTGGCTGGCTGATTCAACTCAAACTCAAAGCACCGCCACAGCTCTGGCATGTGAAAAGCCTGGTTCCAGCCCCGGCACACCTGTGGTGACAGCAGTAAATTAAAATCTGATTTAAGTCATCTGTCTCTCTCAGAAATCTTCAGAGTGGTGGATGCTTAACAAACCTGCTGGTAGCAAAGTTAATGGTTTGAGCAATCACTGCTTAGCAAAGATCGTTTACAATTAATCTTTTTCTAATTAGCAATATTTTCTGCTAGAGAGCTTCTGGGAAAAAAATGCGTCTTGAATACCAGAGGCCAGCTTACAAAACGTGACTCACAGCAGAGAACAGACACCATTCATCTCGCCTCAGGCAAGTGGCCTTCACCAGGGCTCACATGTCTGAATTACCAGACTTGTTGGAGCAGAAAAAAAACTAGGAATGGGTGTGTGTCTGTGTCTTTAACCCACCCTGTTTCATTGTTAAAGGCACAACCAATGAAGAACATGAGCCAAAAAGAACAAGAAAGAAAACTGTCTATCAACTTTCCAGTCTGACTTGTTATTTCATGCAGACACGGATAAATACTGCAGTTTTAAAAAGGATCAATATAAAGGAAATGACAAATGACAGTGCTGCTTCCTGTGCAGTGACTGATGGCTCATTATCACATCAGTACCTGAGAAGCGTGAGCCCTATCCAGGATAGGCAGGTACTGGAAGATATGTAGCAGGATCTCCTGTGGCAGACACTCCCAGCGGGCTCCCTCCTCCACCTCCTCCTCCTCCTCCTCCTCCTCCTCCAAATCTTTCTCCCTCCTCTGCCTGCGGGACCGTTTAAGAGTCTCCTGAGAGCCACTGCTGGTGCCACCTCCGTCCTCCTCCTCATTCCCTTGCAGACCTCGTTTCATCCTGGGTAAACAAACAGAGGAGGAGTGAACAACATCCAGATGGTCAGCCCAAGTTGACTTTGTAGGCAAAGAAACTCTTGATTAGCAGTATAAATTATGCAGGGCCTCTTCATCACCAGACCTGACGCGCTTGGCAAATTATATTTCTGTTATTAACAAACTAACAGTCACTAAACTAGCATGTCTGGCAGATTGCTGCATTCATATACATCTATGATTTGATACATGGTTATAGAGCTGTACCTATTTTGAATATCAGTTAATATTTTAATTATCTTTTAACTTTAATTTCTTAACCAATGACACCAGAGTAAAGCAGAAAACCCTCATATTTGTCAGAGCTTAACTGACAAATGTTAGAGATTCTGATTTGATAAATGACTTCATGTCAATTAACAGACTTCTTAAAGTTCCTCAATAAAGTTAATCAATAAACCATCATAGTCAGGGTGCAAACTTAACCTTTCTTTCCCCCTGGCCAAGTGGCTAGTGAATCTTCTAATTTTACCAGGCACTCAAAGGGCCTGCATTATTTTTAAGATGGTGAGTGAAACAAATCTAAGAGCCACTTGAATTTTTAGCCTAGAGCCCGACCAATATAATTTTTGGGGCTGATGACAAAAACAATATATCTGCCGTATGTGTTTTTAACAACTCCTCAGATGTTGTTATCACACATACTTGTAACAAAGCTATGGTACGGAGGCAGGATATTTTTCAGTTTAACAGCAATGTTTATCGACTTACATGACATCTTTGGGCTGAAACAGTAAACATAAGTGGGAATTCAATTTGAAATTACCCTAAGTGTCATTTAGAAATTGTCTTACCAGCGCAAATTCGACCAGATAAACGCAAATACCAATATTGACCAATATCTGCCACCAGATACATCTGTTGGGCTCTAATGTTACCACCATCGGCTGGTGCCTGGTGCAGATTTTGCGCCCTGGCTGTGCTGCTTTGTTACTCTTACATCACTTAGTTATTCTTAAGAGAAAAGATTATGAAAATGGTGTATCCACATAAGTGTCCTTAGACTGTACATTTGCAAGAGAGAGTCATTATATCGGATAATAATAGTGTAAAATAATAAAACTGATATTTTCTGGGATGGTCATCACACCACGACAACCTTAAACCATTTACAACCCTACTGACTGTATGTCGAATGAATTGCCTCTTTGTGAATGTGATATTATTCTGATCATTTGGTATATGCTGTGCAAAGGTTAAAAAAAGCAGGTGTGTTCTGGAGCGTTTGGCTCTGCTTCCTGAGAATAAAAACATTGCAAAGCAGGACACGCCTCCCTAAAGCAACACCGCCGTCTGTTCAGCCTGATGTAAACTTCATAAACTATGCGTTAGCTCATGCTAGCAAAAACTGCATTGAGTTGGACATGTTATTCTTTTTTTTATGCACATGAATAGCACGATGTTGCCGACGTTTAACGACCACACGGATGGTTAGTTACACAGAAACACGTCAAACCAACCCAGGACAGGAGTTAGCTAGCTTAGCCGAACCGGGGCGTTGCATCTTGCTAACTACTTAGCGAACAAGTTGTTGTGATTATAAAGTTCAATTTACAAAAAAACAAAACAATGTTTAGTTAAACGAGCAGTCGAAGTTCTGAGCTGGTGTCGACACCGTCCTGCTCTTACCTGGCTTTCACCTCCGCTGGCTGTTTTTGAGAAAAGGCGATCACCTAACGTCAACCGGGACCGACACAAGAAAACTGCGTTCGAGCTGGCCGACCGATCAAACACATTGGACCATAGGACAGCACGGCGTGTCGGGGATGTTAGCAAAAGCTGACTAGAGGCTTTTGGAGCAAGTTTTCAACGCGTGTTTTCCCTTCCCTTGCGCCTGACCTAGTTTCTCGCCACAACTCTGCTTCAACAGTTTGCCTCCCTGTCAGTTAAAGATGGCGTTTGTGTTGCTGCTGCGTCGAGCCGAGTCAGTGTGCTGGCCGGCCTGCAGCTACACTGAACCGTCGACAGGGGGCGCTGCTCCACTCAGACGGAGGTGTCTCCCCTTTTGAATCTGAGCTCAGGCTTTACCAGTGTTATTTCAAAAAAGATAATGGTCGGTCCTATCATACAAAGATGTAACCACACACACTAGTAATGGCTATACAAAAACAACCGTTTGAGATATAAAAAATTAAATAAATAACAGAGGTACATGTGACACGTGACAAAAAGTAGGGATGCAGCAAAGTGGACCAACAAATTATCAGCCCCATAATATAATTTTAGAAGAGAAGAAGAGTTTTATTTACAAGGCACAAGGTAAAGTGTTTTAGAAACGGAATGTCCAATGTCGCTGATGTTCTGAGTGGTTTTAATGGCCTGCTGTGGAGCCTTCCTGTCCTGGGCAGTGCATGAACCAGGCCAGTTTGTGATGTTTCCAGTAAGGAATGTTTTCTGTTGCTCCTCTGTAAAAGTTGATCTTGCTTGCAGGATCCTAGCCTACCTAAGTTTCTGTAAGAGGTAGAGCCTCTTCTGGGCTTTTTTTAACCAGGGTGGTAATGTGTGATGACCAAGACAGGTTCTCACTGATGGTATTTCAATGAACCTATAACTGCTGTAACTGTTCACCTGCTCCACCTTAGCTCCACTGATGTAGACAGGGATGTGTCTTTGCTTCCATTTGTTCTAAAATCAACAATCAGCTCCCTGGTTTTGTTAATGTTCGTTAATGAAATCATACCCCATAGATAAAGCAGTAATATGAAGCCAGTTGCATTCCTTGATTGAACATAATGATTGATTATGTTGTAGAAAGTACCTAAATGTCATACTTGAGCAGAAGTAAAGATATCGTGTTAAAATATTACTTTGGTGAAAGTGAAAGTTATCCATACAAATAGTACTCAAGTGAGAGTCTTCAGATATCTCTCTTAGGATAATCTAATCCAGATTTGAGAAGTCTAGGCATAGTGGGTTTTGATCAGGAACTGGTCTGGTCTAACTGGTCTGGTGCAGAAAAAAACGGCAAAAACGGGCTATTGTCACGAAAGTGTTCAAGCAGCAAGTTTCGTTGTTGAGGAACAGGAAGTTGTGGGAGGGACGTCGGCGGATGAATGACAGGCAACGACGGTCGGTGTACAGACAGCGATATTGAGAGTTGAGAGATTTGTGACATTTAGCGTGTTTAGAGTGTATAGTTAGTGTGTTATGTAGTGTTTGGTGTAGTGTGTTTAGTGTGTAGTAGAGACGTTTTTTTGTTTAATGAGTCAAAACACTGAGGAGAAGCTGAATGTGGAGCAGGCAGTGCAGCTCTTCATTCAGCTGGAAGGAGCTCAGGCAGACCTGAGCATTGCCTGCCTTTAAATGTAAATAGTTACACATAACTTTGTAAATTTTTAAAATGTATGCACATATTCAGCAAACAACAACTTATATTTGCACTATAAGTAATAAAAAATGGTTTGTTAAACATATTTGTGGTTTTCACAGCAAAAAAATCAAACTTTTTCTACTCGGATTTTATGTTTTTTTTTGTGATTTTAGGTCCATTGTGTTAATACAGTAGGTCAAAATGAAAAAATAACTGTACAGTCACACATGTGAGGTAGTGCTGAAAATAATGACACCAAGTAAATAGTTTTTAAGGTGAAATATAATGGCAAAATCAAAAATAGTCAAAAACGGCCAATTATACCCTGAAATATCGGATTTCACAACAAACCTAAATATCCCTGACGTTCCACCTTCAAACACAGCCTCATTTGGCCATCAATGAAAAAGCTTCTTAACCTCCCACTTTTCTATAGGAACACATATTTTCTTACGGGCAATGCAGTAGTTAAAGTGATTTAAGTACAAAAGTACAAGTTAAAGTAATTATACATGCATTTTCAGGTATATACTCTATAGCAGGGGACGATCAATTAACAGCATGGCCGTTTATCAGATCCTATATTCTGCATTTACCTATTTATCAGTGTATACTTGTATATACTATACTTATCTTATGCTGTCTGCAACCCTTGAACTGAGGCCCAGTCCTCAGCTGCAGCTCGTATTTCGATTCTGGCCAGTGGTGCTTTGCTGCATGTCTCACCCCCCTCTCCTGTCTGTCTCTAACAGCTGTCCTGTCTACATAAAGCCCAAAAAGTAATAATCTCACAATGATCTGATCAAGGATTACATCCGCAAAGAAACAAGCATCTAAAGTTACTGAATATAGGGAAGTAAACAAAAATGCATTATTTGCCTCTAAAAAGTGTAAGGTAGCCGAAAATGGAAATACCCAAAGTGCCAATACCTTAGATTTGTACTCAGGTAAGGTACTTAAGTAAATGTAAGTTACATTCCATCACTGGACTTTACAAGAAGATGTCTACGCATTTTGCTGCTGTTTCTTATGTGTGTGGAGCACTTTTCTGCGGAAACCACGTATGTCAGAGACCCTGACATCATGAAGAAAAGATTAATCATTTAAAAACTTTAATGAATTATCAGAAATGAAATCAAGTAAACCATGACAGTATAACTGAAAATATAATATTGGCTCATGATGTTTACACATTTTATTAATTCTGTTCTGCCCCGCCCATATAGGATGGTGTTGTACTGTAGCAGTGGCAGTTCTGTGGTGGATGTAAGGGGGTCCAGGGCCCCGATAACAACATGTGGCTTCCCTACATCTCAAGGTTGTTTTTTCCCTGAAGCCATTTCAAACTGGGAATCTCCTTTTCAATGTGATATTACCATTTTAATCAGGACATCAAATTCTCCTACACAACAGCTACGCCCGAACATAAATTATTCCCAGTGTTTCTTCACATTACTGAAATAAATGTCAGTCAGTGTGTGTGTGTTGAAAGTGTGAGTTGCATTAGACAAAAGCAGGAAAATTAGGTGAATTTAAATATCCATATATAATTAAAAATTAGGAAAGTACAAAAAATCAGTTTAACACAAATTTACATTAACAATATACATGGTGGATTCCACCCTTTTTCATCCAGGTCAGTCAGGTCACGCTAGGAGCTATGCTTTCACATATGAAGTGCCTTTTGCCAGAACAAATTATATCATCCCAGGTGTTTATCCAATTCCTCGTCACAGTGTCGTCTGGAGGGACAATTGCAACACAATCCTGTCCTGATTGGGTCTTGTCCCAGTAGGCCAAGGCGTTGTTTGGCTCACCACTACGCCAAAAAATCACATTTGGATGGATTCCTTTGCCATTGACCCAATAGAACTCGCCCTCCACCGCCGAGTCAGTCAACCCAATCCATGCTGAATGGAAATACTCTTCAGGGTGCTGCTGCACATACTTATAAGTCAGAGTGGTCAGGAATGCCTGATCTTGGGCATCCTGAACCACAGCCAAGTCACCTGCCATGCGGAGACACTCACCGCGAGCCTTATCCCACGTCTCTGTCGTGCTGGACATGAAGTAGCAACGTGTACTGTGCTTGGCCCAGCCGGGCTTGCAGCGTGAACTCTGCAGTGTTGTCTTGTTCTCCAAAAGCTGACTCAGCTCTGTCTTCTCTTGCAATGTGTTCTTCAGGTTCAGGCTCAAATGAGCATTTTCTTGCGACATGTTCTTCAGGTTCAGGCTCAACTGAGCATTTTCTTGGGACATGTTCTTCAGGTTCAGGCTCAGCTGGGCATTTTCTTGCGAAAAGTTCTTCAGGAGCAGGCTCAGCTGACTTTTTTCAGCAGACGCCAAATTTAGAGACGTGCTAAGCTCTTTGTTGTCCTCTTCCAGCCGTCTCGTTTGTTGGGACACGTTTTGAAAGCGCAGGTTAAGCTCGGTCTTCTCTTGCAATGTGTTCTTCAGGTTCAGGCTCAGTTGAGTGTTTTCTTGCGACATGTTCTTCAGGTTCAGGCTCATTTGAGCATTTTCTTGTGACATGTTCTTCAGGTTCAGGCTCAGCTGAGCATTTTCTTGCGACATGTTCTTCAGGTTCAGGCTCAGCTTCGCATTTTCTTTGGACATGTTCTTCAGGTTCAGGCTCAGCTTCACATTTTCTTGCGAAATGTTCTTCAGGTTCAGGCTCAGCTTCACATTTTCTTGCGAAATGTTCTTCAGGTTCAGGCTCAGCTTCACATTTTCTTCCGAAATGTTCTTCAGGTTCAGGCTCAGCTTCACATTTTCTTGCGAAATGTTCTTCAGGTTCAGGCTCAGTTGAGCATTTTCTTGTGACATGTTCTTCAGGTTCAGGCTCAGCTTCACATTTTCTTGTGAAATGTTCTTCAGGTTCAGGCTCAGCTTCACATTTTCTTGCGAAATGTTCTTCAGGTTCAGGCTCAGCTTCACATTTTCTTGCGACATGTTCTTCAGGTTCAGGCTCAGCTGCGCATTTTCTTGCGACATGTTCTTCAGGTTCAGGCTCAGCTTCACATTTTCTTGCGACATGTTCTTCAGGTTCAGGCTCAGCTTCACATTTTCTTGCGACATGTTCTTCAGGTTCAGGCTCAGCTTCACATTTTCTTGCGACATGTTCTTCAGGTTCAGGCTCAGTTGAGAGTTTTCGTCAGTGCGGTTGTTCAGTGTTGAATTGAAAAACATGATCAGCTCTCTTTTCTCCTTTTCCAACTGTTTCTTGTCTTGCAATGTGTTCTTCCGGTCCAGGCTCAGCTTCAAATTTTCTTGCGACATGTTCTTCCGGTCCAGGCTCAGCTGCGCATTTTCTTGCGATAAGTTCTTCAGGAGCAGGCTCAGCTGACTTTTTTCAGCAGACACCAAATTTAGAGATGTGCTAAGCTCTTTGTTGTCCACTTCCAGCCGTCTCGTTTGTTGGGACATGTTATGAAAGCGCAGGTTCAGCTTGGTCTTCTCTTGCAATGTGTTCTTCAGGTTCAGGCTCAGCTGAGCATTTTCTTGCGATAAGTTCTTCAGGTTCAGGCTCAGCTGAGTTTTTTCAGCAGACACCAAATTTAGAGACATGCTAAGCTCTTTGTTGTCCACTTCCAGCCGTCTCGTTTGTTGAGACATGTTTTGAAAACGCAGGTTCAGCTTGGTCTTCTCTTGCAATGTGTTCTTCAGGTTCAGGCTCAGCTGAGCATTTTCGTGCGATAAGTTCTTCAGGTTCAGGCTCAGCTGAGTTTTTTCAGCAGACACCAAATTTAGAGACGTGCTAAGCTCTTTGTTGTCCACTTCCAGCCGTCTCGTTTGTTGGGACATGTTTTGAAAACGCAGGTTCAGCTTGGTCTTCTCTTGCAATGTGTTAGTCAGGTTCAGGCTCAGCTGAGCATTTTCGTGTGATAAGTTCTTCAGGTTCAGGCTCAGCTGAGTTTTTTCAGCGGACACCAAATTTAGGGATGTGGTAAGCTCTTTGTTGTCCACTTTCAGTCGTCTCGTTTGTCGGGACATGTCTTGCAAGCGCAGGTTCAGCTTGGTCTTCTCTTGCAATGTGTTCATCAGGAGCAGACGCAGCTGAGTTTTTTCGCTAGTGTAGTTTCTCAGTGTTGAATTGAAAAATATGTTCAGTTCTCTGTTCTCCTCTTCCAACTGTTTCTTCTCTTGGAATGTGTCATTCAGGTCCAGGCCCAGCTTGGCCTTTTCAGCAGACACCAAATTTAGAGATGTGGTAAGCTCTTTGTTGTCCCCTTCCAGCTGTCTCATTTGTTGGGACATGTATTTAAAGCGCAGGTTCAGCTTGGTCTTCTCTTGCAATGTGTTCTTCAGGTTCAGGCTCAACCGAGCATTTTCTTGCGACATGTTTTGCAGGTTCAGGCTCAGCTGAGCATTTTCTTGCGATAAGTTCTTCAGGAGCAGGCTCAGCTGACTTTTTTCGTTAGTGCAGTTGTTCAGTGTTGAATTGAAAAAGATGTTCAGTTCTCTGTTCTCCTCTTTCAACCGTTTCTTGCCTTGCATTGTGTTCTTCAGGTCCAGGCTCAGCTGAGTTTTTTCAGCAGACACCAAATTTAGAGACGTGGACGTGTTTTTCAAGCGCAGGTTCAGCTTGGTCTTCTCTTGCAATGTGTTCTTCAGGTTCAGGCTCAGCTGAGTTTTTTCGTCAGTGCAGTTTTTCAGTGTTGAATTGAAAAAGATGTTCAGTTCTCGGTTCTCCTCTTCCAGCTGTTTATTGTCTTGCGACATGTTCTTCAGGTTCAGGCTCAACTGAGCATTTTCAGCAGACACCATATTTAGAGACGTGGTAAGCTCTTTGTTGTCCACTTCCAGCCGTCTCGTTAGTTGGGACATATTTTTCAAGCGCAGGTCCAGCTTGGTCTTCTCTTGCAGTGTGTTCATCAGGAGCAGACTCAGCTGAGGTTTTTCGTCAGTGCGGTTGTTGAGTATTGAATTGAAAAACATGTTCAGCTCTCTGTTCTCCTTTTCCAACTGTTTCTTGTCTTGCAAAGCGTTCTTCAGGTCCAGGCTCAACTGAGCATTTTCTTGCGATATGTTTTGAAGGAGCAGGCTCAGCTTGGTTCTCTCAGCTTTCAGACTTTGCTCTTTCTCCATGTGAATGAAGAGGCTGCTGGTCTCAACACAGAGGAGTATCGTCAGAACTCCAATCAGAACGGCATGCCAGCTGGATCGCAGTCTCTTTATGCTCTTTATGCAGTTGTTTAGTGTCTCCTCTATGTCAATATTTTGTGTAGCTTCTGAGACAGTTCTATCTTGTTCCCCAGGCTGATTTTCATCTGAAACACTATGAGAAAAAAAAGGCTTATGCTTAATAGTTGTTTACAAATAGTGTTGTTTACAGTTGGAAAGAAGTTAGATATTAGCCTTAACAGGGTAGTAATACATGTGTACAATTTTGAATGGAAACTCTCCCTCCCAGATCTTTACTCGCTAACCTAACTCTGCATGACGCACTCATGTAGTTGGTCAATATAATCGCCAAAATTCACATCTGGATTTTCTCTGCCTCCAGCTACATTTTCAGAAACAGAAACGATATCTATGAACTGTATAAACACTCCTGATTACATTACCTAAATTGGACATTTTCTGGGTCAGCCATGTCTTGTCTGTGGAAGAAGAAGAAAGGGGATCAAGAAATGCTACTTTAAATCATACTGTCTTGGTAAAAGCCACATATCAGTATCAAACTGGTCTATAAATTCAAAAATGATTTGGCATGCAATTTTGATTTCCAGAGCCAAAAATAACATCAATTCAAAAGAATACAACAATTAATAACATATATATAAATAATAATCATACAATAAAGTTTTGCTTTAACTTATAACTCTGGAGTAAATACTGATTGCACAGTGTAATGGCTGTAGAAGAAATATCTTCTCAGACAAGTAAATACATAGTAAAAAATATGTAGCAAAATAAAATGTACAACGTCAGTGTAATAGAAAGGGACAGATCGACAAACAATAACAACAACAAAAACTTTTGGGGTCTGTTGAACAACTGCAGTAAATATGAAATGTCTATGTAATACTTGTAGCAAATTTATGATTTATGAGTTTCAAGTTTTCAACAGATATGTTTCAAAATATTGTTACAAATATAACAAGAGGGGAATCTTTTCAAGCCATGTCTGTAAGATATTAAGTAAGTTAATCATGCAGGTTTCATTTGACCAGAAACTGGATTTGTAAATAAGTAGCCAAACATATCAATCTTTGCTAGAACATCAAAAATATCTTTTATTCAAACTTTTCCCTTTCATAATCACAAAAAGTGCATCTGTTGTTTACAGTTGGGAAGACATTACAGGTAAAGCTTAGAAACATAGAAACTCTCCCTCTCTTACATCTCTACCCAGTGATCACATAGCAGATTTGTTTTGTTTATGGTTTAAACACTCAAGATTACATTACCTCAATTGGTTATCTCCAGTGTCGCCCATTTCTTGTCTGTGGTTTTCTTCAGGATTGTCTGTTTATCAGCAACTGAATGTAACAAGTATAAGTGCATCCAGCAGACATTCGCAAATAAATTTTTCAAGTATCAATATGATTCACATGAAAACTCGTGGGTTGCCACAGCGATCTTGAATGCCTTGGAATCGCGAGATCACGTTGCTCATGTCACGCGAGATTTGGGGTTACAGTGGAGATTCCAACAGGCATCTGTACCAGTTTCTCACTAAAGAGTAAACCTCACTGTCTGGTGCTTGTTTATCGTGTTGCGAGCGGTGTAGCTAGCGATTAGCCATTAGCTATTACCTATTAGCAGTGGTATACTCAACATGAGTTGGGGATAGCCTATGCTAATCAGACGTGTTTGCACTGTACTAAATTTGAGGGTTTTGTAATGAAGTATTTCATTTTTTCACCCAACTACGTTTATTTGACACCGCCAGCTTTAATACATCATGTACTTTACAGGTCAAGATTTTACAAAAAACAAAAACAAACGGAAGTTTATGAAATTATATGCATGCAAGTTGCACCTTCCTCCGATGCCCCATTCAGTTGTGCAGAAATGTGTTAAGAGTGAAAATGTTGAGTGAAAATGGGTATCACTGTATACAACAGTAAATAATGTTTACTAATGTAAATATTGTAGAAGGCTCAAAGGACATTATTTGGAATTACGAGTACTTTTACTAATAGTAACTCACGACCCCTGGAAATTAGCCTTGTTTGGGAGCACCTCATTTATCCGTCATACAGCACAACAGTGACCATAAGTGACCAATGAAGCTATTTATTTTCAGCAACAAGAGACAAACGTTGGCTTAGTGCTGTATAAGGACTTGTTTGGAAGGATTAGGAGTCAGCCCACCACCTCAACACTAGAACAGGTCTGTAGCCACTTTTTTTTTCAGTTTTGAGATGATTTCGGTACTGAAATCCATGATTTTACCTTGATCCACATTCAGAAAAACGTGCATTGCTAAACTAAATGAAAATTCCAAAGGTAATTAGAAAAAAAAAGTAATAGGCATTCCCTCTTTTCTTTTACCACAATTTAGCCGAGAGGACTTGTTGACCAAATTGATTACAAGAGCAGGAAACACAACATTAATCTGCTAAATTGAGACTCCGGGTTGATATACAGTTTCATTTTTATTAAGGTGGGACGGATTTACAGTTGGTACACCCCATCCACATCAGCATTGATTTAGAAAGCGACAAACAAGTACAAATGCAGTATATACATATCAGTATATATTTATAAAATACAATAGCATTTTCTCCACACAACTGTACTCTATTTTTTATTATTATTAATTGAAGTCATGGTGAGGATGCCTTTTTTACGCAAGCTACACTTAAAACTGTTCAGACAGAAAGATGCTGTGCGTAAGCTGTGAATTCCTGTCATGGAAAGTGAGCCAAGCCTCCAGTATCTACAATATTCAGATCTCCATGTTAGAAAAATAGTCCCATGTTTGCACCCAGTTCCCTACAGAAATGGGTGGCAATCACAGAAGGCTAGCATCAACAGCACAGGCACCGGAGAAACAAGCCAAAACCCACAAAAGTGATGTGTTAAAGAAAGTTGGACAATTGTAAATAAGTTAAAAGTAAAACCGACAATTAAAAATAAACATTTGAGGAGACAAACTTCTCTGTTGTTTTGGATTCTGCTTCTCTTTGCTTTGATTTTTACTCAGAAACTGGCAACACATAAAAAAAAACTATAGTCCACTGAGAGTTGATTTTGGGAGTACTGACAGATTTTCTCTTTTTCAGAACTAATCTGGATAAACATCTTTTGCAGAGTTTGTAGTGTGCAATGGTGAGGATTAATTTTCATCTTGAACAAGAGACATCTGTTAAAAATGACAAGAAAACACAGAGTTACACATCAGTTAAACTTCAAGTGTAATCTGTGTTCAGCAGCTTTGCTAAACTGTTTAGTTTTTGTCAGTTTTCTCTCTTTCTTCCATTGTGAAATGAATGCATCTTCTGCCACCTCCAATAACACCATTTTAAAGAGTGAAATAGTTCGACATGAACCATATTTAGCAAAGCATCACCTTTAGCAGACATTTAGGAACATGTCCCTGTAGCTACACAAACACTTTATGCACCTGCAATTAGTTATGTCCATCTGCAAGAAACATTTATGAGGTTCCAAACTGGACTTTATTGTAATCTGACACATATACGACATTTTGAAACACAGTGAAGGACAAAGCGGCGCCCTGTGATGACAAGCCTGTAATGAATTTCAGGGCTTCGTTATGATAGAATATGGCCGACTTCTGTCGCTTTCTGTTCTTGAGAGGGGTGTCATGGTAAAAAGGTTAAAGCTATAACTCCAACACTGTGGGAAGAGGGAGTAATGAAAGCTGAGATGTATCAAGCAAAGTGTTGTTCTTGGGCCATTAACGACATGGATGATATAGGTTTTGTTTGTCACATTTTGAATTAGGGGGGTTATGTGCAATGCATTAGAATGCATTATGAGACAACAGTTGTCTTCGACAGTAATTTCAATAGGAGTCATCTTTGTCCACCTCAGCCACATAAACTGAAGCTCCAATGACATTTCCTTTTAACCATGACCTGCTTATGTGTTAATGGACTGTGGTTGAAAAACAGATGGAATAAAAATGGAATTGGTTGGAGGATTCTAAAATGCTCCACCTCTGGTTTCTTCCATTCATTTGAAATAATATTTGACACATTACTGCCATCTTGTGGTCAAACGCTATTTAACTTCTTTAAGAAATGGACGGGATATCTTTTATATATCCATGTTGATAGTAATCACAGATCAATTACAATTATCTCTTCTAGTTGCTTACTTATGGAAATAGCAAATGTTTATTCATATATTTGGAACAAATTATGTCCTTGCACCTCCTGAAGAAAAAAAATCTGACACTTGTTTTATGATGCAGGATTCAAATTAACTTCATATTTAATCGCTGTACCCTCATCAGACAAACCAAATTAAACTGTGACAGCAGTGGACACTGAGGATCCCTCTTAAATTATTTCATCTGTCACTACCCAAACAAAATTCACACTGAGAATAATGCTGACAGACTCTGTAAAGATAGTTTGATCTGTTGCATGTCTTAGAAGGTCACTTTGATGCAGATTGAATTAGGGATCCGATAACTGATAGTTGAAACCAGTACACATTTGCAGTAAAATTAAAAGTCCAAGTCAAAATTAAGAATAACCAGTGACCGAATGTAGCTAAGAACAGTGTACTTGAGTAATTCCATTTTGCATCCACTCCTCTACATTTATTTGTTTACTTTAGCTACTTGTTACTTTGCAGAGTCAGATTATTCCGTATTACTTGACATGTAACCAATCAGATTATGTTGAGGGCGGGACATTGAGTGAAACTACAGACCAAGAGAAGATGCTACATCAGAGCCTAAGCAACCCATTTCTGAATTAATTTATTTTATCGGGGTTCGGACACAGAAAATAATGATACCGATATACCTAGACTGAATACTGAATCCCAAGTTAAATTTACTGATGAGTGGAGCAATGTAAGATTTCATGTAGTGTTTGCACTGTTCTTGCTCCAGACGATGCACAGAGAAAAGGACACCAAAATTAAAAAAAAAATGTTTGGATCAAATTGTCACCAATTAAAATACTGTGAATACAACATTGATTGCCCTTCTGGCTGAGGGGGGAAAAAAAGACATCTCAGAGAGTAAAAGACAGACAAAAGAGACTCCATCAGTACTGAAGAGTCTTATTAGTATTTCACATTATAACCTAACACTGCAATATGCAAGTTAGGACAATATTAATACAATATCCATATGCGGTGATCAGACCAGAGCCGTAAGAATGGTAAAACTATGCATGCGTCAGAAACATTTGCAACAGGTTTCAAATATCGCGAGTTCTGTAGTTCAAGCAGCTTCTCAAATTCAGGTTTCAAACTGTTTAAGCAAAGACAAGGACCGGTACAGCGCTGAACCCAAACATAAGCACAGGAGCATGTCTTTATTCTGATCATTGTTCGCATGGTTAAAGGGCCGGGTGGCTTAGCTGTTGTTTTTTTTTTTACTTCTATAAAAACTTGCAGTCTCAAAGTGTGATATAATTGTTGCACAGGAATAAATAGATGAAATCATCTGTTTCTCCCTTGCACTCTCACACACACGCACAAGTTTTCTTTGTGTTTCTCAGCTTCATAGCAGATTCTACTATTGCAATGACTGCTCTGTGCTTATCGATATTCCCCACAGTCCTCAGCCAACAAAAAACTGAGCAAGTCCTGCTTTTGTTTGGTGCCTCTGATCGCAGATCACATGGTAGTTTCGAGGGTAAAGTCTCACGTGTGCTTACTGCTATTAGTTAACTGTCTCTTTGTGGGAGAGTCTCTTACTCTCTGGGCGACACAGTGAGTGTGGACGGGCACTCCACCCGGCAGACACACCACCTCAGGCTCGCTGAAGGTGTTGTGGCACAGGTGGCATCCCTTCTTTTCAGACACAAAGATTGGTTTCTTCCGCTCTTTCAGCTGTGGGGAAACAACATTAAATTAGAGTTACAATGATGGTATAAAGCAGTAATGAGCACAAAAATAAGACACTGCAGATGCTGAAATTCCTTTCGATAACAAATGCAAAAAGGTCATAATCTAATAAATGATGGTGTCAAGGCCTGTAAAACAACGCACTGAGCAATTGCAGAAATTACAGGAAGAAGTAGGTCACGTTTGTTGTATTATGTTGTGTGTTACTTACCCTGTCGTGCAGCAGTTGAAGGTTTTCAGAGTGGGATAGCCCCAGTGCGATCTGGGAGGTGCGGCAGGCGTGCATGCTGGCCCTCACAGCTCGACCCAAGAAGGGCCGCAGCAGCTGAAGCGACCAGCCCTCAGGGAGCATGCCCAGCACCTGGACTGCATCGAACACCTCGCCGTGTCGATTTAGAAGGTCCACTGCTGCCATCTCAAGGTCCCCGTTGCCACTCCCTGCTGCTGTCTGGTTCCCGTCTAAATACACCCCCAAGAGCAGGTGAAATAGCTGCTGTCTGTAAGCAGAATCCCGAGTAGACGAGGCCCACGTACAGAAGGCCTCAGCGGATGGGAAGTCTCTGAGCTTGTGTACCAATATGTGCAGTGCTTTGTCATGCTCCTCCAGTTTTCCATGTAGTGTTGCACGCTCTAGCAGCAGCTGTTCACAGCTCTCTGTCTTACCTAAACAGAGCATAAGGACTTTAACATTAAGGGTCAAAACCTGCAGAATGATCTCTCCAGCCATTTTTCACATCACACGCTCACAAGATATTTCAGTGACCTTTAAATTGAGAGAGTCTATTTAACATTTATGGTGCCACAATCATAAAAATGTGTCAAGTTTAAAATGACAGTTATCAATCGTACAATGAGAAGATAAAAAGCAATTACAATTTCATAACTCATCAAAATCTCCAAAGTGCTGGCTAAAATGCTGCAAAACAACCTACATAAGTTAACACAAAAACAGAGATTTAAATGGAGCGGCATCTTCAGACTCACCTAAAAGATACTGTACACGGTAAAGGTTGGACTCCCTGAGCAGGGCTTGGAGCCTCTCTCTTGCTCTGGTGAGCTTCTCTTCATCTTTTGGTGACTCCGAAATTAATGACAAGACCCTCTCCAGGTACAACACAGCCAGGTGTGTGTGAAACTTCTCTTTCTGTGTTCACAGACATCGGAAAAAAGAAATTTTATCAACTTTCCATTGTAAGGCAGGAAAATCCCTCTTAACAGCTTTCTAAAAATGTTTTAGATTAATTGCAAATATTCAGAAATCAGCATCCTATGAGGAACTACAGGTAGCTACACCTGCGATTTGAGTGTGAAGACAATTGAGAGAAGCAACTTTTTGTTTGAAAACAACATCAGCTCCTCCAGAGGTTAGCATTGATGCTGTTTAGCATCAGTAATATCTGACATGGAGAGTATATTTAATTGCAAGAACAGCAAAAAACATCAGTGAAAGCTTTTCTCAATGTAAAAGATGTATTTGCACTTCTCTAAATATCTCATCAGCTGGTGATAGACAGATGGTTCATTCAATCACTTGGAAAGTGTGCTTTGAAAGTGCATGCCCTTTTCCAAACTGTTTCTAGCGGCGCTTTTCCAGATGGTTCTGTGTAACAAAACATCTGCCTCATCAGGTTAATATGCTTGATTCAGTACTGTGAATACAAAGTTTCAGCAGTATGTACCTTAATCTGACGGTTTACTGCGATAGACTGACAACTGCAACACAAAAGAGCATTAAAAAAGAAACAGTGCTTGAGGTTTTATACCAAAAGGACACTTTCACTGTCAACTGATGTACCAGACAAGTCTGTGGCTGACATGACCATGATAGTGGCCCTCGTTCCCCAACTACAACCAACAGATCAGGCTGTGATTGTACTGGGCAGTGTGGAGCAGGAGAAAGAGCACTGCTCTAACTGAAAATATCTTTGTTATATTAAGTATTAAAAAATTCATGCAAAAATTCATCTGCGTTTCAAGTACTTATTCTTCGGTTTCCTCACTCCTGGGAAGAGCCTTGCAGATATTGAGGGTGTACAAAACCTTTAAAGGCAACATTATTCACTTAGCTGACAGAAAAGGAAGTCTAGGGACAGTGCTAACCACCGAGTCTCATGTGACCAGTTTCATATTCAGTATGTGGCGAGACGTTTGCAGTCCATGTAAACGTATCAATGACAATAATGCAATTTGGGTTCTTGGAAGAACTGATACTGCAGGGAAGTTCCTCTAGTCATTGATGTTTGGTTCGGCTACAACACAACCTCTCTGGGAGGAGCACAAACTTTGCGTATTGCTACAGTTCTGACATATCTGTCAATAACAGCTGTTTTTATTTGAGTTACCTGTATCCTTCTCTCCAGCACCAAGTATTCCAAGTACAGAAGCAGTGCCTGGCTGTGCTTTTCTAGGTATGTGATTACATCATCAGAGTTCAATTCTGGCTGATCTTTACTGCCAGGCCTCTTCGTGAAGATGTGGACGCCTTTCTATGAACAAAAGAAGGAAGAAAGGAGGGAGGAGAAAACAACAGAATGTAAAATACCTGACAACCTACAGTGTCACAATCAAAGACATAGTACTTAAAGGGTAACTCCACTAATTTTCCAAATGCAAGCCTGTTTAAGCCTTCTTGGCAAACTCTGTCTTATTTGTAGTTGTTTTATTACTCAATGAGCATTCTTCTTCGATAAATAATTAGAATTCAATAGAAAAATGGAATGCAACTTTACACAACCATTAACCAGTTTAAAAATCTAATTTACGTCAAGTCGACAGGCACTAATAATCTTTGCCTGAGAGCACAGTTACAGTTTTGTGGCCATTTATGCTCCTGGTAACCTACAGTGGGATCCTTCCGCAGGGCCCAGTCTGCATACTTCCATACGAGATCAAGATTAGAGCAGGAGTACAGGAAGTCCACAATGTACTCATAAAGGTCTGATCTTGTGGAGTCCTGTAGCTCCCCATCCACCACACGGATCCACAACTGTCAGGAGAAGAAAGGGGATATGCTAACTTCCTGGTACTGATTCTTCTGACAACCAGTGAAAGTCACTTTTAGCTTACATACCTGAAGTGCTGCTGAATCCTGGCCATTATAATGATAGAGCAGCCCGAGTGCAAAATATCTAATAGACGGGGAGAAAAAAGCCTGAATGAAGCAGAGTGTCTCCCTCAAGATTATATTTTTGCATACAGTAATTAAATTGACTTGAATAAACTGGACACAGTGGTAAAGCTTGAGCGGGGTGTTAATTAACAGCACGGGAGAGTATTTATCCAACAAAGCCCTTTTGAGACAGTACCTCTAGGAATTTGCACATTTAGTGACCACAATAATTACAATCATACAGATTGCCACAGTGTCCACAGGAGACGGCTAATTACCAGTTTTAAGCATGATGAAACATGATTACATTGAGAACAACCAATTCACCCTAATTACTCTTTATCAGTAAAAGATGACATTTAGCATTTTCAGATTAAAGCCACGCTATCAAGATGTTACTATAAATAGCTGAGGAAATGCAATGTTAGCTCAAGCTTTTAGTGACAATGTTTCCATGTATGAATGTTGTACCAAGATCTTATCTGCTGACAGGGAAGATCTTGATTCACTTCTAATCATGCATTTCTCACACAGTCAAGAGCTATAACATTTCTTAAAGGAGCAACTCAAAACCAAGACTAATAGTATACACACTTGTGGTATTTCTCCAGCCATGGGACGCTGTCTGCCAATAGGCAGGCATTCTCTGAAGCTAGCAGGTCTAGAAGGCTGTCATGATCCTGCTCAGCATACAGCTTTAACAGTGCAGTGTCTACGTCCTCTCTGCAGCCGTTGGCTACCTCTGTGCTTCGTACCTGCGTGGAGATGTAGAAAAACAGTTTGTTATGTGTACGATCTTCCGAGAATTAAATGAACGGTTATATGTAAATGAACTTTGTTTACCTCTCCTAGATAACTGATGAGGAATCTCTTGCATCGCAGCACTTTTTCCTGGTCACCCTGTGCCAGGTGGTTGAGATCTGCAAACTCGTGGAGGGGAGGATGGCAACGTGTGAATGAAGAGGAAGCTGGCAGCAGCAAAGGGTAGAGAGAGATCAGCTCCCGCACATCCAGCTGACCCTTCCTGCAAGCATAAAGGTGGATTGAGTGAGGCAGCCAATAACTGAAGCCAGAAAGTACAGAACAGTCAGAATTCAGACGACATCCTTAAGTGGATCTAGGCTTGCATCAAAAACAAATCCAAAGTTTCACTGCCTATGGCCTGACTTTTTAAACAACACAGGACTGAAAATATAACCTAAAGAGGTTATGAAATCAAATAGATGGAAACCAGAAAACCTCAACCATGTCTAGATTTCTGAAAACTATATTACCATCTTCTAAATTGCTGCTATAAAACTGCAAGAAGAAAAGTTTACAGATTTCCTTTAAACATGCAGAAATGAATTCTTATTGTAACTTCATTTATTTTACAAAACGAACACAACAACGATACTTTTATTTCAAATATGAAAGATTTTTGGTTTATGTGAGTGATTGTGGTGATGAAACACTGCATTATGTGTGAACCGTTCAAACATTTTTCAAGAAGCACATTCAAACTCAAACATTCACATAAGAGTTTTCTAACATGTCTAAACTTTCTACAAACCCTCAAGCATGAATGGGATAATATCAATGGTTACATGATTGCTGTTCTAGATTTACCAACCTATTCAAGCTGTGATTTGAGTCAAACTCTTGAACAACCACAGTTTAATATTTGATGGCATGCGAGAATAAAAAGTACTCGGTAATAGAAGTTCAAATGAAAATATCTAGATATAAACCACAGCAAGTTTATCCCCCAAATTATGAAACGGACTAAGACTCTTACCTGAAATGTTCTTTTGCTTCTAGAAACTGAAGTTGGCCGAACTGAATGAAACCTGCCTGCTGGAGAATCCTTTTGTGCAAAATCTGGAAGTGAAAAAAGAACAACATATGAGATAATTGAAACATCATCAGATCACATCAAAAGAACTTCACCACACACAATACACTAAGAAAAAGCAGAGCATGCTCAGCCATCTTGTCTGAAGGGAAAACTAAGACTAAGGGTCACCAGGAGCTGCAGAGGAAAAAAAGTGTGAACAGAAAGAGGACTGAGGTCCCTTCACAGCTGAAGTGGACCAGACAGAGTGCTGAGTACTCTCTGAAAAGAAATGACAATGGGATACACTTTTAGGCCCACTTTAAGAAGACTGATTTAGGTTTGTTAAAGTGTCTAGCATGTGAAAAAATCCTACAGATTTTAGTCCTTTTAGTAGTTACCATAATATCATTCCATGTCCACTTAATCACACACAACATCATAAAAGTCAAACCAACGCACTGTTTGTTACCTGGAACTTGTCTTTGGGAATATTTCTCTGTGCTCCCTCTGTGAGGATGAGTGCCTCCTCCACTCTGTGACTGGCCAGTAAATCTTGGATCTGTTTCTCCAGCGGCAGAGGTACCAGGACGTACACCGCTTTAGTGGAAGCCAGAATGACCTTTCCTGAAAACATACAACACTCACAGGTCACAACATACACACTTTCAATACTCATGGTGATATCACAAGTCACTTGTTTACACTCAACCAACAGACTGCTTACATACAACCCTGTGTCTTTCATTTATCATTTACAATTCTTAAACTCAAGACAGCATCAAACTTCATGTGCATTTCTCATTCAGTTCAATGATTGCAAGCAAACATGTAGTAAACTAACTGCCTTCGAAGGCAGAGTTTACAGATTCAGCTTAAGTCTTGGTTCAGTTTCTGAGTTTCAACGATAACTGACTCCAACTGAGATATTCTCTGTAACAGGAACCGGCTGTGACAGTGAATCAAGAGCCCAGTCATCAGCTTTACTTTGCAGCAAACGGTTTTGGTTTTCAGTCCAGCAAGCCAAAGCAATGACTCTTTCTATCCCTAGATGATTTAATAACCAAGGCCTGTTTTCCAATTCCATTTTTCAGGGAAGTGTGTGCACCATCCTGTATGATTTCATTTAGTTTTTTACATGAGAATTCAAGGGCAACTCTATGATTTTTTTGACTCAAGAGGAGCCCCAAGAAGTAATGAATTTCAACAACTGATGTCTCTTGTGTAAGCATTGGTTGGTGCTGAAGGCTACAAGTTTGAAAATGAAAACATATATATCACGAGGGTGTGGTGTGAGAAAGAAGTGAGAACTTCCCTGACTGAACTGTCTGTGCTTGAATAAATAACTGCAAGGTTTTAAAGAAACATCAGTTTTGATAGAAACTTCACACAAGTTTCTATTATTAATTGACCTTGTTACCCTTTGTGACCGTTTACAACTTCATGAATAACAGAAATGTGCAGCATCAATCAGATATTCACTCCTGCCTCTAGTTTGATTTGATAAGATATGTTGAAAATCCTTCAGAAAGCAGTATGTGAGGATACCTTCAAAGTCTTGCAGAATGTGTCCATCCCTGAATGAAAGGGTCTGTTTTAGCTGTTGGTCCAACATGCTGTGGATGGTGATGAAGCTCTCATCCAAAGCCACCACGTACGGAAAACACACAGCAGCACCGATCACGCTCTCTGACCAGTTGACTGGAGCCCGCTGAGATACACCTTCTGCATTGGCAAACATTCCTGGAGAAGAACATGGATAAACAATTTAGAGGATAAATAGGACCAACATTGCTTTTTAGTCAAGAAAAACTCTCAGCTTACATAGTTATTTATTACATTTTATTTTCATTTGGTTTGAATACTTCATCTTGTTATCTGTTATTGCATGTACATGTTACTTTATTTGCTATAGTTTAAGTTTTTGTATACATCTTTCTTAAGGAAACTATGGAAAGCATGATCAAAAAACATTCTTATCGCTTTTAAATAACATTAACAAAAACTTTGATATCCATGTTATCAATGTGTACCTCATGAAACTACTTATTACATTTATATCACATTTTCGTTCGTACTTCCCATTTTGTTATAACAATAATTCTTAGGAATATAATTAATAAATTAATAAGACGTATATTGATGTATAGACTAACCAGTTAAAACATATTTAATATTCTAAATTCAAATGTATCAATGTTGCTGTCTAATGCAGACAAGACAAATATATTAAAGCCTTTTGTAAATTAATTTCAAAACTTTAATACCTTCTTGAGGGAAATTGTTAAACTCTTGTTAAGACTTTTAAAGACCTGCAGATAGCCAGTTTTAGTTCTGACTTACCCAGACCACCAGGTGCGGCTAAGAGGAACTCTTCCCGGCCAATCCTCTTCACAATAGGTCTCCTGTCCTCGCTGTTGTAAGGGAAGAGATCTTGGGAGGCTCCTGTGTTGTAGTTCAGAATCATGTACTGTGTAGCAAGGGCCAGGCACAAGAAGTAACCATCAAGACTGACGGCGCAGGGCTGCTCAGGAGTGCTCACCTCTTTGACCAGCTGCACTCTGTCCTCATACACCATGTAAATCTGCACCGTTCGCCGCTTGGAGGAGAGTACACCCATTTCCACACAGAAGGGATCACCGTTCACCGGGTTCTCATTAATGCAGAATGCCGTCACACCCCTGATCTTGGCTCCACCACCTGCAGCCGAGGGCACAGTCTCCAGTGTCACCATATCGACAAGGAATACAATTCCATCACAAAGCACGATCAGACGCTCCAAAGCAGAGGCAGCGTGCAGCTCGGCGACTGGTTTCTTGAGGCCCAGATATTTGTGCAGCAGCTTCTGAGCCGAGTAAGTAAGTTTCCCTTTGGAGGAAGTGACCTCGTCCAGCAGGAAGTGGTGGATGAAGCAGTCATTGGTACCCAGGTACAAGTGCTTTCCACAACATTCAATGCACTCGATGTTGATGCGAGCCTTGTCGCCCATGAGGAGATCTCGCTCCACAGCGGGGACAAGCTCAAAAGCCTTCACACTCATCTCGGCCAAGGCATCTACACTGATGATACAAAAGAGACAGGCATCAACAGAATTGCAGACAAACTACCCAGCAAAGTATTTTCCTGTGATACATTATTCATTAGCAGGATATACTGAGGCTTTGGGTGTGCCACTCCCAAACAACAAACTCCCGATGTACTCTGTTTTTAGGCAGTTCAGGCTGCTACTTGCCTCTGACTTGTTTTGCTTTGAATAATGATGCATGTGAATGTAAGTCTTTAGCGAGTTGTTTGGGCAAAACATCACAAGCTTGTGAGAACAATATAACATTTAATATCTCAAACAATCAATTGAGGATTAAATACAAAGAAAAGTATTGTTGGCAGCCTTTTATATGTATATTCTGGTCACCCTTTAATGAGGTTTAGTTCAACTTTTCCTGACAGTCTTCACAGTCTGTTTAACATAATAGATTACAGGTCATGTTTACCTGTCAGGTGTATGACTCAGCTCAGGGACCGTCAACCAATTATCGTCAACGCTTTAGAAGTTATCTGTTTTTTCTTACCACTATGTCATGGAAGTCCAACATATGGACTGGGAACATAGGTGTGTGTGAAACTTGAATAATTACTACTTGTGGCTTAGCCCCCACTGCTATACAGATAATACATCTCATATCTAAATTAAAGATGCATTTCTTAACTTAGCAATGATTGTTTGACATCTTCAGTCTGTCTGCTCCTTTTCTACTATCTTATAATGTAATGCACATCTCCTGTGTAATGTTTAATCATGCTAGCTAGGGTAGCTTTTTAGCTGTTTTGAAAAACATTAGCTAATATCACTCTCTCATGTAGCTAAGGTTGCTCAAGTGGTGACAGCTAATGGCGTTAGCTAACTTGTCAAACTCATAAAGGCTAACTGCGGTGGCAAAGGAAAAGTTAACTGGTAACACTTATTGTCTGGGGCAGTGATATTGTCTTCCTAAACTAATGGAGACTAAACATGCGAGGAAGTCGTGGTTGCTTTTTAATTGAACTGGTAGCTTCTGGCCCAGCTAGCCAGGCTAACGTTAGCTTGAATAGAATGTTCTCCAAATGCCAATGCTAACAAGCTAACCAACGCTAAGCGAGATTTTCATTGAGGCTACTTATACCTCACATGCTCAAGTAAGGTGTACAGTTACGATACATGTCTTTCCGAATTAAAAAGCACCTAGTTTCCAGTGTCCACCCCTCCCTGGAGATGATGCTGCACGCACCAACTCCCTCCCTGGTTTCTCTCCTGGAGAAGCTGGCGTTAGCAGGCGTACCTACCGCTGCAGACAGCGCTCAGGACGGCAGGCCGGACCACCACCAGCAATCGAGCCTCACTACTTCAAAAACAGCGGCCAAGACATACACGTACGGTCAAACATTAATATAGTCATGGTGCTCGGGTTGCCGCCTCAGCGACAAGCGAAAAATGTGGCTTGAATGATTGCGTTAGGGCTTCCTTGTCCAGTGTAAACACCGCCCATTTGCACTAAACTCTCTGATGGCTGCAGGTGATGCGGGGGTGCGTTCAAGACCGTCCAGCAAGCGGACCGTTGTTAAAGACGATTTGTCAACACAAAACTGAATTAATATGTCTTACTAAGCAGCTATGTAGCAACCGTGACAAGTTTTATAATCTCTATACGAAAACATGTCATGATCCTGTGATGCATTTATGTGATCTGGTGTCATAAAAATGGGTTAATACATAGATGCAATTTTTATTGCGTGCATCAAATGTCATCTCAAGTTTCTTCACATGCAACTTGTGTACTACAACACCCATGTAGTTGAGGGTTGCACCATGCCAAAAGATTGTTGGGTAAATCACTTCTTGAAAGCCCCTTTTACTGACTTTCTTTTATGTGAAGTACAGATGCACAATGTATTATCCGCCCAACGTTGAGAAATGTATAATATCAGCTATTTATCAGTATCCTTGAAATTTTAGCCAGTAAATAGATCCAATAATATGAAGCCATTTACTTTAATTAACTTAAAAGGCACAACATTCGCAAACTCCGATACAGTAAGTGACTGTTTGCACGACAAAAGTTGGTTTGTAATCCACCAATAAACCCAGAGAAGAAGCAGATGAAGCAGAAGAATATGGAATATTGAACCATGCATCTTTGCACTTTACATCTGAGCCTTTCTGACAGGTGAGCATAAACATAAACAGCAGCTTAGAAACTTATTTTATAATATAAAAATGTTAATTATTGGCTTATCTTATCTGTGTCGGCTCTGAGAAGCAGGTTATTATCAGTTATCAGTGGAAAAATTCAGTATCTTGCATTCCTACTGTGAAGTCATCTTTTTTATTCCTTTAAGTCTTCCTGTCCTTTTATCCGTTTCATTGTTATTAATCTGTTTTTGTATTTGTACCTAATTCCTCTTATGTGATGTTGTCCTTTTATTATCCTTTTTATAGATTTTATTTTTTCATTGTGTTTAATTGTTTTTATGTGATTTTGTGTTTAATTTCTTCTGTTTGTCTTAATACTTCTTTTAACATCTCCTTAGCCTGGACATGTCTTTGTTTGACTTGACTGTTTGGCTTTTTTCTTCTGTTGTGTTGAGTGTCCTGCCTTTGCTCCGTCTGTGAAAGCACTTCCTAAACTCTTTTTTTTAAGTTGCTATGTAAATTAAATTATTGTTACTGTTGTTGTTGTTGTTGTTGTTGTTGTTGTTGTTGTTGTTGTTGTTGTTGTTGTTGTTGTGCACTAAATGGAACGGAACCACTGCGACTGTGATTATTTCTGTTGCATTTTACATTGCTGCTACTGTAGAATAATAATAATCAATGTGACTGTGATTTGTAAGTATACATTAATAATAAAATACAGGGGGAAGAAATCTAGTCCTCAAAAAACAGCATTTCTTAATGTATTGTACATATAAAACAACTGTAGCTGACAGTAAAAGTCCAAGCTGCCGCTGAACGCATCCCGGTCGGTTTTCACCCAGGATGCACCTGTCCAACTGAACTGTCTGAGAAAAGCCATTTTGTTGTGCTAGCTAGCTATGTGGGCAAAGACAGCCACCAATAATATAGGTCTGTTATATCAACGCTAACTATGTCTCTTTTACGTTTTTGCCTACTTTCGAATATAATTATTGCACTAGTGAAAATCTATAAGTAGCTTGGTCTATAATGGCGTGGACTAGCCCGTACAGCTAAAGCTAAAGTGTTGTGGAGAAGACGAACTGGTAGCTGAAGTGTGCTGCAGTTTCAGATATCACACTGTTAGCTAGCTATCTGTTTACTTAGCAGACGCTAGTTATGTTTACTGATTGATTAATCTGTTAGTGTTTGTTTGTAAATGTGTTTTAACTACATTGCGACGGTCTGCGCTGCCAACCAAAGACAACTGGTTCAACCAAGAGGCTGTGTCGCTGACAGTGAATACACAGGCTACTGAACAATCCAACACTAACTTAGCAAAACACTTGAACCATACAGCGTTAAGCCAAAGCGCTAATCTGATAATGGCAGAGGACACTCGACAGGACAAGAGAGCCAGCTTCTCTGCCATAACGGAGCACAACCCCAACGGGATGGCCAGGACCTCTGCTGTGGCCTCAAGCAAATCCGGCGCTTCAAAGAAATTAGTGATCAAAAATTTCAAAGGTATTGTGACTGATTGTTTCCCCCCTTTCGATATCTGCAGCACCATAAATCACATCGATTTGTCTTGATACGACAGAGGATGCAACTTTCAGATTATACTGTCAAAAGTTGTCTGTGTCTGGTTTGTGTACATGTTTTGATTGCAGATGTGAAGTATGCTCTTTTTACCACGATGCTTCACCTCTCACCACTGTGATTGTCCCGTCAGAGAATGATTGCACACTCAAACACATTAAAGAAAACGGATGCTGGTTACAGCTTTTATTGCAAAAAAAGTTGCATATTACACAAGTTTAAACCAAAAATATGAACTTTGCATGTTTGCATTTCGTTCACTTGTCAACTTGTGGTAGAGTTTCATTATTTTTTAAATGTTATAGAGACACAAAATTAAAACATCATCAAAATCATTAGTGATGAATACATTTCTCAGTTATAACATACAGGAGATGAGAAGTTTACATTACTGGGCTTCAAACTTAAAATAAAAGTGAAGCATAATTTGTTGTATGAAGTCGTTTTAATGTAAATATGGCTCCACATTGTTGTTAAAAAACAATATTTCAATTATTTTAGACGGATACTATAATTGTGTTCTCATTTCGTGGGAATGATCATTTTTGCATTACATTTTTTAATTTCACAAGATTCCAAGGCCAATACATCTCTATGAGGTCTTTTGTTTTGGATATTGCACTTGGCCATATTGTGATTTTGATTCAAAATTCAAAAGACTGAAATTCAGGCTCTGTACTCACAAATGGTTTCTGCATCTTACTCCATGAAGAACATGTATTTATTTACTTTTCTTACCTGTGGGTCCAAAGTGTGGGGTGTTACATGCGCTCCGAAGTTTACTGTCGGATATCCCAATATTGACCATGGAAACCCACATTACTTCATATAAATGAGCATATTTAACCAATATACTGTTTATTCAATGTTGCGTATTGTATATGTTAATGTAGGAACATTATTGAAGTATTAATATTTGGCAGAGGCCTGATGGTTAACAAATGTGCAACATATCATGTTTGTGTTAAACATGTCAAAATATGGTCTCTTGCAGTGCTAATGTAGTTTTCATTTGCATTAGTGACTATATGTTAGCTTGCTTAACTATAAATTAACACTGTTGCCATCTTTTTGTAACAGATAGGCCAAAACTAGCTGAGAACTACACTGAGGACACTTGGCTGAAGCTACGAGATGCGGTGGGTGCCATCCAGAACAGCACCTCTATCAAGTACAATCTGGAAGAGCTCTATCAGGTTTGCAGTTCTTTTGTTTAAACAAAATGTTTCAGTGCAAAAATATTCAACATGACTTAATAAATTCTGTTCTTTCAGTGGATCATACAATACAGAGTTGAAGTTGCTAATGGTTCATTTTACAGATTTGTGACTTAAGATAGGTAATACAATTATTTCTACTTTTGCTTCTGATCTATGGGTGTACATTAACGTGCACATTGATATGAAAAGTCTCAACATAAAAGTCGATTTATACTGTATAATGTAGTGTACAGTACTCAAAATCAGGAAAACGTGTTATAAGAGTTCCCATTGTTTGTTGTGATTGAACATAATTGAAAAATGATCTCTTGTGCTCTCGTTTCTCTTCCTTGTCTCTCTCCCTCTTTTCCTCAAAGGCGGTAGAGAACCTGTGTTCGTATAAAGTCTCCCCGACGCTGTACAAGCAGCTACGGCAGGTCTGTGAAGATCATGTACAGGCCCAGATCTTCCAGTTTAGAGAATATCCTTTTTAGTGCACACCTACATCTAGCAAGTTATGTGTTGAACATGTTGCAACATCTACTGCGGTTGGGATAAATGGGATACATGTTAAGGTGTTCTTACACATTGAATTATGCTGCATTGTGAGAGTGAGGCTTCACAAAAAGTAAATATTTTACCTTGTAAAAACAGTCGTTACTTGTTCTGAACAAATGATTATTATTTTTATGATTTATTATTTAATCACAAGTAGCACAAAAGGATTACAACTATTAATGTGCTGCGCAATCCTGGCTGCGTAATGATAATTCAGTTAATCCTGATTCTTCATGGTTTAGTCTGCTGTTAAACACAACAATAACATAACTAAACTCTGCTGACACAATTCAGATGTTGTTGCAGTCTTTTCTCACAAGGGGTCAACATATAACAAGTTTGGCAGTTATCCAATTATGGCAGTATTTTCAAATCCTACACAAAATGGGGCTGCGGCTGGCTGAGTAAAGATGCTTGACATATTTTACGATTTAAAAAGCGGCCTCTTAAGAAAACATCACGATTGCCACAATTTTGTCAAATTAAAGGCAATCCACTTATAGAACCTTTATTTAATCATATTTAATATCCTACTCTATAGCTATTTTTTTAAGACTTGCTGATCTGGACTTTATGGATTTAAATTAAATTAAATTATTTACTATTGATATTTACTATTTACTATTTAGAATTGATGCAGTTGGTGTCACACAGCTCTGACGCTGAATCTTTTTGAGCTAACAAGAAGTGAAACTACTGTGTGTTTGCATGCTGCCAAGCAACAGAGTGCTGTGAAATATGGTTTAATGACACAAGTGAATTGAAGATTTTTTTTCCTTAACATGGAGCTCACAGAGTCTTTGGACAACCTTTCCTTCCTGAAACGAATGAATCGCTGCTGGCAGGACCACTGCAGGCAAACTGTAAGTCTGATGTTTGAAATATATATATATTTTTTCTCTGCTTATAGGAAAGTTTAAATCTTATATTTTCTCTTTATAGATAATGATCCGAAGTATCTTTCTCTTCCTGGATCGCACCTATGTGCTTCAGAACTCCCTGCTCCCCTCTATCTGGTAAAACTATGGTTCATTTAAATTACTCTGTTTGAAGAAGTTTACTATTTGTGTTGGAGGCTGATGATCTGTATATACATTGCAGGGACACTGGATTGGAGTTGTTTCGTACCCACATTGTGAGCGACAGCGGAGTTCAGAAGCGCACAGTAGACGGCATTTTGGAGCAAATCGAACTTGAACGTAACGGCGAGACAATAGACCGCAGTCTGCTCAGGAGTCTACTGGGCATGCTGTCAGATCTGCAGGTAGCTTATCACCTGTTTACCACAGCAATTCTGTAGAAGGACTAAATGTGTGTCAGTGTTTTAACATCCTGACTATCTAACTTTTGCCCAGGTTTACAGAGATTCCTTTGAGGAGAGGTTTTTGATTGAGACCAATCGGCTGTACGCAGCAGAAGGACAGCGGCTGATGCAGGAGAGAGATGTGAGACTATTAAAGGATGGTTTTATCATGCAATCACAGGTATTCGTTCCCTGACAAACACATAGTGCCGAGGATTATAAATGTGTGTATTTGTGTGTGTCCAGGTGCCCGAGTACCTGCACCATGTGGCTCGTAGGTTGGAGGAGGAGAATGATCGGATCATGAGCTACCTTGACCAGAGCACTCAGTAATTTTCTTTTACATTTCATGTCATGTGTTGTATACAAAATATACATTATTCCTTTATTAATAACCTTAATAAAAGATAACACCTCATGTGCATACCAACCTTTATGAAAGAAAAAAAACAGAAATACAAATCCATTTATTTATGATCATTAAGGTCAGGTGCACCTATTTTGAAGTGCAATTAAATACCTCACTGAACTTTGAGGAGTAACTAAACAAAAAAAAAACAGTACACATGCACGGAATGGCATATTTGCATTTATTTGTTTTATAGATTGATATTTAAACTGCCAAATCGTCTTTACTCTTGGACCAGCAGATGTAACCAAAGTTCTAATTAGCTTTCGAGATAATAATTGATTAACAACAAGACCTTAACGTCATGAGTTGATTATCTGGAAAGGGTCTTTTGAGATGAAAGGACAGACTTTGAATATATATATGTCTAACTTTCCTCTTGTTTTCTCCTCATTACCTCACAGGAAACCACTTGTTAGCTGCGTTGAGAAACAACTTCTCGGCGAACATATGACTGCGATACTACAAAAGGGTGAGTGTGTGAAATACTTCAATGAGCCCTTCAAAGTAGCTTGTTTGTGGTGAAATAGACAACATTTGTGAAGCTTATTGTATTGAATGTTTTTGAATGAACTGTGCTGGAGGGTTTTTGATTCTACTCTATGATCATGATTTTGAGGCTGCAGTTTGTGCTGTTATTCATTTGATTTGTAGTTCATTGTAAGGTGTTCCACATTCTCTATGAGTCCTGTGCTGTTTGGTTTGATGATTTAAATCTTAATCAAGTCTGTTTACTTAATTTGCTTTATGACTTGCCATGAAATGGTCGCGATTAAAATTTACAAGAGCACAGTCCGTGACTAAAGCAAAACATCTTATGTTCCCTTTGTGCACACACAGCCGTATCCATCCAGTCATTTTTTTGTGAATTTGGTTTAGTCATAAACATGTAATTGCAAAATGCAGTTGGATTTTTATTTGTTGATATATTAAATAATAGTGTAATATATTTGTGGCAGGTCTGGGCACCCTGCTGGATGAGAATCGTGTGACTGAGCTGACCCTCCTCTACCTGCTGTTCAGCAAAGTGAAGGGAGGACTCCCCACACTCCTGCAGTTCTGGAGGGATTACATAAAGGTATACTCATAGCTCAACCAACATAGAACCATCAAGAACATTATCCCATGTCCAGTGGGAAATGCGTGTACGTGTTACTGAAACATTCTCTGGTTTCAGTCTTTCGGTGGAGAGATTGTCTGTACTCCAGAGAAAGACAAGGACATGGTGCAAGACCTGCTGGACTTCAAGGACAAGATGGACAATGTGGCACAGAGCTGCTTTGCACGTAATGAGGGATTCATCAATGCGATGAAGGAAGCCTTTGAGACCTTTATCAACAAGAGGCCCAACAAACCTGCTGAACTTATCGGTGAGTCAGGGAAATAAATGACATGCCATGGTAGCCAAATGCTTTTTACAGCTTTCAAAAAGTATAAAATGCAATCTTTGTACTCATTCACATTTTATACAGTACATTTTTATTGTGGCATTTGGTTGTTCCAGCATATGATAACAGCTTTCTTGGTTATTGCTTCCCACCCAGCTAAATATGTGGATTCAAAGCTAAGAGCAGGGAACAAAGAGGCTACAGAGGAGGAGCTGGAGAGAATCCTGGACAAGATAATGATTATCTTTCGCTTCATCCACGGTCAGTTAAACGTCTGTGTGCCTCTGTGTATGATGCGCACATATATGTCAAGTACATTTTATATGTCACCCAGTATAACAGATTTACTTCAAGCAGCTTTATAATATGTAGTTCACGGTATAGGACACCCTCATTTCTTAGACCCTCGATTTAGGCAAGTTAAAACTGTAAAGAGGACAAAAAGCAGCTCATTTAGAACACCCAGAACATTATTGGTACTCATCTACAGAAGTAAGATGTCTGCACAGAGCCCAAAGGATACAAAAAGACAACACACCCCAGCCACAGCCTGTGTTCACCCTGTTGCCATGTGGTAACAGATACAGAAGCATCTGTTGCTGTACCACCAGTATACAAAGCAGCTTCTTTTCTACAGGTTTTTGGCTTGTGTACTTATCCTCAACACGCCGCCATAAATAATCGAAGCACAAAGAGATTACAACATTAACCCCTATCCTTTAAAAGGTTAAACAGAATATGTTTACTTTCTTGGTCCGATACTATCATGAATTGCTTTGAAACTTGTTCCCCCTGAATTGAGTAAGTGGTTCTGAAATGTAGTTGCTCAAAGACAATTGTTATTTGCTTCTATACAAATAGTTTTATGTATTAGTGGTTATGAAATAACAACAATGATTTAAGTTAATTGTCATTTTTAATCTAATTTGCCTTTCTCTCCAATTTGAGTGCAATAAGCGACACCACTCAACTGAAATTCTGTGTCTAAAAAAAAAAAAAGATATGATATTTCGTGCTGAAGATGATAAATATCTTAACCTGCTGCCCACTCAGTACTGCGCATGCGACTCTTTCTTAGAAATGAGAATGAGTATTTTTTACCACTTGTCAGATGGTGCAATTGAGTTGCTAGATTTACCAGCCCCACCTGGCATTTTGCTTGCCTCTGGTAATCCTTATTGTTGAGCCCTGATTACCACTTTTGACCTGTTTCTTCCCCTCCAGGAAAAGACGTGTTTGAAGCTTTTTATAAGAAGGACTTGGCCAAGCGTCTGCTGGTCGGCAAGAGTGCTTCTGTTGACGCTGAAAAGTCCATGCTCTCTAAACTCAAACATGGTGAGTCAAAGGTCTTTAATGTTGAATTAGCAAACGGATATTAATCCCTATATCTACATTGTGAAAGGAGGGCTCACGAGAAATGTATAGGATTGTAAAATGTATACACTTCACACTATCTCCCCTTTTATAGAACAGTATAGTAAAGATCTTTGCATATTCTACTTATAGCAGATAAAGCACTAACAAAGACAGTCAGTGGAGCATTTGTGGTGTGAGAAGAAGTCAGTTGTGATATCTTGTGGTTTTGACTTCCTCCAGAATGCGGAGCAGCATTTACCAGCAAGCTAGAGGGGATGTTCAAGGACATGGAACTGTCCAAAGACATAATGATCCAGTTCAAACAGGTACTTTCAGTCTCTGTGCACACAGACACGCTCAAAACCATACATGTGTCGCTTTAAAAGATTGAAGCCATGTTTACAGAGTGTGTATGCATTCTACTGTACTGTGACATTGAATGCATTTTGCATGCATAATAAACATTATGATATTTCTACTCAGTATATACAGAACCAGAGTGAGCCGAGCAACATTGAACTCACTGTCAACATCCTCACTATGGGCTACTGGCCTTCATACACCCCCATGGAGGTCCATTTGCCCCCAGAGGTAAGCATTTTCATGTTCGGGTGCTGTTCATCAGACTATTTGGTATTTACTCTTACAAAAGACCTTGGTTCACTTGATGTTACTGTTTCATCATGGCAAAGTCATCATATAATCCTTAACTTGCTCTGTTGAGGACAGTCTTTTCACAAATCTCATCTCTTTATGTTTTGGCAGATGGTCAAACTCCAGGAGGTGTTTAAGCTGTTCTACCTGGGTAAGCACAGTGGGAGGAAGCTGCAGTGGCAGCCCACACTAGGCCACGCTGTACTAAAGGCAGAGTTTAAAGAGGTACGGACATCCTAACAGAGCATAGATGAGACAGAGAGAGAGAGAGAGAGAGAGAGAGAGAGAGAGAATGAACCTGCTCTTAAAATGACTGTCTTATCCTGCAGGGTAAGAAGGAGCTGCAGGTCTCTCTGTTCCAGACACTGGTGCTGCTGATGTTCAACGAAGGAGAGGAGTTCAGCATGGAGGAGATTCGCACTGCCACTGGCATAGGTAACACATGTCTTTAAATATGTAGCACAACTATTCTGTTGTGTAAGAGGCACCTGTTGTATCACATTATCACTCTCTCCTGTGCAGAGGAGGGAGAGCTCAAGCGCACTCTGCAGTCACTGGCCTGCGGAAAAGCACGAGTCCTCAACAAGAACCCTCGAGGGAAAGACGTGGAGGATGGAGACCGTTTCAATTTCAACAATGATTTCAAACACAAGCTGTTCCGCATCAAGATCAACCAGATCCAAATGAAGGAAACGGTAAAAATACTTGCATATGACACGCTCCTCCTCCTCCTTAATCAGGGCCGTTTTTTTAATTTGCCACCTTTGCATGTTTTCCTAGTGCAAAGGGAAGGTTCTCATCTGTTTTTGAACACATTTTCCATACAGGTAGAGGAGCAGGTCAGCACCACGGAGCGTGTGTTCCAAGACAGACAGTACCAGATTGATGCAGCTGTGGTGCGCATCATGAAGATGAGGAAGACCCTCAGTCACAACCTTCTGGTATCAGAGCTCTACAACCAGCTGAAGTTCCCTGTCAAGGTAGAAAATCTTAAGCTTCTCATCTTCTTCATTTCATTTTTTCTTCCAACACACATGTATGCACAAGTAAAGCTTCCACATCACCTGACTTTCTTTCCTCTCTGCAGCCGGGCGATCTGAAGAAGCGGATCGAATCGCTTATAGACAGAGACTACATGGAGCGTGACAAGGAGACTCCTAACCAGTACCACTATGTTGCCTGAAGGGGTTCTGCTGTTGCTGCCATGCTTTCCTCACAGCAAGCGTATAGCTGGCACCCCAATAACAGCATTACAGCCCCTCAGCCGCCCGACTCTCCTCTGGTGCCCGTTTTTCCCTCCATCCACAATCCTGGATGCAGCGTCCAGATCACACAGAGCTCCAGAGACGAGAGAGACTTGGCTGTATTTTTCCCACTCTGCGTTATCTTTAGTGGGATGGGGCTGGAGGAGTGGTCTGGGTTGTTTATGGGTGGTTTATGTGACTTACAGATTTGCTAATGCAAAACTCAAATGAAAATAACTAGCACTTTCCTCTGTTTTGTTTTTTTTCCTCGTCTGGAGTGGGATCTTTTTTTTCCTCATCATGTCAGTCTAAAATCACTTATTTTCTACTATAGTTGGTTTGTCTTGAGTTTTGTTTTATTTCTTTTTTTTTTTCTTTGTTTGAGGGGCTGTCCTTATGAATGGCTGCATAAACTGCTGAGCGTAAACCTAATTGGCTGGTTGCTTGATTTGGCAGAGAAACAGCTGCTGAGGACAAGAAGAGACTTGAGAAAGAGACTTGTGAACAATGAAGTGGGCCAGAGGGGTTGGGTCACACGTGTTTTGGGTCAGAGGGAGGGTTTATTGCTTGTGACACAGAAGCTAAATGACATGCAGGCAAGCCACTTGGGTATTTCTTTGGGTACCTTATATGTTTTGACCAAAATGTCTAATGTCATGTGCTGACGTTTTTGTAGATCAGATTGTATTCTATGTAAGAGTGAGAAAAGTGAACCTGAATAAATGGATATTTAATGATTCAATGAATGCTTTGTAGATAACCAACTAGTGGTAGTTTTTTCTTTTTTCTTTTTTTTTTAAAGCAAATCTAAGTCAAAACAAAAGCTACTTAATAATAGTGGAAATAAGTTTAGTTTGGGTAAGTGAGTATCAAGGAGGAGTTCTGTCTTGTATGCAGCTGTGTAGTGTTCAGTTTAAGAGTTACAAAATCAAAATGTGGACATTGCATAGTCTGTCACTGTTGTCTGTTCTCTGTCCATACACTTTATTTTTAAGTATTTAAAGGCATTTAGCTGATTTTTAATAAATAACAGTCATCACTTTGAGTTAAAAAAAAAAAGAACCCTTCAGGATTTTAGTCAATCTCAAGTTACTGTAAGATGGAACAGAAAATGAAAGCCAGTTTCTTGATACTTTCATTATCACAGCGTGGAAAGTACAGCTTTTGTCTGATTAACAAACCGATGATTCACCAGTGTCAACGGGAGCTAGCTGTCTGACATAATAGTCTAATTTTAAGACAAGAAAACAGCGTGTCTTTTGTTAAAAAGCGAGGTTGAACTATGCAGGGGGAATGTGGCAGCGTCCTGATAAGTGTTGGACAGCAGCATTAAAGCAGCCTCTGCGTTCCTTCTAGGGTTTTGCACACCCTCGTGAATTGATGAAGGTGTCAGCTGACTTACCCATAACTTTGCAAGCCTGCACAGCACTGTGCGTGTGTGTGTGTGTGTGTGTGTGTGTGTGTGTGTGTGTGTGGTCGTGGTCTCACATGCTACCATACACTGTGCTCCAGACATTTCAGGCTCTACCATATAGATCTTTTTTACATGCCATTGATTTAAATAATTTCAGGAATGCTGTGTTCAAGTCTGACTACATTTTTGTGGTCACTATTTTACAAGCCACATATTGTATTTGGAATGTTATGCTTGATATTTATTATGATTTTGGTGAATTTGAAGAAGAGATGGCAAACATACCAACTGAAGACAACAGTGTATTCCTACAACTGATTTGGTGTTTTTTTTCCTCCTAGCTCAATACATTTGATTTCAGAATCAGCTTTGTTGGCCAAGTATGTGGACTCATGCACTACACAGAAATGGACACACAGTTTGAAAACGAGGACAACAAAGCTGGACATGTAAATTGAAGTTAAAGAATAAGGATGGTGAATAGGACAGGACTGAAGGTGTATATACAGTGCATAAACACGCCAGTGGTCAATGCCATAAAAAGTATACTCCAAAGAATGTGTATACATGTCAACTGTTCTGTATGTTGTAAATAGTACAAGTTAGCGGTCAACTGATATGGCTTTTTCACAGCAGATATCAATTATTAGAATTCAAGGACACTGAAAATCGATATTTAGGATTGATACTCAATTGCAGTAAAAAATGAAACTCTTTGTGTCAAATACAATAAACTCAAGAACTGTGATTGAGTACAATTGTCAGGTACTTTACGTGAGAATTTCCATTTTCTTCTACTTTATACTTTCACTCTACCACGTTTATGTGATAAATGTAGTTACTAGTTTCAGATTATTCCGTGTTTTTATAGGCTGTCAATTGTGAGCGAGAGGAGACCGCATCAGGGCGAAGCAGCACATTTTTGAATCAGTTTATTATCTCGGCAATCTGACAGAAAAATCACAGATACTGATAATCGGAAGGAAAAAAATGTCTCAGTATTGGCCTGCTAATCGTCCGGGGATGATAATCGGTCTATCCTTTGTACAAGTACTGCAAAGAAGCAATGCAGAATACTGGATACATATACATACATTATTTATTTACATGTCCTTCATTACCTTCAATTACTTGTAATTAATAATCAACTTGACATATTTCCCCTACTGTGAGTTCCTCGAAAAAACAGCCATTACATTATAAACTCCTGGAACCGCACTATTTTTCTCAGTAGGTGTCTCTGCACCCTGTTGGTATCACCCACCCGACACTATGCGCAGTTATGCAAGTCTGCAATAAGCCATATGTATCCACACGCATTTTTCTTTATGCAGACACACAGGATAGACGTGCTGTCTGTTTCTCCGCCGTGTGTGTTATTGCCATTTTGTTTTGCTCTGCGCGGACAGTCGGTGAGTGTCGCCCTGAATAGAGCCCGGTCCTCGTGAAGCACAGAGGGGGCGGTCTCACGTGACCGGGCGGCTCTAAATGCAACCAGTTCACATGACGGGACATGGCTCGTTCAGTCCACTGAGGCTTCGACTGATATCTAAACACGTTTTTGGATCGTTTCTACTAACAGGGTGGGCTTCAGGACATGGTAACAAAGACTTCGGAGCAGAGAAACGTCATCGTCATCATCAACAACAGCAGCGTCGCCTCACGTTAAGCCAACTGTCCGTGAATTCTGTGAAGTCAAGTGCGCTCGGCAGTGCGTCGTGTTGACCCACCTGCGCCCGCAGCTCCCTCTCCGGGCGCCTTTTCTTTCCTCTCCAGGGACAGAGAAGTGAAGTGTGCTCCGTGGTGTGAAACGACCCGAAGGATGAAACTCTCTCACGCTTTGGCAGCGCTCATCATCGCCTGGTTTGCGGTTTTCGGTGAGTGTTGTGCGGGTTTGAAGCTGCTCGTCGTGCCGCTTAACGTCTGACCGAGCGTCACGAAGTCGACCGTTGGGTTCGTTGCGGTGTCGGTGTTAGCTTCACTAACGGAGTTTAGCCGGAACAAGTAACGCTAGCTCAAAAATGTCATTCATTTACATTTTTTACTTTGACTGTGGCACGTTTAATATCTGGGTGTGACCTGGTGTTTGGACGGAACAGATTTTATTTTATATGTCACCTTCGACAGTGTGTGACATTTTAAAGAACAGTCTATTCATGCATCGAGATAATAATCTGCAAACAAGCTAGCAGTTAACGTTAGCTAGGTAATTTAATTTAGATGGAAATAACGTGTTATTTATATCGTCATATGTGTGTTACACCTAACTTATAATAATAATATGTAGCGTTGGACTGTAACTAAGTACATTTACTCAAATAACGTTACTGTGCTAAATTACAATTTTGAGGTTCTTTACTTGAGTATTTTCATTCTCTGGTACTTTATACTTCCACTGCACTACCTTTTGGAGACATATATAAGACTTTTCACTCACTGAATTAATTTTATAACTTTAGTTACTAGTTACTTTTCAGATACATGCTGCATCAGAGCCACATGAGTGCAATCCTTAAATTAACATTTACAATATTCGGAATTTTAAGAAAGAACTTATAACTAACCAATCAACCCATATGCATATATGAAAACATTTATATATGTAAAATGCAGTTTACTTGTACATTTAATGTCAGATATTTTAACTCTTTTACTTTAGTACTGTTTTAATGAATGACTTTCACTTTCACCAAAGATATATTTTAACTAGATATCTTACTTTTACTGATGTCCCTTAACTAAATACATTTACTCAAGCAATATGCAATTTTGACGTACCTGTACTTTATTTGAGTAGTTCCATTTTCTGCTGCTTTATACTTAACATACTGTACTTATTGACGCATTGTACAACTGCATCCGAGTCAAAGTAGTGAATTTTAAAATGAATTTATCAGATTAGATTGGATCAGGTTAAAAAAACGCTAATTATGATAATAAGAAAAATGCTGAGTATTAGATCTGATAATACCTCAAGCCGATAATTGTTCTATCCATAGTATTCAATTAACACGTACATATTAATATATGTAGTCTTTCATTTTACCATTACTTGTACCTTTGATATTAAAGTAAATTAAATATCAGATACTTGAAGACTTGTACTCAAGCACTATTCACATGTAACTTTAACTTTTACCAAAGTAATGTTTTAACACAATATCTTTACTTCACTCTGGTATGATTTTTGGTCACTTTTTAAAACACCGATAAATGTGTGACACACATACACACAGTCATATGTGTAATGCATTAACGTTACACATCAGCACAAGTACAGTGTACTTTCGTTTTATTTATAACTTAACCGTTAAATAAGATTGGTATGCTATTGTTAGATGAGGTGAGGAGTCTTCAACATCTTGAACCACCGGCGTAGGATGTAGAAATTAGTTACATATTAATTTGTGTCTTGAGTATGAATATAATTAAGAGATAATCCAAATAATATAATCCAAAGGTCAGCTGTCCTCAGATGACAGCGTTAACTTATCATGTCGAAACAGACCAGAGTTACCGGAAAAGTCCTCGGACATCATTTTATTCTCTTCTAATGCAATGCCCAGGTTTTGTTAATGTTGTGGACCAGCAGATTGGCCTCATTGTTGTGTCGTCTGAGAGCTTCACGTGACTGCTATGATGGCTTTGTGTTGCACACAGCCCATTAGAGGCCTACTGACAGTGTTAGTTTCTGACCAGTGTAATCACCCTGAACATACAGTTCCTGGTTGCTGATGCAGGAAAACAGGCCAAGACAGTTGAAACTGAGCAGTTGCTGTATGTATTTCTGCACCATTTACTTCCCATTCTAAAATGTATATATTAAAAATTGTAGTTGTTTTTTAAGTAAGTAACAACTTCTAAACTGAAGACCCCATGTGACCTTGGGGTTTCCGTCCTGCTGCACCAGCATTTCCTCACAACACAGAGACACTTTTCTGTTTTGATTTTCTCTTCACACTAACCATTTATAACGCTGCTATATGAAGCTTGATACTTTGTACACACAGCTGCTTTTACTGCCCGATCAGATTGCAGTGTTGTGTAAACCTTGTTCAGTGTGTTTACTGAGTGAACAGAGAGGTCACATTGGGGTCATGTTTCAGGCAAAGCAGCAGGGAGGGTTTTGATAGATACTGACAAGACTGAAGCACAGCCCTTTTTCTATTAAGATCAGTAGATTTTATTTATGGAGAAAGCTCAAAATGACCGACAGGGAAGTGAAATGAATATGAAAGACAGAAGAGCTAAATCAGTCAGTTGTGTTGTAAGTGAGTTATGAAATTAGTACATGCCAGACAACACCCCGAACCTTAAATGAATCTGTCTGCAATGTAAGCTGTTCACCCACTATTATTTGAAGAATCTTTCCAAACCTGAAAATCCCTCTCTGCAGTAAAAAAATGAGAGTGGCAAGTGAATTTTTAAACCTGCCAGTGTTGGTGGCCTGATGAGTCATTTGAATTGATAAGTCCTTTATCATGGAAGTCTGACCAGGCAGAATGAAGAAGTAAAACACAATCTGTATAGTAAAGCAAATAAGAAACCGTGTCTGTGCTTACCAAAGAGTAATAGTTGCGGTCATGCAACGGTCACATTTTAGCCTCAACCGCTTTGTAGACATTCTGGAAAGTTTGAATCAAGTGATGAAACTCCTGTATTGTGTTAAAGTATTACAAATGGGTGCATTAGTTTTATTAAGGATGTGAGTTGTCGGGTTGAGTAGTACACAAGTCCTGAAAAGCCACTATAGTCCACACTTAGACATGCCACAGTGAGTTTGCAGTTTCCAGGTAATAAAAGTATTAATAGCATACAGTGTTGGTGTGGAGGTTGGCTGACTTGGTAAATACTGCTTGGTAATTCTGTTCATAGAAGACAAATTGGTACCATGTTTATTTAGACCATGTAGAAGTCTGGAGCTGAGCTGCAGGTCTAAAAGTTTTAACATTTCTGTCAGGAAATGCCCCGTCACTTTTAGCTGTCTGCAGACCTCTGGTGGTGACTTGTGTGAACTGCTTTATTGTGAATGTAGGACATGGCATCATGTAACCCTGCTGATGTTGTAATAATCATCACTGTTATCATTTGTGCTCATTTTATAGCCGTTATCTAACCAGGCCAGTGAAATATAAACCAGAAGACCCAGAAATGAATTCCTAATACTCATACAATAATATGTAACACTCAGTATTCTGATATATTGGGCTGCAACTAACAATTATTCTCATTGTCGATCAATCTGTCAATTGTTTACATGATTAAATAATTAGTTGTTTGGTCTACAAGAAGTCAGGGAAATGGTGAAAAATGTCGATCAGTGCTTCCAAAATTGTGTGTCCAGCGATGTTTGCTTATAAAGGAGTTGTTGAACTACAGTAAAAGTTTGTATTCTTATCGAGTAACATTTATCGTTGAATATTTGCAGCTCTCCTAATATCAAAACAGTAAAATTTGTTTCACAAAGCATTCAGATTTGTTTATCAGCAAACTGAACTCTATTCGCGGTCTAAATCATCATCAGGTCACAAATGTGCGAAATAATCTGTTAAGCACTCAACACTTAAGGGGGATTTTTTAAGGATGATTTCAGTTCAAATGAAATTTGTTTTTAAGATTGTGTTCTCCTCTACAGGTCGCATTCAGGCCGTTACCCTTGAGGTGAACCAGGGGAACTTCACCTGCATTAAGGCTGAGCTGACTGCATCATTCTCCATCACATACAACACCTCCAACAGCACAGTATGGACAATGATAACCACAATTTGTTTTCCATCGCTGAAAGCAATCCTATTGATTTTATATCCTCATGAACACCAGCTATATCCTTTGTCTCTCCTCAGAGAACAGTGCAGGTCCCTCTTCCTGACTCCGCCACAGTCGATGCAGGCAGCAGTTCATGCGGCACAGACGGAAACACACCATGGCTGGTGGCGGTGTTCGGACCTGGCCATGCGCTGGGCCTGAGCTTTTCAACCAATGGGAGTCTGTATAGTGTCGCAAACCTGTCGCTGCAGTACAACCTCAGTGATACTTCTATCTTCCCTGAGGCCAACAGCTCCGGTGAGAACAAATTTAGCAACAAACTCTACAGCGCAGCACAGATTGGATTTGGTGTCAAGCTTGTATAGACCAAAAGATTAACGCCAGAGCAAATTAGATATAGTGGAAAAGATGTCCACTAACTTGTGAATAAAGAACTAATGGAGTCATATTCCAGAGGTACTATATTATAGACTTACTGTGTAACTAATCTGTTATATGTTTGATTTTGTCCTAGATGTGGTCACTGTGGTGTCATCATCAGTTGGTATCTGGGCCCCAATCAACACAACATACCGCTGTATGAGTTCCACCACTTTTGAAGTTGGCGGAGTAACGATCACTTTCTCTAACATGAGGCTGGAGGCATATATGCCAGGAAATGACCTTAGTCCAACAGGTATGACGCTGATTTGTTCCAGAGCTGGTGGGTTTTTAGGGGTCCTTCTGCACCTGCTGATTACATATTTTGTATTTCTTTTTTCGTTTCCTCTTGTCACAGAAAGTGTATGTATGGCAGATCAGGCCAGTACTACAGCTCCCCCCACCACCACCACTACCAGTGCTACAACGACCGTAGCTCCAGCACCGACCCCTCCAGGAACACCTGAACGCGGCATGTACTCTGTGAACAACACCAACGGCACGGCGTGTCTCCTGGCCCAAATGGGACTGCAGCTCAATGTCTCCTATTTTTCCCAATCTCAGAATAAGGTAAAAGAGGAAAATTCATAGGAAAACAATCAATACATTTTAGTCCAAACTTCAAACATACCAAATATATCTCTGTTTCTTTGCCAGACTATCCAAGAATTAGTTAACGTGACTCCCAATCTGACAAGTTCATCAGGATCATGTGAAGCCAGCAGTGCTACCTTGATTTTGACGGAGGGGCGAACCACCACGCTCAACTTCACATTCACTCTGGTAAGATCACCCCTCCTCTTTCTTGAATTAAGGTACATGGTCACTTTATTTTGTTTGTTTGTTCATTCAACCCATTTTCTCCCATCCATAGAACTCCACAAGCAACAAGTACCACCTGAGTGCACTGACTCTGCTTGCTAATTGGTCTGATATGACCAGTAAGTCATTTCTCACAAGCAACATGTATTTTATCAGCTCTAAATTTACTTCATTCAAAGAATTAATAGCCAGTATCTCTCCACAGCTCCTCTCTCAGCTAGTAACACTAGCCTCAACTACCTGCGGAGTACGAAGGGACGCTCCTACATGTGCAACACCGAGCAAACTCTGGCTGTAGTACCAGACTTCTCCCTCAACACATTCAAACTGCAGGTCCAACCCTTCGAGGTCACCACCAACCAGTTTGCTACAGGTACAAAGTGTCTCTTTATCTTCCATGCTGTTATCTAGTTTTTATCCCAAGTTTTTAATCTCGAAGTAGGAGTAGGTAGCACTCTGCTGCATAGGAGAGATAATGAGACTGAATTGCCATATCACAAATGCTACACTAGACTAATGAGGTTAACAGTTTCACATTTTGGGGAATATGCTTTTTCAGAGGAAGATTATGTACAAAATGTAATGAACAAGATAGATTTTTGTTAACAAGGGAGCTTTAGAGAGCCTGATAAACCTATTTGTTAACTTAGTGTTAACACTAAGTCTTGACGCTAAGGTACACTTATCACCTGCTGGCTGTAGCATCATAATTAGGGGGCACCCATGAGAGTGATATCAATTGTCTCATGTAATATTCTGCAAGAAAGTTAATTAGCACATTTCCCCCCAAAAAACACTTTTTCTTTTAAATGAAACTTATTATAAAACATGTTGAAGTGCACCAAGCTCAGCCATACTATTATTTATGGGCGTATTTGTGGCTCAGGATGTTTATCACCACTTAGGAAGCTCTAAGTAGCTCTATTGTTTCTCAAACTGGGGAAGGAGCCACCAAAGACCATAACTTAAAAAAAAAAAGTGGGCAGACAGATTGAGTTGTCTTGAACAAGATTTGTACAAGGGTTCAGAATCAGTAATCCATCTGTTCCAGCACCATTTAAATAGCACGTTTAACCATTAACCGCTTGTCAGCCATAATGGATTATCGTTGCATCAAGCAGCCCGACTATAATGCAAAGAAAGCTGCTGCACATAAACTAGGTTTCTAGATACAAAATTCTGCAATAGAAATTAACCTCTCTCCTTCTCTGTTTGCCCTTATTTTCACTCCGTCTCCAGCGGAGGAGTGTCAGATGGACCAAGACCAGATGCTCATCCCCATCATTGTCGGAGCAGCTCTTGCCGGCCTGGTGCTGATTGTCCTCATTGCCTACCTAATAGGCAGGAAGAGGAGCCATGCTGGTTACCAGACAATTTGATCGAATGCTTCATTTAACTTAAACCTGACAGACTGAATGATGGAAAGATGAACCAGAGTGTGTGAGTGAGCGTTTAATAAGACTGTGGACACGAGCAGCTGTTGCTCTGGGGTGACTGCATGTTTTGTATATCCTATGTGACCTCCTGGATATTTTCTTTTCTTTTCACTTTGTCTGTGAGATGATGATGATGATGATGATGATGATGACGAGACGCCAAAGACCTGCTAAATTTAGATGGTGTGCATCTTTTTGAAGCCCAAGGGGACTTCACGAGAGTCTTCAAATAATCAAGGATGGAGGCATTTTGAATTTGCTGCTGCAAGTTCACCGTCAGCTATTGTTTCATTATGTTCTAGGAATTGGATGGATTTGCTTGAACTGCTGTTTGTTGTTTTTAGCTGTGTAATTATTTAATATCCCATGCAAGGAAAGATTTAGAGGGAGAGATAATTTTTTAAAAGTTCCAATGGCTTGTTCACTAACATTTTTTAAACGTATGAGCATCAGATAATCCCAGTGACGCTAAGAAAAGGGAAAGCTCTGAATGTGCGTCTTTTCCAAGCATATACCTTCATAGTGGAGACTGACAAAAAGCCAGAATCAACCCAATAGTTCACTGAGGCACAACTAATTAACTGCAGTGTTGTAATTGTGATGATATAAACAGGGATTAGCTGCTTTGTGTAAACAGTGCGTCCAGCCAAGCGTTACAAAACAAAACCTTACATTACAAGGTGAACAGGTTGAATGGGTTCATTTTCTATTTGTGCTTTCTCCCACTCTCCCACTCTCCCCCTTGAGGAAATGTTAATAAGAACCGTGGTGATTTGATCTTTTATTTTTGTAGAAAATGGTTTGATCTCGTTTTCTATTATGCATCTTTCTGAAAGTTAATAAACATCTTAAAAGTCAAGCACTGATTTGTTTTGTTTGTCGTAGCTTAATGCTTTGTTTCAACTTGTTTTGCATTAACACAGCTGTTTACTCTGAGCTATTCAACCAGGTGGGCGTTAACGCTAAACAGCTAGAGCTGGGATGCACGCCAAGGTTATTTTTGCCAGTTCTATGACAGTGTAATGGGCCACAAAACACAGAACAAAGTTCACAGCTTTGTTAGAAAAAGAGAGCAGCCCTTTCAATCGTGCCTTAATTACAGTGCACTTGAATTAATAGTTGAGGTCAAGAACTACAATATTGTCCCAAAAATGAAAACAAGCAGTAAGTATTTTTGAAATGTTAGAAAAAATAAAGTGTGCGTCACATTCAATTATGACAGCAAGTCATTCCAGCATGGAATTTTGTCAGTCATTCATCATTTACTGTGAAATACAGTAGGCAGGTTCCTCTTGGCTTGTGCTTATAGTATACTTCGCTGCCGAGCTTTCTTCTCAACAGTGTCTCTGACTTTCTGGAGTAAAGTGCATAGTCAAAGACAAACTACATGTTAATCTTAAATGGAATCATCAGCTCACAGCACATTTCTGAGAATATACTCATTAACCAAGTATTTACAGTTAGACTGTATGATCATCTCAAAATATGCTCAAGACAAAAACTATACAGAATCTAGTAGTCAGTAAAAAAGAAAAGGTGCAAATGAACTGCTGAGTGCTGATCCCAGTGGAATGTGTATTGAATCGAAGCAACAGGTAGTTCAGGATCATGATTCTTCTGCAATGATGCGAGATCGACACGTCGCCCGCAGCTTAGTCAAGGTTGCCGTGGAGAGACTTCCTGGTTCGGTGAAGATTTTCTAGGAAAGGCAGGAAACACCAGGATTATGTGATTAAAGAAGGAAAATCACAAGAGGTGTTTGTCTCATACAATCCAGTGAAATTACACTTTCAGTGACAAGCAGTGATAGGAGACCTCTCTTTTTGTCCAACCTGCATGAATGTGTGGCATTCCTCAACAAATGGTCCGTGGGTGATCTGCTTGAAGTTTTGGCAGACGTCTGGCAGCGACTGGGCCTGTTGGATCAGAGCCTCGTTGTGGTGGATCAGTGTCAGGGCCACACGGAACAGGATTTTAGAGCCCTCGTAGAACAGGCAGTCCCAAATCCTCAGGACTGTCTGCAGAAGAACAACAACAAAGACATTAATCCCACCAGAGTAGCCATACACAATAAGGACTGCAACAACATAAACTTAGTTGTAGTATGTTCTATATCTCTACAACAAAGTACATGAACATCTTTGAACACTGTTGATAATGTTGGTTCATTTTATGAATGTGACAAACCAAAAATCTGGCTATATCTTTAAATGTCCAACTCAGATGCTGTTCTCAAGTGGAGCAGAGGTGCAATTTAGCCACTATAGCAGCAACCCTGAATCCATCTTGGGGTGGGAAATTAGCTGGGAAATGATGTCCTTCGCTATTGCAGGATATCATACTGGTTGGACTGTTGCCTGGAGGTGGGGGTGAACTCTGGAGGGAAAAGCATGAACCTCTGCAGGTGTTACACCCTTCTACTGAGGCTTCATGTGTGTTTGGAGAACAAACATTGCAGTCCTGCCCAGGCCAACAGAGGAAGTTAGCAAAACCAAGGACTGATGTACATTGTGTGTTTAGCCATTCCAAATTGGAAGAGAAGGAAAAATTTAAGATATAATAATCTTATTTTTCTCTGAATCCACTAAAATCAGTGCTGCCGTAGTGTGCTTTGACAGAGTTTTCATTATTTGAGACAGTAGAAGAACATTTTAACTTTTTAAAAAAAACTTTTCTAAAGTTTAGAATATCTGCTTTGTTAAATGCATTGTAACTTCTGAATACAGAAATGTTGACATTTGCTTGATACAAGGCAAAACAAATAAATGGCATTGTTAATGGAAGGACTTCCTTCCTGATCGCACCATGAAACACACACGTAAGCACTCACCTCTACTGGTAATACGTCTATGTAGAGACAAATGAACCATCGGGAGACCACCAGGGTCCACATGACATTATGATCCACCATGGTCTGCCAGACTCCAGGGATTTTAACTTTCACCAGTTCCCCTAACACCTCCTGGTCAGTCTTCAGCCCCAGCATGGCTGGACTGTAGTAGTCTGTAACCACATACACATTTTTGTGAGTTACACATTGCTATGAATTACCTGTAAACAGAAAAAACTGCTTAAATCTCAAAGTCAAATTATTACAGTTCCATTTTACATTTATCAGCAGCTTTTCATACAGCATCCGACCAGCACATCAGGAGCAGTATCTTGCCCACTCTGACATGCAGACCAGGGGAATCAAACCAGCAACCTCTTGTTAACAAGACGCTGGCTCTACCCCTGAGCTACAGCCGCCTTATTCATTTTGTTCTGTCTTACACAAAACAGCTCATTGTTTGAGTGAGTGCAAGCCACTAATGAAAACACGCTGTCGGTTTTTAAGACAGATAAAGACCATGTGACCTCCTGGGGGATTACTGCGAGCCCTGACACACACACAAACACACCTGTCACGAGAAAACAGCAATGGCAAATTCATGTACACACATACACACACACACACCTGGTAAAATTCTCCCGAGTAGCGCATCCATCAGCCAGAAGGATTTCTCCTCATCTTTTGTGATTAAAAGTAGATACCCCGCTACGAAGTTCATCCCCTGAGGACCAAAGAGAGAGACACACTCAGGTTATGCATCAATCTTAAGATCCTGCCTGAACAGGTCTTATTAGAGACTGGAGGGCTCTTTAATAACGCATCCAGGTGAGCGATGAGTGAGTGTACACTCGACATGAAACAAACAAAAACAGGCTACTGGTGTACCACTACAGATGGGAGGGTTGCAGTTTTATTTTTATAATACGTAACCAACAATAACACAGCCCTGTTGTCTGTTTGAATTGCAAATGAAGCTGCATATGGTCTGCAGAATAAAATTTGCCTTTCAAATGTTAATGATTAACATAGGGCCACACTGAGCTGAAACAAATAGCCTTTCTTAGGACACATGTTGTTGTATAATCTTTTGAAGAAACACACCACAGACTGATGACCTATTTATGTGCTTAAGGCCCCCAACTACAACCACACTTTCGATATACAGTTTATACCTCCACATACTCACATTTACACTGCTGCTTCTTTTAAGGTTAATACATATAACAGTACATATTCAGGCCAGGTACGCAGCACTAATAAAAAATGATGAATCAATATGAAACACTGTGTTGTTTTTTAGCCGATATTACCAAGTTGAAAATACACAATGTTCTCACACTGTTCTCTGAAATCTCTGTCACACTTGTCAGAAAGTTTGAGATCTTTGGTAATATTACCTGACAGTAGCCCACAGTTGGGTTGTGGTGGCCATAAGCCAGCAGCACATTGTACAGAGCTTTCTGCAGACACTGGTTCGACGTCCTGCGGAAGTGGATGTTGTCTGGAAATGTTCGGTTCAAGTCTGAAAGAAGAACACAGACACTAAGTAATATCAAGAGATTTATCCCAGTGTTTCTCTACATTCATTCAGGAATAGTGGGGCAACCGCAGTAAGAGCATTACCAACACGACTCGATATGATGGGAAAATGAACATCATTATCTAGATAACAAATCCAAACATAACAAAAACTCCCCGACACTGACAACACTAATGCTTAGTGATGTGTTTGTTTATCTGATCATGAGAGCAAGAACCACAGAGTCAGCTTTTACAATTGAAATAGCTATCAGTCTTGTATTCAAATTATGGGTGACACCACAGCTAAAGCGAGGAAGACTTTTGTATGTCGTTTTGTTGGTTTATTTTCCACTTGCTCACATACACACCTAGTTCAAATGTTGTATATGAACTGTATTACCAATTATCAAATACTTAATTGCGGGCCTACAGATCAAACACAGCCAGTCAGCAAAGCTCTGACATTATTATAATTTTCCAATGTTGTAAAGTCCTTTGTTATAATTTGAGCCTACAATATGTAGTGTTTTTGCATCTGATCTATCACATAAACTGCCCTTCCTGGAGTTTATGTGTCCATTCCCTGTCAGTATCACACACAAGGAAACATCAACAAAGGTAGCAGATCTGGTTCAATGTGTCACACTTAACGCGAACGTCTGTGATAATATTCTGTAATGCTAAGTGTAAATGCTCTGACACATCAAACTGTTGGGCATCACTGTGCCCCGTGTGGCTGACTGATGCCTGCAGGGGTTTGTAGTGCGTCTGGCACAGTTGACTATAGTCAGCATTAATCTGCAACGTTCAGCCGAATCAGCATACTGGATCAGCTTCAGAGGCAGTCAGAGGGAAAGAATTCTCTGACTCTGTGTTCAAACTAAATCTAGTTATTTTACTTATTTAGTGCAGTCACCACACATTTTTCATCTCAGACAATCAGATGCTGACCACACACTGCTGACTGCAACTTTTTAAATCAGAAACATTCATGTTTCCTATTTCCTACTTTTAATCAGATTCACACTGACAAGAAATAATTTAACTGATTTGTTTTGTATACTAAATGATAACTGTAAAACTAGAGATGTATTTTCCCCCAGTGAGGGGTTACATGTGGTCAGAGGTTCAAGTGCACTGTTAATCTTGACTTGGGCTAGTTGTCTGAGGTTGGCACTAAGCATTTCTACGCATTTTGGCCTTTTGTACACTTGTAGAGCCGCTTTAGGTAACTGAAAACAGACTTTGTGGAAAACTCCTTCCTTTATGTCTGGACGGGCCGAAACTAAGACTTTTGGAAATGATGAAGCAGACATTCAAGTTCGCTTCCTACCCCGGTCTCATCAGTTTAAGTATGTTGGCATTATTAAAAAAACGTGAACTTGGATTGGCCTTAGTGTTACCATATTGTGGAGTATCTCAGTTTTCACATTGACAGAATGAATGTGGTATTTGATATATCAGAGACACAAACTGACACTGAAAACTCAATGATAGAACAGAAAGAAATATACCCATGTATGTGCAGACTAGGCCTCGGTGTGTGTCAGAATTTAAAGGCGGACTGAGTGAGTATGAGGGTGAATAAGGAACCGCTTTACCTGTACGGATGACCTCCACAAGCTTTGGGTCTTGCTGGGCTCCCAGCAGGGACTGGTAGTACCCTTGGTTCTTCTCTAGCTGGTCTTGAGCCCCACTGGCTGCCATCCAGATGCGAGCACGGTGCTCATTAGGAATTCCCTTGCGTACATAACGCTTTACTGTACGAGAGGGGGAACATTTAGGTTTAGTTCATTTTACGGTGTGCACTCACTCAGAGAGGACACTGGTGTGTTCAATTTTCACACTCACATGTTACATTCTTCTGCACCTTGCTTCTTCCCTTGAGTAGTTTGGACCACTTGATGGATCGTCGGGTGAGCACAACAAGATACTCAGACATGAGCTCCTCATACGAGTCATAATCAAAGTCTGCAGAGCGCTCAAAGCCATATGGATCCACACTAAGTCAAAAAACACAAAGTTAGAAACACAACAAAAGGAAAAGGATTGATTCGAGTCAGTAAATCACCTCCACTATCAGAATTACAAATCTCATAAAACTGTTGTCATTCATTAGTCCAGGCTCATTTTACTTTAAAGCCTTTGTAGCATTTATGCCTTGTCGTCCCCCTTACTCAGCACAGTGAAAGCATTATTAGATTGGATAAAGCCATTACAGCACAAAGGAAAGATCAATAGTTCTATTTTGTAATGTATAGTGTTTACCTACGTTACCTGCTGTACATCTACAATCTGGCTATAGATGAAAAAGTTGTGGGTGTTGGTGGCTCAACCTAATGCTTAGGTAACACGATAATCCCCCTGCAGCTTAACTCTGAAAGAGGAAAGTCACCCCTTGTAGAAGAAATGCACTTACACATCAGCTATAGCAGGCCACTATATCTGTTTTGTTGACGTTCAACAACAGAATATACAGCATGAAACCATTTGACTACTGTATATACTACATACAGTTTAGGCATTAACTAGTATGTTTCCATGCAGTATTTGCATTGCCAAAGGTATCATTATGCAAAGGTTGTGTCCCTCATCTGAGAATGGTTTTGTTTCCAAAACAAATGCAAGGGCACACACTGGATGTATCCGTGTGGAGTTGGTGAACGCGGCACCTTATCTCAGGTGTTGGTTTGAGTTATCGTGGTCTGTTTGAACTGTGCAACAGCTGAATTTCAAACATCTACAAAAAACTGTCTACATGTAGAAAAATGGATGAGCTGCACCATTTCAAGCTCACCCAAGTCCAATATACAGTCAGTTGACAGTCCATTAGTTGGAGCTAGATAAAGGCAGTTTAATACAACAGCCCCGCGGTAGTTGTTCAATTCTTTGGTCATCTTGGAGGCTGCAGTTTCTAATAGTCTACCCTCAATATATAAATGGTTTTAACAACTTATCAAAATTACCTCTAAAAGCCTCCAAAGTGACCCGAAAGTTTCATAAACCTCTCTTAGGTGTTTAAACAAAAAGTTTAAGGCTGTTGTGTCTTTTACCAAATAACTTGCAAGAGTATAGAAGTAATTAAATCTGAAGTTTTATTGAACCATTATGTGATATGACAAAAGATAGTCCAGTTTTTTCAGGTTCAATATCAATATCGATTATTTATAAACGAGGAGACTGATAATAAATAATTGGAACCAATACACATTAGCAGTAAAAGTAAAAATCTTAGTGTCAAATGTTGAGAATGATCAGTGATGGAGTGCAACTAACTCCAATTATTCCGTGCTAATAAACTATTACTGTTGGCTGGTAACCAACCAGATATTGTTGTGAGTGGGACATTTAGTGACAGGATGCTGCATTAGAGCCAAAGTAGAACATTTTAAACTTTAATTTATCAGCAATCTGACAGAAGAATCACACATACCGATAATTGAAAAATGCTGATTATCGGCCACGTTAATCAGCCAGGGCTGATAATCGGTCTACATCTAGAATAGATCCACTGGTTCATTTTTAAATATACAAATATTAGTTAATAAACCTCAAGTTTTATTTGAAACATTATGTGATATTATAATCCACGTTTTAGTGAGCAAAACAAAACCAGCAATATCAGCAGGCAACTGCATAACACTAACAGAAAGTGTTTTATTACTCTATCAGATTGATAATCAAAAGTTCATGAATTCATCATTAGACCGATAAGATTCAGTGACTTTCTTTAGAGTATATTCAGAGTTACAGGACTTTTGCACTGCAGCTAAAAGTTACACATCTCCGCATCAAACGAAATTTCGCTAGAGAAAAACACGTGAATAACCTCCAGCAAGTATCGCGATTTCCTGAAAATTCGACAATTAGTTACGGAGTTTTGTACGAGTCGCGTTAGCTTAAAGCTAACGACTCAGGTAACGGTCCGAAGTAGTCAGTTGGCCAATTCCTTCCAATTCCTACGAACTGAGGGATAAAGTTCTTAGCTGCTTCTTCATTTACTTATCAGGTAACTTACTTAACTATTCTTGCCCTAACAAAATCATTAAATATGATAGTAAACGTTTGTTCAGTCAATAACTGTACGTTTGCTAACATTAGCGTTACCTTTCCACTCGCTCTTTGGCTCTCCCGTCAGCGGGGGAGCGGGTCCGGTTAGTCGTCTTGTTCTTCTTCTCCATTGCCTCTCTTCTGCTCCGGTACTGTCCTGAAAATCTGTGCTAGGGTCTCACCATGCATCCACCGGGTTGTCTCTCCAAAACAAGGCAAAAAAAGCGACGAAGTTCACGACGAACATGAACGTCGAGGTAAGTTAAGCGTTAACGTTCCTCACAGATAACTTTCTCCATGTTTGCGTGTGAAGAGACGGGAGAAGACGCTGCTTCGTTTCCCCAGGATTAACATGCGATTCTCGGGGAAGGGACCGCCGTGGAAACCATTATCTCGCCTCTCTCGTTTCAGCTCGATCCTTAACGTGTTTTATCGATCCGCCGATGTTCGATCCGTGTGGAGGGAGAGGAGTTTGCTTTTAGTTTTATCGCCATCCACGTGCACCTGCTGCTACTGGTGGTTCCCCCCCTCTTTTCCTCGGAGTACAACCAACGGGACCGTAGCTGTAGCTCAACAAAACATCGAAACACGATGACTACATGAATGCTAGTCCTCGTTCAAGTTACTCCCAGTCTTCTGTCATGTCAGGACTACTCCGGGGAAGATTTCGGACTGGTGACGTTCAGCCCCCGGGGCACTCACGTCAATCAGCACTAATGCTGCTTTCGAGTGATTCCCGTGACTGGGCTTTCATGGGATGGCTAACCGTGAGTTAAGCCCCAATCACGGGGCTTTGGTGAAATAAAATTGGAGCTGCGTCGGTTTTCAGCTTTGGCTTTACTCAGAACCTTTTATTTTAATGTTTTTTGTGTATAAAATCTAACTGCTAGTAGACCTACCTGATGATCACCTTTACCAAAAATGCCCGCAGTTTAAAGAAGACGCCTTTCAAAACATTTTCCAAAAGCCTTTGCCGAGCACATATTTGTCATATTATAGTAATATCACGTTTTGAAACACCAACAACCTAACTGTTATATCTGCAACTCCAACATCATCCAATCCCAAGTTTTCGCCGTTTTCACTTAAAGGTTGTGCTTTGTTCGACAGCACGTGAAAGCAGCAAATAAAGTAAGTAGCCGCGCCCTCTCCAGCAGCGCCACGCAGCTCAGGTAAATACAGTCATCTGTTCCCCCTCAGCTAATTATATGCCTGCATACAAGCTTGTCTGTTGCATGGGTGATTCAGTGTTCCCCTAGTCCTTGAAAATCATTGATAAAATCAAATGACAGATAAAAATAACTCTAACTCAGTAATTGAAAAAACAAGTGGTTGCGGTAAGCAAGTTGAATGTTATATGTTGTAGGAGCTTCACAACAGAATACAGCATCACATAATTTTTAGACAATTATTATTGCCCTATATATATGTGTGTGTACAACAAGTTGGCAAAGCTAGAGCAGATGATACATAATCAACACCCAAAAAACGTAAAGAATTAGTTCAATCAAAAATGAAAATTCAGTCATTATCTACTCATCCTCGTGCTGATGGAAAATTAAACAACTGAAGTAGATTGGCACTTATTTTAAAATGTAATAAAAACAATGAAAAAATAAAGCGAGAGCTTCATGTTTTATTTCAGTTGTGTTTTTTTTTTATATTTTAAAACAAGTCCCCATCTGCTTCAGTTGTTTAGGAGAGTGTTGAGATGCTGTTCTGCTGTGAAGTTGCAGAATTTTTTTGTGGAAGTGAATTTTCATTTTTGGTTGAACTAATTGAAGTTGCTTATTTATTTTTACTGAATAACATTAAAAATAAAATAAAATGTGTGCCAATAAGTTACACCTAAGCCTTCCAAGCTATGGAAAACACTGAGTGGAAAACATGCTCTTCCTGGAATAGGTTGTGAGAATCAAAATGACGCAAAACCTCACATCAAGTGACCACACTGGAATTTGATTATGTGCTTATGAGAGAATCTGCATCAGAGCCTCAGACACTAAATTACATTAAGGCTGTTCTGGTGGCTTTCTGGTGGCCATGTTTGAACACCCTCTTGATGTATGTTCCTATTTTCCAGAGCTGGAAGAGGAAAAACACATGGGGAAATAAATGATCCGTGTAAGTTGTGCGTAAAAACTGTGTTTGATTTAGAGCTAACTGGAGCTGACTCCCTGAAGAGCCAGCCATAAACACCACAATTATCCCATATAATTCAGTGTGTGGGTGTGTGTTTATGACCATTCTGCATGTTGTTGTCACTGTAAACGGAAGGTAAACATACAGACATTCACCTACTTGTAGATGACCCAATTGTTCGCCTGACCTAAATCAAATTACTTAAAATTCCATTTAGAGGTTTCTGCCCTACATGCACATATACACATTCAATAACACCATACTCTCATCAGGATAAGCCTCCGATGAACAGATGATGGAGTGTGTAGGTCTCGATCTCTTATCCCCTGGTGAAAATACCAGAGTAAGTCCAAATGCAGTTTAATGTTTGAGCAGTGGAGTAATCCTGCTGGCTGGTGGGCGGGGTTGGATCTGTAAACAGGAAGAGTTTCCAGCCACTGGCACATTTGGCACTGCTGTGCAACATTTATCTGTTCTGGGCAATCATCACTGTATCCTTTAGAGAAACATTGAAATTCTCTGTATATTTGTATCAGGCACTGCTCATCTAACCCACACATGGGCAATCCTCTAATATTGATGAAAGTAAAGTGACAACATTTCTTTAAAAATTATATGGCATAATTTAAATTCAGACAAATACATTTCTCTCCTATTTTGTTCATATATTCATGGCCGCCAATAGTCTTGCTTGTGCCCAGGACACGATGATCTCCAAATCCCTCTTCAGCAGGTTATTTTAATGGTTCGAGATTATATGACCCAGGGCCCAGGACAACTGACCTGGTGTTCCACTGCTGTCGGCAGCCCTGCACTATATTTGTAAAACCAAGATTTTGGTAAACACAATTCATTCACCAAAAAACACATATTTTCACAACAGATTTGAAGAGATAATCTAGAAAATTCCCTTAGTCCCTAGAGAGATTTAAAATCAGCTTCCAATTAACTTGTTCTGTGTTCATGTCTTCATTCACATGGTAGATTACAGAAAACAATATTTTTGCGTAGCTGTGAACAGTTGCGTGACCTTTATGACCATGTTTTTAGCCACTCAGACTGAGGTTTAAATTCACCGCAGTCAGCTTGTATCAAAAACAGTATTAGGAATTGCACTAATATATTTCAGCTCAATCCATGGTCTGTAAATCTGCTAAAATCACTATATATATATATCACTGCACCATAATGAATAAATCAAGCAGCATTATTAGTGTGCTTTTATCATTTCAAGAAGTTTATTTTAAAAAGCATGAAGAATCTACATTCAGTTAAATATAATACTCTGCTGTATCTTGACAGTCAAAAAGAAACAGCAGGGAGTTCTGCATCTTACATTGATACAACATTAAGCCTCCTGCGCCTGACAATGAGATCATCTTTCTGGAAGAAGCCTCTGGATCTCCCATGTGGAGCTGGAGCTGCTGGGAAGAGGGACGTCACTTCCTTGTTTAGACTGCTGCCACTGCAGCCCAGCTCAGGATCAGAGGCAGTAAATGGATGGATGGATTAACATAGATTTATTTATTTACGTGATAATACATCTTTGTCTTCATACTTTATTATGCAACAATGTTAAAGGTCCTATTTATTTAAATACCCGACCCACAATCCCAATGCGTCAGTTTTTGATGAGCTCGGAATGAGAATTAAAAATCAACCTTTCTTACAAATAGCACCTTTAATGCTTGTGCACTACTTAAAACACTAAAAGGTGCAATATGTAAGAATTGGCAACCTGTCGAATTCATACTCCTAACAATAGGGGGCAGCATATCAACAGAGTAAATTCTAACTGCTGCTAACTGCCACTAGCTAGTTAACCCAGTTTGCAGTGCATCCAACGGTCCAGACTGAGAGCTCGGGGTGAGAGAGCAGTGCCAGCATGGGCACCAGAACCAGAACCAAGGAGGCAGACCATGGAACCGAACCTCTTTTGTCTCTTGAGGTACAAAGTGGTACTACCAGACAGGACAGGTCAGGCTAGCTGGTTTGCATGCTAACTTCAGTAGACATCTCTGCAACGCTAGAGGTAGATGTCTTTTACATAACATAAGTCTGTTATTGTCTTTATACATTTACATAAATATGAGCATTTCAAACAAAAAATCTTACACATTGCACCTTTAAAGCAGCCTACTGTGTTGTTACTGTGAGAAAACATTTCAAGTTCTGCACGTAGAAAAGATAATGAGGCTTATTTTTGTACAGAAGCTAAAAACAAATCAGGTTTGTAGTGCTGTTTGCAGCAATTCAACCTTGATAAGGTCTGCGTCGGCTACTGTAACTGTTGTAGGTCATATGGAGGTTATCAGTGCTATAACACAATATTGAATTGGACTCCAAGTGATATGTTTTTCTTATCTTTATATTGTAGAGTCATTTTATCAATGCAAGGAAACTAAATTGTTTTATGTGGATGATCACATTTGCTCTCCGTACTTTTAATGAAAAGCACCTCTTTCTCCTTCTTTTTTGTTGCTATAAATTTGTAGTCACTGTGATTGTTGGTGATATATATGAAGGAACTCAAATCTTGATTTAAATTCCTTGTACAGTACTTGTGAAACAGAAACAGTGCTTGACTCATAAATCATCTAGTTCTGAGACTGTGCATCCCTGTCTGTTAGAATGTGAAGGTGTCAGTAAACCGTATGGTTTTGGGTTTATACGTCTGTCTGACTGAAGGATCTCCGTAGCTGATTGTTGTGTACTTTGGTCTCTGTTTTCTGTCTCTCTCAGGTTGAATATTAGGTGACATTGCAGCAGAAGTCTTGCTGTCTTCAAAAGCAGCCATACTGACCATGTCTTCAGAAAGTGTAAAACTTTGCGGCACACTTGTATCATTTATGTCCACTGGTGCTACTTTTTCTCTTGTGTCCCCTTCTTTTTCTAGAGGTTTCCTCTCTGTTGGTTTTTCATTTGTTTTTATGTTATGACATGTCCCCAATTCTATGTTAAAAGCAGTTGTAGAAGAACTATCTACTTGTGGTGGTGGTTGTGGCAGCAGAGTAGTAGTTTCTGAGTTTGGAGCAGATTGAGGGGAGAAATCAGTCTGATCATCAACAACGTGTGGATAATCACACCTATAAACACGTGGGATGACGTACTTGGGCAACCCTCTTTGAATGGTCACAGCTTTGGTTGGATCCAGATCTTCCGTTGCCCTGTTCTCCATGGCCTTGCAGCCTGTATACGTAGAAAGGCTCTCAGTTTTAGGCAGTAAAGTGCATCTTCCATGAGCAACTTCAGCAGCACGTTCACTTAAACTCGATTCCCTGTAAAAGTTTTGTAGAGACCTATGAGGAACTTCAGCCTTCGAGTTTGTGTGTGAGCTCTCTGATGGTTCATATTGTTTGGGAGAGGAGTCTACACATGTGGACCACACAGGAGGGCAGGTCATGATGGTCGCCACATGCCAGCTCACTTGGGCTTCCACCTGAGGTAAAAGCCTGTTAGGTTCTGGGAACAAACTCTCCATGACAGATGTTATACAGAGCAGCTCCAGATGTCCATATTTTAACTTTTTGGTGATACGTGTTTCTATGTGAACAGCACCATTTTCCCCTGATCGCCTCTCTTTAACATCCTCATCACAAACTTGAGCTTGTACATGCTTTAACAAACCATCAGCCTGTCGATGTGGACACTCTTCCCCTGTTTGGCTCTTTTGTTCTGCTTTGCAATGATTTTTTTCTTCCAGGTTTGAGTTTACTTTTACCTGCTGTGGTCTTTGTTCTTGCTCGTTTGTAGTTTGATCTGCTCTCAGCTGCTGTCCAACAGATTTCCTATCCGTTTGTTTGTGAACAGTGTTATCCACGGTCTCTTGGCGGCAGCTTTCGTGACAAGCTACCCTCTGTTTTATATTACTGCCTTCGGAAGGTCTTTCCTGTGAACATTTCAAGTCACTTCCCTTACAAACAGTGGCCATCGTCTCAAACTTCTCCATCAGGGAGGATAAGAGGATCCCCTTTCCGATGAGTCTTGGTTTAATTGGCGCTTTCTTCATCATCTTCTCTCCCTTCTCCTTCTGCTCAGCCGTGGCAAACTTGGCTATCATATCTTTCACACTGCCTCCCCTCTTCAGTCCTTGTTCTGTTCTAGTCCGATCCTTCTTGTGCATGTAATGCTCATTGTTTTGGCACTGTTTCACATTAGCTGCCACCCCTCTGCTGCAGGACATAGTTCCTACCTCCCTTTGGTGGGTCATGGGAGGTTTAGGTGTGGACCGTATGAATTTAGATTGGAGGAGCTGGAATGTGGTAAGACGTCGGGGTATGAAGTCTCCTGCTCTTTGATCTCTTGGCTTGTCTTTTTGTGGTTCTGACCAGCATTTCTCAGGGATCTTTGAACTGCTCTCAGCAGTCTTCATCTGTTTTGTTTCATGCTCTCCAGGGTGCTGAGAAACAGTGCAACTTGTCTGAGTCTGATTGATTGAAGCCTCAAATCTCTGATGAGGCCAATTTGTGTTTCTTGGAACCACAACCTCTGACCCTGGCTTGTCCGGGTGTCCAATTCTGGTGGTCCACTTGGGAAGATTCTGTGTGAGGTAATGCAGGAGACTCTCCAGAATCCCTCGGAGCACTGGCCGACAGTTGCGGTCTCTAACCAGCTTCCTCAACATACCGACATCAGGGGTGATACTGGCTTTCCGAGAATCTGGTCTATGGAGAATAGAGGACATGCAAGACTTATTCCCTGTTGCTATCTGCAGCCAAGCATACCTAAATAGTTACGGATATTTACAGCAAATTACTATTAAGTGATAGTAGGGGCAGTGCTGAGTGCATAACTGTGAGAAGATCATGTGATTATATGTCAGAATCGATGGTCAAAAATTTGAAATGTTGTCATCCCTGTAAATGTTTCCGACAGGTAGAAAACGTGCAGTATTTTTGGTGGTCAACATGTGTGGCCAGCACTTGAAATTACATTCCCACTCAGACTTCTAACAGACTAAACATTGTACAAAATGGGTGGTTTGCTCTTGCACCAGTAGGATAATAGATAGGCCTAGTAAACACAACACTGTACTTTTGGAAGGGATAAGTCTAAAGTAGGCTGTATAGAAACTGGCACCTCACCAGTTTTGTAATATGATGCTAAATTTGCAATTTTACAATTCTTTCATTTTTTTAATTTATGTCACTATTGTGAAAAAGAACTTGGGGATAAATCTTACTTAAACACACCCATTGAATTCTAAATATGTGAATGTGCCTTTGAGGTTTGCTTTAAGTGTCTTCTACCTCAATAAATGAGCATCACTGAACTGGAGAGGGTTTAGTTTTTGGAGCACGAGGAATTTGGCCCTTGAGAGTGACTATGGCGCAATGTCCACACCCACAGTCTAACAGACTTTGAGGCATGTAAGTCCGCAAGGGTTTAGAGCTGTACCAAAGTCGAATAGTTAAGAGCAGGAGGGCTCTTTCACGGACATTTTGAGGGTCTTGATGGCCGCTTACTGTAAGTCCTCATTTTTGAAGCTTTCGAAACAATATGGAACTTTTTTCCCTGAAACATTTTACTGACTGTTTCCATTTGTGTTTCCATGTACCCCCAGCTTTTGTTTTTATCATAAGGCTATATATTTTAAAATGTAAAATAAAGAGTTCAAAACTGAGACGTATATATTGTACAATTTTCGCCCCCTTGCAGGCTCTCTCACGCCAGCTCTCACCAGGTGACAAGGAGATGAGGGTTCAGGGTTTAAGACCTTAGTGGGGGACATCGGGAATGGGCCCATATAAAACTAGTTAAGTTACTCAGAGTTATCTCCAAAAAACTACTTTTTTCTCTTTTACTTACTAGAATAACATGTACCTAAAGAGCACAGGTACTTGCCCCTGAACTGGAAAGTAGAAGAGAAAGAATTTCCTGACTTGAAGTGAAGTGTTCTTGCAAGTGCAACTTGTTACAGGTGATTAGTTCAGGGGGTTGTAGAGGAGGGTTGTGCAGCAAGAAAAGTAAATCTGGCAGGAAAAAGAAACAAGCTGTCGATCAGAATAAAAGCTGTAGTTAAGATAAAGAGAGACAGGCACTTCATGCGTGTTGTATATAAGTCCATTTTAATCTTCAAGTCATATTAATCTTCACCATTTAATACTACTTTCACAATGTAGCATCACAGTGCATATAATAACTGATCACAGTATAAATGCTTACTATTCTAAATTCAATAATGTTATGCTTTGAAGTTAAAATCATCTCTAAATTAACAGAACATGTTGCATGCATTAAGAAAAGCCAAGTAGATCTGGATTAAAAACTACTGAAGCTCACTGTGAATACATCAGAACTCAAATCTGACAGGCTTTATGCACATTTTGCTGATTTTGACAAATCTGATACTCCCTTCAACACATAGCCTCGTGCTTCGTATTAATGCAGGTTAGCTGTAGAAGAGCAAAATGTCAGCAGAAGCTAATCATCTAATGTTTGTTGATTTTAAGAAGTTATGTAGTTTACTAGTCTGAGGTAAATTAAAAGGTATAAAGGCCCAAGAGTAACTCCTCCCTGCCATTAAACAGAACAAGAAATGTTGTGATGATGATGTTCCTCCACCTCACACTTACATTGACAGTTAGTGACAGATCTGTGTATGGCACAATCGAGATGAGGAGAGGACAGGGCTCCTCTCGAGACTATTGAGATACTACCACTGAGGACTAATGGCTAGTCTGGGATAAAGAGATGCAGTTTTACAGTCATGTGCAGTTCCTCTGATAGCCAGAAGGGATCAGGCCAGTGAAGCACAGGATTACTTGTCTATGATCTTCTCTGCAGATGCTGCCTTGTGAAGTGCTTCTCCCAGCTCCTCCAGACGTTCTCTTTTGTCCAAATCCTGGTACAGGCTTGAAGGAACCTGGTTGAGACCATGCAGGAGTCCGTAGAGACAACCCGCAATCAGGCCTGTGGCTTCACTCTCACCTATTAAAACAGAGCATTTTCACACAAGTCATCATGAGCAGACTGTTTTCTCTGTGTTGAAATGTGCCTTGCAGCCTCACCTCCGTGGAACATGGCTCGTTTACACAGTTCAGACCAGTCACTTCCTGCCCCTAGAAGAGCATCGTAGGCTATCATGGGGGCATCATGACCTCTCCGGCCTGCACGGCCCTCCGAACTCCAGCGCTTATACAACTGTATGGAGGAGGACAGCAGCACACTGGTCCTGTTAGGAGTTCTGTCAGCGTAATAAACTTGAAGGTACACAAGGATTTACCTTGTCTGTCTCCTCAGCATCATAGCGATCAGGGAGGGCAGGTTTATTCTGTCCCTCCTTCTCTATCTCTCTCTCTTCGAGGTAAAACTGCCACTTGGCCTCAAAGTAGAACCAGTGTTCCTGATACTCTGCATAGGAATGCATAATCACACAGATTACTGGTATCAGCTGACAGTCATGCTCTCTCAGACACACATGCATACATACCAAACCCAGAAAACTACTGTATGGAAAACACATACCAGTATTACTCTCTGATGTAATGATGTGACTCTTGCACACAGAAAACACAGTCTTACCTGCCATGTGTCGTATGGTCTTCCTGCAGTAGTCCTCCGCCCGAGGGATGACCTTCATGAGCTCGCGGCCCCAAGTCACGAGTGGTTTCCCCTGGATGGCGTAGGATGCAAACAGTGCAGTTGTCAGGGAGCCGAGGAAGCCTGAAGCCAAGAGTGACAACACAAGTCACGACTGAGCAATTAGAGATGCTTCACAGTTCATCAGTGGCACAATAATCAGCCTGTAGCTGCCAGATTTGTTTGGATCAGTTAGAAGGTGCAAACATTGTCACCTGTGGGGTGGTTGTGGGTCATTCTGCCGATCTCGATGCTGACCTCCACCAGGTTGTCAAGTCTCTCAGGCTGCCAGTATCTCATCCCCACACACATGGCCTTGGCAGCTGCTCCAAACCCAGATCCTGCACACAGATACATACAGACTTCATTCAAGGTACTCAACTTGAGTATTTCCATTTTATGCTACTTTGTACTTGCACTCTACTAAATCTCAGAGACAAATATTTTACTTATTACTTCACGACATTTATCTAACGGCTTTAGGTACTTGTTACTTTTTTCATTACAATTTTAAATACCCTTTCTGTCAGGTGAAAATGAAGGATTCGTTGTTTATGTGCTGAGATAGACTTTATGCATTGTTGTAGTATTTAAGAGTGTTTAGAGTAGTTTCACCTCAAAACAGTGAATTAATGAAATGGCTCCATACAGTCCCAGCAATCCCATATTGTTTTGAAAAGGTGTTATTCACACCCTTTTTAAAGCTGAACTCTTCACTGTAGCTGCTAAGCTAAAAGCGTTACCTCACACCCCGTCTGAAATGGGTGAACGAGCTTGACCATGCATCGAGGCTGTAAAAAACATCTTCTCCAATCAATTTGGGATCTCAGGACTTCTAGAGACTTGGACAGGCTGTATGGAGCCACTATATGTTTATGCTTTTAGTTGTTTTTCTCAAATTTTACTTCAGTTTTTTAGGAGAATGCAACGCTGTTTTGCTGTGAAGCTTCAGAAATGTTTGTGGTCTACAAAACTTCACCCAACATTCTTACTTAATTTTCGTTATTGGGTGAACTTATCCTTTAATGTAGCTGCGATATTAATCCAAAAACATCAGATATAATCGTAAAACAGGGACAATTTTGCTGCACAATGAGTACTTTTACTGTTCATATTTTAAGTAAATTCTACTCGTTATACTTTTACTTCGGAGTATTTTCACAGTGTGGTATTAGTACTTTTACTTAAGTAAAGGATCAGCATACTTCTTCCACCACTGAATGCAAGTATGTTGGACTCATTAAATAATAAGAAATATCTAAAATCTCCACCAGCCTTTTTCATTGAAGGGTGTGTGCCAGGCAAGCAGGAAGTTGTGAGGTTTGAGGTGAGCACAGCCCTCCACCGTGGCAGGATCAGGGGCTCTGCCCTTGAGAGACACCATGGCTTCAACATAGAGACGCACCAGCTCCCGGTACAGGTCCTCCAGACACCAGTAATCTGCACACACACACACACACACACACACACACACACACACACACACACACACACACACACACACACACACACACACACACACACACGGAGGGAGTGAGAGTCATTCATAACTGGCATGCAAGGCGAGATGAGTGGTGCTGCGGTGCGGGCTAAGTTTAGCCTCAGCCTGCCACACCACAGATTAGGACCAGCATGCCAGCGGAGCGAGTGGAGTCAATTCCACACAGCCAGGGGTCAACTGGGATCCTCGAGCTGAGCTCACAGCCATCCTGCTAGAATGTGTTTTATGTGCGGTACTGCATGTGTGAGGGAGAGAGACTGTGGCGACAGAAGAAGCATCACCTCTGATTTAGGGATGTAGGATTTTGATGAAAGACAGGAACCCTCATGACTGGACTGAGATTGTGTTACACAGAAGAGGAAGGAGGATAGACCTGAGGCTGTCGGTCTGTACCATCCAACATTTCGATGAAAGGAAAAGTTCACCCAAAAATTAATATTCTGTAATTATCTACTCCCCCTCATGTTGATGGAAAGTCAGGCGAAGTTTTTGTAGTCGACAAAACATTTTGGGCGGCAAGACGGCGTAGCAGCATTCTCCTAAACAGCTGAAAACAAACATGAATGGCTCTATACAGCTTGTCTTACGTCTTCAGAAGCCACAACATCTGAAATTGATTTGAAAAGATGTTTTAGAAACCATTGACATGCCGTTCCGCTCATCAACCCCTTCATACTGGCTGTACCTAGTGTTTCTATCAAAGTGGCTCCAGAGAAGATTTCATCATAAAAAGGGTGTGAAAAACATATTTTCGAATATATTTCGGATTAAGCCCAGACAAGCTGTATGGAGACATTTTTGTTCGTTTTTTAGAAGAAGTCTTCGCTATTGAGCTAAAAGCGTTAGCATGCACACCGTCTGAAGTTTGTGTATGAGCTCAGCTGTGCGTTGAGGATGTAAATAACGTCTTTTCAAATCGGTCATACGGAGACTTGGATAATGTTTGATAGGCTGCTGACAGAGCCGTTTAAACTTTTTCTTTTTAGTTGCTTTTTTTACATTTCAAAACAAACCTCCATCTGTTCAGCTGTTTAGGAGAATGCTGTGAAGCTCGAGAAATGTTTTGTGGACTAAGAAACCTTACGAGGTTAAGTTTTCCTTTAATGTGGGTAAAGAGGAAGTTAAGAAAATGGTGAATTGGTCGTTCTGGTTAAGATTGAGTTGTTTAACATCTGCTTCTGATAAGAATGTGCTGTATAAAACACTGAATAAACCACGTTTAAAGACTAATAATCGGGCCGTTAGGAATGCCTTTTAACTGGAGGAGCCAGTTAGTGCATGTGTATTAGTGAGCAGGCTTTGTGGCTAAATAGGGCTTCCTAATCTCAAAAGATGTCATCACCATTTCACAGGACTGCTGTCATTGGCTTTGAACCGCATCTGCAGCCAAACACGATACCCGCAGATTACGCAGGAGTCCATTGTTCAGCGAAGGAGAGCCGAGGATCAGCTTTTCCAAAGTAATCTATTTTGGACTTTTCTGTCCTGACAACTCATGAGCACCCTGCAGGGAGCTTGAGATGGCATTTGAGTGACAGCATTCATAGTGAGGTTTCTACTGAGGTTTTGTCTTTGATGACCAGCTGGAAGGATGGATTATGGCATGTCGGCAGGTATTGTCATTTATAGATGGTGTGCCAGGAAGCGATTAACAGCTGCCATTGACTGTATAGAAGAAGCTATTCTGGTCCTTCTAAATGTAGAAAGAGCAAAAGCCAGGATGGACAGGTCTGATGTGTCTATATATGAATAAACAGATAAAGAGAGAAGTAATAAATGATGTTAGACATGTCAAATACTGATTTGATATTTTATTGTATGTGAAATAAGCACATTAGTGTGTATGAATTCTGCTCTAATCTTCCTCTTAGACATCGTAAATCCTCTTCTCATTCTTCTTGACATCAAACCTAAACCTACCTGTTATAAGTGCCTCTGCTGTGGTCATGTGCATCAGCGTAGCATCACTCAGGGGCCAGTTATCAGGATCCAGTTTCAAGGCCCCCAGTCCCCCCAGAGAGACCAGTTCCTCTTGGATCTTCTTGCCTGAGGTGCAGCCTTCCCAACGGCCCTTTCTGTAGCCCAAGGCATCACCAGCAGCACCCAGAACCATGGCTGCCTTGAATTTCTCCATGACACCGGGCTCTGCTCACGCTGGCTCACGAAAAAAAAGATATTTTTACTGAGGCAGTCGCACCTCTCCCGGGATTTAGATGGCTGATCTCCTTCAGCTGTAGGTCTTCCTCACCACCTCAACAATGGAAAAAGTACAAACTGCCTCGTCCCAAAACATCCTGAAGAGTTTTAAAACAGCCTCTTTGGTGGAACCACCGACCTCCGTCTCTGCTTCACTTTCCCACTTCTAGAGATCTCTTCTAGTGTCTCATCAGTTGTGTCTCAGTACCAAGAGTCTGCGTGCACACAGACACACACTCACACATAAGCATCACGTTATCAGAGAGTTTCTTTGTGTTGGGCGGCGTGAGCGAGTTCAGCTGTGATCAGGTGTCTCCTAAAAAGGCAATCCCCATGGCCCCAAAGCCTAAGAGCTGGACGGCTGTGGAGTGGTAATGGGGGCTGGACGCACTGGAAGAGATGCTAATGTTGCTGCTGGGCTGGAAGCTTGTCAGCTGGTACTGGACCTTGTTGACATCCCACCCGCCCCATGGGAGCAGGGTAAGAATGGAGCATCATCCAAACTGGCAGGGTTCCTCTAATCGTTTACCTCAGCTATACCCCCCTTACACAACCCTGTGATTCCTGACTTTTTATGTCTTTCATTTTTTTCATGTATCTCTCAGTGAATGTAGCCCTGGTCACACTCAGAGTGGCCGCAGACAAAGCTTTACCAGGAGAGCCAATGATGATGATGATGAGATGCAGCAGGAATGCAACCTGATAAGGGACAACTGCTACCAAGCTGACATTTTACACACACTGTCAAACACAAACTGGAGCGCAGCAGAATATGGAGGTATTTTTGTTCCATTCACCACTACCTTTTAGTTTGCATATCTCAAAAGTCAGTTAGTTTGGCACAACATGGTTAGACAAATGCCTGAACTCAAAACTGATCTTTTCAGAATTTAAGTGGTCGTAGTTTTACACATTAAAGTTTTCCAATCCAAAGTTTTTGTTTTTTCTTCGAGTTAAGAGTTTGGTTTGAAGTTGTGTGTTTGTGCCACAGTTTTGCAAACTTTTGCCATGCTGTGATTTATAATGACATCACAAAAAATGTCATCACTTAATCATTTTATCCTACTACACATTTGAGTAAAATTTAGTTGTAATTTTAGGCATTTTTGAGTAATGACTAAAAATGGGTTTTGTGAGGACTATTGTGCCAAGTTTGCAGCAGTTGTCCTAAACCAAGTGACAGGCCACTTAGCTTCTGACACAGGGTTCGTACTGGTCTGTGAGAGTAAAATTCTAAATTGTGGTTTGTTTGTTGATTTTTGTTTGTGCTGAGAATGGATTGGAATTTTGAACTTGTATAAATTGTTTGTATTTGAAGTTTTTGTATTAAAAAATACAAATAAAATAATTCAAGCACTATCAAGGTACCTAAACTAAAGTGTTTCAGACTACTGAGGCCTTTGTTATTAAATCTAAAATGCTATGAATGCATTTGCAAGAAGTGTTTTCTACAGTATTCCTGTATACTTCAAACTATTTTTGTCTTTTTTTAACTAGCAGCTCATATCAAATGTGTTTTGATCAATGTCATTTAAAGGTCCAATTAATAAGATAGTTGATTACTGAGTCTCATTCCCAACTCATCAAATACTGACACTTGTTGGTAGGTTGGGGTTGCACTAGGAGACAACAAATATACAAATATTACAAAGATTTTTAGCTTGCTGTGTAGATGTAACACCAGAATATGTTGAAACATCAAGCCTTTTTCAAGGAGTATATTGGGATTCAAGTATATTTCCTTACCTTGACAACAGAATGGATCAGTTAGTTAACACTTCTAAACTTTCAACAAACTAACTGCTGCACTTGTAAGACAGAAGTACATTGTTTACAAGACTGTTAAAAACAACATGCTTTATTGACAACTTTCTTAAAGAAAACAATGTAAGATTTGCGTCTGTGACAAACCATAATATTCTGTAAATACCTGTTTTCTGGACAGCGAAAAATAATACTGTTTTGATAAGAATGACCTTCATGACTAGAAACAGCTGACCACACGTTTGACAAATAAAAACGTACCAAATTTATCAAACTGAATGCTGAAATATGTTCCCGCTCCTGAATCACAGACGATGTCAGAATGCTGAGAACAACGTAGAAGCTTTTCACACCATCTCGCTGTTGCAACAGTCGGAAACACTTAATATGGGACATTTCATTGCACCAACACGTATCTAACTTGCTCAGCCACAAGGATGAACAACATCACACATTGACCAGCTCCTGCAGAAACAATTTAACAGCTGTGAGGGAGCTGGTTGCTTTGCCTCTCATCTGCATTCAATCTGGGACACAAATCAAGTTCATGCATGGCACCGTAGTTCATGTCTGACTTCATTCTTTACATAAATATGAGAACTTAAACACAAATTTGTCAGCTTAAAAGAAAAACAAAAAGGTGATTATTTCCCCTGTAGTTAGATGTTGACGGGACAGAGTAAATACACTGGGGAAATAATCCATCCTGATCTTTACACAAACACTTTATCATGACAACAGTTAGACAAAGATAGCATAGTTTGTTGCTGTTCGGAAACAGAAAGCATGACTTCTGACTGGGAGAGGACGACTGGTACCTGAGCTCTACCTTCTGTCACATTCTTCAGCGAACACAGAGCTGTTTAGTGTTGATGACACATATAGAGTAACACTACGTTTATGGTGGGAGGGCACTGCTGCACTGACCTCTGTGGAGTAAAAGGCTCAAGTTTTTCTGACTACATCCATCCACACAGCTGAGTCAGTTCTCATACACCCGCGACCACATGCAGCTGGGCTTCAGAGATGCTGTGCTGCACGGATGCCTCTAGATGGCAGCAAAAGCAGCATTCCTAAACTTTTCTCTGTCGCAGTTCTTGGTAACAGAAACAGTCAAAAAATTAACAAATGGCTCAATAAATAAATCAATATGCCATAAAATGCACAGAAATAATGTTAAAAATAAATACATGCAGGCATTAATGACTGTGTAAAATTTGACCAATTGACATTTCTGTTTAAATTTGCTTCTGGATTTATTTTCTACTGTATTTATCAGTTTGGTACCACTTGATAATATCCATCATTATTCAACGGTAGATTTTTAGTATGGTTGTAGCTATATGTCATTTTCTGCTGTACCACGACAACTGATGATTATCATACCACGTACATTTGCTAATTTAAGGTATTTAAATTCTACCATGTTAGTGTTATTCAATATAAATATATTTCACATTCATGTCAAGATTTATTCCGTCTGACAGGATATAATAGTTTGTGAAATTCCTTGTGTTTTCCTTGCTTTAGGGGCCATTGCAAATAATACTATTCATAACAACACACACAATCCTACCATTAAACCATGACATTTTCTCAAGATTATCGTACCGTGAAAATAACATACCATTGCAGTTTGATTTATAGTTAATTGTACTGTAGTTTATAGTGTGTCATTGTTAACAATTAAATAATTTTCAAACCATTTATTAAGCAGTTGTTTAATATAAAGTTGCAACTTGTGTTTAAAATGCTTTGTAAATGGTTAATATAATAAATACTGTGTAGTTCATTGATTTGGATCATTGCAGCTGATGTTTATAAGCTGTAACAATTGCTTAATAAATGGTTTATAAAGCATATTATCGAAAGTTAACAGCAAAAAAAATATTTAACGCATTTAATTCTGTATTCACAGAAATACAGACTTTTTTTTCTTTGATTTTTACTGTTTCAGTCCTCCGTAACCATCGCCCTGCGGTTCCTAATCCATGAAAAGCAGCAGACTAAAACCTCAATAACAGTGTAAACAAAATACTCCTGGCTGGGATGCATACGTTAAAAAGTCTAGTATGTAAGTGAACCTACTGTTGTGTAAACTGAGTGGCTCTGTAGCTGTATACAGTGCTGCCTGATAACATAAAGAAAAAAAGAAAAACTACCTACAACAGAAAAAAGCTGTATATCAGTGCAGTTTGTAGAGTTGGCATGTCACTGTCATCCCCTGGGTAATGGAAAACGGTCAGTGTGCCAGTCAGTTTCTTTGTGTGTACAGCAGGTCACAACTAAAAGTCAAACAAATGCTTGGGTAGCATTTTAAAAATGAGGATCCTAAATGCTTCTTATGTACGAATCATGATCTTACACGTCTTCGCCTGTTTGCTCAGATATACATCTTCATTCCTCTAAAGCCAAATCTATTCGTCTTCAAACGTGTGTACAGTGTTTTACGACTGTAACAAAATCTGCTGGTGCTGAGCTCGAAAAGCGTGCTGCTCTGTCTCAGTGTGGATCTGAACCTCTCACCGCTGCTCAGGTAGGGCGAATCATCATTTCTTAACTTCTCCTTATAATAAAACCAAATCAAAATATTGAGCATTGTATTGTAAAAGAGGCAATATGTTTAACAACCCCCCCTTCCCAAAACGCAAAAATCACACACACACGCACACATACAATGATGAGCAGGCACACTCTCTCGGCTCTCCGCGTGATTGTTAGAGAGCTAAACATTCGAAAATAACGTAATTGGTTTTTTTCACATCCATGGCACTGCTTCACTCAAGCTGACGAAAACATGCAGATTTTAACGGACTGTTCCATTCACAATTGGCAACGTAAGAGGCCACATCCTACTGCATCTATAACTTAATCCTCTGCGTGTGCTGAAGGTTCACCGTGACCGTCCCTCCTCATTGTGCCAAGGGTGCAGGCTGGCGAGCAGAGTCCACAGCAGCAGTTCAAAGCCAAACCCGTTGGTGATTCGCCCTCGGGTGATGAGTTTTAGGGTACCCATCGTTTCCATATTGCAATTACAAAGTCTGTCCCTGCCAGCAGACAAAAAAACAAACATCATCCCCCTCTCTTGTTGATTCCCCTCCTGCCCTCCTCTCTGATCGGCTGTTCCAGGTCACTCCCCAGCCAAGGCATCTTTATGCAGTTGGAAGAACAATCTTAACGGCAAGCTGCAGTCAGGCCTGTTGAGAAGTAGTCTCTTTTTGGCTTGTTTGTATGAAAATCCTCATTCAAAAAAAGAAAATTGGGAGAAACGTAAACTCCATCTGCTGCACGATGCCGGGACAAAACACTATGTCATGTTGCGCTTACTCCCCGTCACAATCGGCCGGGCGAACTCCACAAAGTCATCTATGAGGACAGGCCACGCCCCTGAGGAGACAGAAAAACACTGAATATTACTAACATCTCCTCTTACACCTGTAATGACTTAATTCATCGAGGCAATGATCTACTAATGTGCTGGTTGGGACACTAAACATTTACAGGCGCCCAAAGCTGGCGGAGTCAAACCTACTGTGTGTCTCCTCCTTTCTGTGACGCATAGACTTTATAACAAGAGAAAGAGGACTGTTGTAAGGTTGTTTCCGACTTGAGTGATTCAAACATTTCCAAAAGTCAAAACCGGGATGAACAGGCAGCAATAACAGAAATTACATTCATTTAACATGAAATAACAACAAAAGCAAACATTTCGGCTCGAACACCACAGAATGCCAAAGGAATGATCGCCCGGAAATAAGTAAGCATTTTATCCCTTCCAGTTCCCTCGTCTAAAAGTCAATGGGCTTTTTTTTAAAATGGGTTTTTGGTTGAATACCTGACATGAGGTCTCTGGTGGGCACAAGCTTAAGATATTTTCACATTTTTGTTCTACAACATAAAATATGTCAGTCAATACACCACGTGTGAATTAAAAAGTGTTTAGGTAACTGATAAATTACTTGACATAAAATATGATGACAAGGTTCCATTTAATAACCTCAGGAGAAGCTTCGAACATAAAAGACATTACATTTGTCCCGGCCAATTTAAGGTGAAATGCAGTTCATCACAGGGCATTAACATACATAGTGCCGTGAGTTCTTACTCTGATGTGACATTTACTGCAGTCTGAGTTAATCAGGATGTCTGATTGAATCATCTGCATGCAGCTTTAAGTGATAAATGGGTGTTCTTTCCTGCTCGGCCTGCTCAGTCCTCTCCTGGATCTTGACGCTTTACATATATTATTATATTTGTATCAGATATTCTGTCTATGCAACTTGTAAGTTGTGATTTTTTATTTCTGTTCTGTACATGCGACATGTATTGCATGTCTGCCCGTCCTGGAAGAGGGATCCTTCCTCTGTGGCTCTTCCTGAGGTTTCTTCCATCTATTTTTTTTTTTCCCCCTGGTAAAAGTTTTTTTTTTTCTCAATATGGCAAGTTTTTCCTGACTCGAATCAAAATAGAGGATGTTGTTCATCGTACAGTTTGTAAAGCCCACTGAGGCAATGTGATTGTGATTTTGGGCTATATAAATAAAACTGATTTGATTTGAATGTTATTTTCTTTGAGGAATATACCACAGAATGTATACGCATAGACAGGCTTCATCCCGAAGAAACTTAATCATAACCTCACCTTCCTCGTCGTAGTTGGACATGTCGTCTGCAATCATATTTCCGAAGTCCAGGAGGAGGTTCCACGTGTCCTTGGGAATTGAGCGCTTGTGATGCTCCTGAATGCAGCATAGAAACAAGAGTTAAACATGATGGAGTGACTGATACTTATTAGAAATAAATTGAATAGTCTGGAAATAAATACACACTATTATGAAACCGAGTAGGTGTCGATCCAAAAATGTGTTACTTGTGTTGTATACGACTGTAGTGTTTTTCTAATAGTTTTGCTTCTTTATACGCAGTATGTATACTGGATGGACAAAACGGAAAGGGGATTAAAATAACAGGATGAAAACAAATGTAACAAAAATGTCGGCTCTCACCAGCAGGAAGCGATTCCAAAGATCCAAAAACTTGAAGCGGCCTGTGAGAACTAGATTCCAGTAAGCAACAGCCATGTCCAGGTCTAGGAAAGAAGAGAAATATATTTAAATATTTTGTTATTCACATTTTCAAAAAAAGTAAATCCAGGTGAAAATACTTTTGATCTGATCTGCACCTTCAAAAACATATTTTACATGTTCATATATTCTAAATGTTTTCTAAATGCTTACCTAAACCTTTCTGGCCGGGGTTCTTCGCAAAATTGAAGGTAAACTGGTAGAAGTCTTTAAACTTCCCCGTGTCTTTGAGCTCCTGCTCGAGTCTTGGGAGGATCGCCTTGAGTTTTTCAGGACTGTCACAGCTGAAAGAAACATTAAAAACAATCCTGTTGTTAGGAGCTGTGGTGAACTACACACACAAACTCACACTATATGAAGTCTAAGTGTCTGATCATGTAAATTAAGTATGTGACACAAAATGTTGAACTCTTCTAGGACTCACATTTAAAAGAAGTTTACAGTTTAAGATTCAATATTTGTGCTTACACAAAGACAACAAGATTGAACAACTTCTTCCTGCTCATGAAACAATAACTTCACCCAAAAATGAATAAGAATATGTCAAGACTGCAGCTTCACCTCAGATCAAATATTGTATTTTTCAGTACGAGTGTTGCTCACCCGAGCTCTGACATGCCATCCAGGAACTCTTTCCTGCTGAACTCGCATTGCGTGGCTGCTCTGAACTTCCATGCCACCACAAGTATGCTCATGCTAGCCGGATCCAGAGTCAGGTCGTCACAGAACTGCTGGATCCCATCGATGCCTATCTTATTGTCATCCTGCGGGTCTGCAAATACACCTGAGAGTCAGCAAAACAGTGCTGAAGTGTAACAAGCGTCCTATGCTGATGTTAACATGAATTTTTAAACTTGGTAAAACATGCCTTTGTATCTGTTGTAGAGCTGTTCCAGCTTCTTGCGGTCCACTGAGGTTTTCATGGATTCCTTGTAGTAGAGGTCTGGATTCTGGAAGTAGTTGTCTGTCGCGACTTCTAGTTTCCAGTCATTCTGCGTCAGGCAGTACACGGCTGTCCTCTCCCCGGCCTGTGTGAAGGACATGAACTGCCGAACCTTGTCCTTCTGCGATGACTTCAACTTGTGCTGGAAGTCAAACAGGGCACACAGGTTAACCAAGGGCTGGACTAACCCATTAGGACTGTGGGTTCCTGTTACATATACTCCCCCACACCCTGAAAACTAGAGCCCGGCCAATACAGGCTTTTTGGGGCCTACACTGATGATGATATCAGGGAGTAAAATAATTCAGATATGTACAGAAACCATGAAATACTCTGTTTGCTGTGTGTCTGTTTGTTGTTTACACACAAATGTGTTATGAATATGCAATATCAAGTGAAATATTTATTAATTGAAGTTTCACTTTAACACAGAGCTTTACAATTATGTAAAAAGTTTTCTTTTTTAAAAATCACTTTTTATTGTGCATATTATCGAACAAATCAGCAACTGATCCACACATAATCTGGGATCCCAGGACCATGGAGGGTCTGGGGCCCTGGGACAGATGGCTGCTTTGCCCGGTTGGTAATCCAGCCTTGGGTACATAAAATGCAGAGAAATGAACGTGGAGTTCAGGCTGCACGTCAACATCTATACATACAACACACCGCCTTAACTTTCTGAGCATTCGTTTAAAATGCATAGCTTAGATTTCCACTAAAACTTCAGGGCTGGAAGCAAGTTTCTATATCCAAAGATACTTCAATACAACGCGCCATGTCTATAAGATCTACTATATGTGCATACAGTTAAAAAAAAAAAAAAGTAAGAATCATTGCAGGCGTGCAACTGCCTGAATGTTAGTACAAGTGCATCGCAGAAGACGACAAACATCGACACTTCCAGATGCACCACACAGATACCTCCTCGGGTTGATTTAATCTACACACTCGTCGGGAGGACTGCACGTCTTTGCAGAACTGCAGACCTGACCCACCCGATCATCAAACAGCAAATTCACCATGACAGGCCAGTGTTAGGCGACCCAGTTCTCCCAGGGAGGGGACGTTTGATCCTGCAGGCTCTCTCCTGACCCGGGGCAGCAGCGCAGGCGAGTTACCAAAAAGGGAAAGGTACGTGCCGCAAGTGCGGGTGTCCGATCTCAAAATACCAACAACTGACCTTCCATTTCCCTCATATTCCCGACACACATCACCCTGACAATGCGACACTTGGTTGAGGACACCCCGACCCCTCGTATCGGTGTGTCCCCTTGAACGTCAACAGCCGCTACCGGTTTGTCGACTTGTTTAACGGAGCTAAAGCATCGCCCCGGTTTCTCTTATTTAATCTTACCTACCATTTTATCACACGCTGTTTTGGCCCACTTGATATCCAATTATCGCTTCTGCGCATGCGGGAGGAGAACTGCGCTACTGTGGGGCCACTGGAATCATGGGAAATGTTGTTCTGGAGCACTGTAATCCCACAGGCCCTGTGTTTTGAATACCTTTAGCTCAATAGCTTTCTCTATAAAAAAAAAGACTGAAACTATGTATTTGTTCTCGAAGTGCGTCAACTGACATAGATTAAGAGGGGAAAGTCTTACTTTGTAGTGTCACATAAAACTGTTTGTTACAAAAGTTTTGACCAAGACAGCCGATGAAACTGAGCTTCTAACTTTTTGACTCAAACTATGTTGTTGTTTATATAAACGAAAATATATAAAGTTGAGCAGCCATTAAAATTAGGCGAAGTTGGATATTTACTGTAACGGTAAGTGCACTTGGCACTGTTGCAGTGACAACAAGCTCACATCTGAAAACTACAAATCCCATATCAAAGCTGATAAACGATGTTTCGGAAGTCATCTAAAAATGGATTAAAGTTACATGGACGCGATTATTCACAGAAAACCATGCAGTTGTTTTTCCAAGCCGCAGTTTGTGTAAACGACACTTTTAGAAACGTCTCAATGAGCTGCTCCTGCAAAAGTTTCCGTTAGTAATGCAAGCGACAGCTACTTGGCTAGCTTACTGTTAGCAAAGTTGTGCTAGCTTGTGTCATGGGAGTGTGTGTACTCAGCTGGCTGGAGCTGGTCTGACAGCACTGGAATTGAGGGCTAACTTAGCTTTACTTACAGCTCCGGAACAAAAAACACAGGTTGAACTCTATACACACTAAAACTGGTCCACATTTTATGGGGGTTTAGTTAATAACAACGTGCCTACCTGGGCGAAGTGAGGCTAGCATCCCATTGCTAGCACGAGTAATGTTACCGAGGGTTGAAGATCGAGGTAAACATGAAGTTGGTCGCGAAGTAATTTAGTGAACGCCTGCCTGGCTGACTGCATCGACGCTGACTGCAGCTATGTGGCACAGGAGGAGGGGTGTCGGTGGTGTTGGTGCGGTACAACAGCATGATTGTTCCCTTCTTCTTCCTCAGCTTCTCCTTCAGTCGTGGAGTGGAGCTGAGAGCCAGGACAGCGTTCACATTTCGCAGGTAGTTGCAGCCTTTCTCTTTGTTTCTGTTTGCATTGATGTGCTCAGTGTAAAAAGGTGGAGAAATCTGGGTTCGGGACATTGAACATGTTTATAATTACACCGCCCTGTGGTGCTTCCTGGTGTGTCATTCATGTGTAGGGTGTGTGACTGTCTGCTGTCTGCTGTCATGATTTCTTTGACTTCCTAGGGAAGACATTTGTTTTCCTACTTAAATTGCACTTACATGTTTGTTAATCGGCTGTTTTTGTACATGCATCCATCAGTATAGAGTAACCCGTCAGGTATATTAGTTGCCAAAAGTCAGAGCCAGTCAAAAATTAGTGGTGGAAACTGAAAAAAATAAAAAAATATCTGTACTTAATTACAATGTTACTTAATTACATTTTACTATTTGAGTGTTGACATAGGCCACTTACACATTCTATTACTTTAACAGCTGAGGTTTAGGTATCCACGAAGATGTTTCTGTCAGGGTTGTTACCAACATCAATTATTAGTAATGAAGTAGACAGAAAACAGATATTTGGAACGGGTACGCAGTAAAAATACAAATCCTACTATAAAAGTTTAGAACAGTCACTACAAGTTACACAGGTACTGTACTTAAAAGGGCACTGTGTAGTTTTGGAGAAGAAGTTCCAACTAAGAATTTGAATATTTAGGATATCAACTCAGAAATGCATATCATATATAGAAGCTTATGTCAGAGGAAAAGAATATCCTCAGAACACAGTTTGAAGCTAGAAAGGTGGCAGGGTCCGCCAAATATAAACGCTTTTTTAAAAAATTAAAATTTCTTCCTCCGCTACATAGTGCACCTTTAAGTAATTCTCCACTATTTTATACTTCGATTCCTCTACATTTATTTGCGAGTTCTATTTACTAGTTACTTTGCAGATTTAAATGATTCTGAGTTGACTGGCTATTACTTGTGACGTCTGACCCATCACATAATGTTGTGGGCGGGACTCTGAGTAGAGAAAGGATGATAAAAGATTTTATCATGGATTGCGATAGAAAACACAATAAGTTGATCGTGGTGTAGTTTCATAACTGAGATATCGTAAATCGATATAATAGTTATTATCCTCACATGAAACAGTTGAAAAAGTTGTCAAGCTCGCTGACGCACAGTCCTAAATTGGTTTCCTGATTAATTCTGAAGTACCTAAGCCTGTCACCACAGTTGAAGACATTGCTTGCACATTTATCTCCCACAAAATGCTCAATCAGATGTGTACAGATACTAGGCATTCCAAACTGTTTATTATAATATGAATGAATTCACCCAACAGTTCATGGATGTTGTTGTGTTTTTGATTTCTAGCAACAGTAGCGGAGCGGCTGCAGCCAGGACATAGGGAGCCGAACACGGGAGCAGTTTGGAAAGTCAACATCCGTCAGCTCGACTCATGCTCACAAAGGTGTGGTCCAGCTTTGATATGAGTTGAATCCATTCAGTCATTGCACTCCTGTAGAAACATATTAGACACTTAATGTGGCACAGTTTGTATTCTAAAATGGGGGAAATGCCACAACACATTAGGTGTAGACAAAATAGTGCTACTGGAATTTATTCTGTATATGTGACGTGCTCAGTCAAGCCAAGAGCACTTAACACAGCATGACAAGGTGCTATTAGCTACTTAAAGCAGTAGAACAGGCCACAGGTGTGTACACACAGCTGTTGCTGAAGCTTTCAGCCAAAGATTAAAGCGTCTCTTGAGATGACTTAAGTAAGAAGCACAGAGCGCATAAAAGCACAGTGTAACTCACATAAGAAGGATTATCTATATCAAATTTTAGGGTTATTACTCTCATTATCTTTGGTTTTAAAGGGCGTCTCTGGCAAATCTGTCATGTCTATTAATGTGTTACTCTAAAAAAATCCCATGAGAAAACCAAACCCATCAATGCCTCTCAGCACCACATTCATTATTGATAATAAAAGAAAAAATGCTGCAAACAAATATAAAACACTGGAGCTTGTGGCAAATATTTCTAAATCAGGACTGAATGCTGTTTTGGGGCTGTTTTAGCTGCAGACTTGGTTAGATAGTGAATATTTAAACATTTTTAACCCTAACTCACAAGTGCAAAACTGTTGAGCTATTATGTGTTTTTAGATAGGTGTTATTATTCATTTTTTGTATAACAACTGAGCTCTATAATGGCACAAAGGAATTTAGCTATATCAAGCTTTGGATACACAAGCAGTACTTGTTAGGATGACAAATTCAGTTGTTGGTTGTAGTCCTTTTAATGGAATTTGTTGAGAGAAACAAATCACAATAATTAAAACTCTTCTGACTTAAAGCTTTACTATTTGAGTACAGACAATGTGTATCATATTCATCTCTTCTATGTTGTTCTTTTTTCTGTTGATCTTTGTAACGACCATATCCTTCCTGCTGTCATCTGTCTGTCAGGTTTCTCTTTATTGAGCTCCACCCTCGGGTGAAGACAGAAGTAGAGGTTTGGATGCAGGTTGTATGTTGGCTGCTGTGCTTCGGCACGGCGGGGGCACTCGTCGTGCTGCAGAAGGACCAGGTGGCCCAGCACGCCATCAAGCTTTATCGGGGCAAAGGGGCCACACACGGCCACAGCTGGGTGGCCAGCAACTGCAAGCGGCTGGTGGGTCTCCTGCGACAGAAGAATGTGGTTGTCAAGAAGCTGGCAGCCGCCGGTGATGCTGTTGGACGAGATCGGGCCCTTTCGGAGCCTGAGAGGCACTTCCAGGTAGCAGACAGACCAAAAGCTCTTTATTGGGGTCGTAATGCAGTGATTTGTTTGTGGCTATTCAGCTATATATTTATGGAATGGTAAAGTACATAGTGTGTGAGACACAACGTCTGTAAGTCTTCGGTGTGGTGTCTTTGTCTGTGTGTTGACACATTTCTGATGGCACAATAGTTCAACAATGATAGCCTCCATGTTCGTATTTCATACTTGAGAGCCGATGGCCTGGTTAGATTAGAGTAGAAACTGCTCAAACCAGAATTCAATCCAGGCTCTTTGAATATTAGAGGAAGGGAATATTAGAAAATCATTTATTGTGGCGGCTAAATGATTTAAAAAGCCAATATATTTATATCACCTTCTTCAGGGCTTATATGTATACACATGTACGGCCTTACCTATACAGTAGCAAGAGCCACAGCCACAACTAAGCAAGTAACAAAGTGTTTTCATTAATAATTACCAGTCAGTTATTTTTAAGATTAATACATTAACCCAAAGCCTTTTATGATATTCCAGAACACTTCTTTTAATGTCTTTGTTTTTTTTCATTTTGCTCAAAACTAAAGGCATTAAACTTACTAAGACACAAAACAGACAAAAGCAGAATAACACTCCATTCCACAGAGGACAGGAGATTATTTGGCACTTTTGCTCGATTGGAGACATTATTTGTGGATTATCAGAATTTTCTGTCAATTGATTCAATTAATAAATCGACTAAATGTTTCAGCTCTCGATGAGGTTATGGCCAGACACTTGCTTGATTAAATGGCTTCTTCACATTAAAATCGCTATAAGACATTCCAACCCAAATCCAATTATTTTTCTCAAAGTTTTCAGATTTTCAGACTTAATCCTTTCCAATCGATCTTTGATGAAGACATGAGGCATATGACAAAAGCCATGTATATACAGGAGCTTCAGTAAAAGAGGACGTCAGATATTTTTTAGTCTCATGACTGAAAGTTGTCTCCTCGTCTGCGTTCAGGTTCACACACTGGAGGTTTTCCAGAAGGAGCTGAATGAGAGCGAACACTTGGTGTTCCAGGCGGTGCACAGCCTGCAGAGGGCGCTGCAGGGAGACTACAGGGACGTGGTCAACATGAAGGAGAGCAGCAGGCAGAGGCTGGAGGCCCTCAGGGAGGCAGCTATAAAGGTGAGCAGTGGTCATTCATGTAGACTACATCAGAGTGCAGGAGAGATGATCTGATGCATGCATAGAGCTGCATGTAACAGGCATTTTCATTATTAATGAATACATTTATTTTTTCCCCATTAGGTGATTAATTGTTTAGTTTATAAGTAAAGAATAGTACACATTGTCCATTACAAGCTCTGGAAGCACACAATTGATTTTATTAATTACATAGGAAATCATCAAATGTGCATTTTAAGTGAGATTTAAGTACTTTGAAATAACATGATGAAAAAAGAAAGTTAAATTGTATGAAAGCTAATGTGTGATATAGGGTTTCCTACCCAAATGTAATTGTAAACAAACATTGTGATTCATTCCATTGTATCATGAGTTGCTCTGTGATTACCAACCCTCATATCATGTATAACTGTATGTTACTGGTCCTATGAGTGTATTCAGTGTGAGTTCCCTGGGTTTGTTAACAGCCACACGTGTCCCTGCTAGCATGCCTTTCATTTCTAACATGCACCTGTCTGCCTGACACCGTTCAGGAGGAACAGGAGTATGTGGAGCTAGTGGCTGCTGAGAAGCACCAGCAGGAAGCTGTGAAGAGCGCTTTAGCCCAGAACAAGACCCTGTCCATGCTGGACGAGATCCTGGAAGACGTCAGGAAGGCAGCAGACCGGCTAGAGGAGGAGATCGAGGAGCACGCCTTTGATAACAACAAACAGGTAGCACATACCACATGCATAAACCTGTTTTTCCATGAAAGCATCTTACCAGGACTTACCTTCATGCTCTTTGTTGTCCAGATGAAAGGAGTGAATGTGGAGGCAGTGTTGAGAGTGGAGGATGACGAGGAGAGTGGAGGGAAGAGGAAGAACAAGTCCCGGCCAAAGGAAGTGGAGGACGACCTGGGACTGAGCATGCTCATTGACTCGCAGAACAACCAGTATGTCCTGACCAAACCACGGGACTCCACGATGCCGAGAGCGGACCATCACTTCATCAAGGTCAGTTTGTCCCTCTAGGCTGAATAAAATTGTAAATGCTGCATTCATTTGTTTTGAGTCTTTAATCACGTTGCTTGCATTGTGTGTGCAGGACTTGGTGTCGGTGGTGATGTTGTCCCTGCCCTGTGGATGGATTTGCTCTCTGGTCGGTCTTCCTCCCATGTTTGGATATATAATCTGCGGCGTCCTGCTTGGCCCTTCTGGCCTCAACAGCATCAAGGTGTGTTTGCATGTGTTTTTTGTTTGCAGAGTCTAAAATTACTTTGTATGCTGGTTGTTCATTCGGCCTCTGTCTCTCTGTCTTGCAGTCTATGGTCCAGGTGGAGACTCTGGGGGAGTTAGGTGTGTTCTTCACTCTCTTTGTGGTGGGACTGGAGTTCTCACCTGAGCGGCTTCGCAAGGTGAGCAACCTGCATAAAGGGATTTGTATTATATTTTTTCAGTAGCCCGTCCCTGTGTTAACTTTTTTCATGTGACTTTTCTTGAAAATTGGCAAATATTTATATTGTTCCAACTCAAAAATATTCCCCCATCCCTTATTCTTTTGTTCGATTTTTATTTATTTTTTGCAATAAAGCTGCTTTAAGTATTTACTCACATTCTTTCATAGTTTGGGTGAATGTCAGTGTACTGTATACAAACTCTGTGTGTGTCTGTGTGTGTAGGTGTGGAAGATATCAGTCCAGGGCTCGTGCTACCTGAGTCTGCTGATGGTGGGGGCTGGTTTGTTGTGGGGACAAGTCCTGCATATACGACCCACACAGACTGTCTTCATTTCCACCTGTCTGTCCCTGTCGAGCACTCCACTAGTGTCCCGCTTTTTGGCAGGAGGGAGCAGAGGGGAGAAAGAAGGTATGTAGGTACGTCTGTGCCTAGAAATGAACGTAGATATGCGTCATAGTATCTACTTTGACAATCACCACTGAAACAAGTTGTTATCGGAACAAAGGAACAAATCTTCTGAGAGCTGTGTCAGGAACAAAGTGGAATACATGTATATCTCATTCATCTGTTAAGTATAGTATATTCTCAAAGCGTCACTAAATAATGAGAAAGCTGCCTTTATTTAACTTGTATTCAGAAGTGCTATTAACCGAGAAAACGCAGCTAGATTCTGACAAGAGTCTTTTCCAGGTGATCTGGACTACAGCAGCGTCCTCCTCGGAATGTTAGTGATGCAGGATGTTCAGCTCGGCCTCTTCATTGCCGTCATGCCGACTCTGATCCAGGCCCAGCGAGGAGACTTGGGCAGGTCAGTGAGCCTCTTTGTTGTTGATGACGGTTCTCAGTCATCCAGGTATCAGTGATTCTAAGTGCTATAATGTAGGTTACTTGTTCAGTTTCTTTAAGATGTTACACAGACAAACAGCATATCTAAATCTGTTTTTCTTTTGTGAAACACAGCTTCCTGTTGGGAAGTCTCCGTGTATTGTACCTCCTGGCCCAGGTCCTGGTCTCTCTGGCTGCTGTGCTCCTGCTGTGTTTGTTACTCAAATCATTCCTAATCGGGCCCTATTACAAGAAACTGCATGCTGAGAGCAAAGGCAACAAGGAGATCCTGGTGCTGGGGATGGCAGCTTTCGTCTTTTTCATGCTGACGGTAAAACTCTGCTTTTAATCATTTATTCCTCTCTGTTTTCCCCTCTTTCATTTCTCTACAAATGTTGTGCTGTGAAGAAGCTGTTTTGTGCTGATTGTTTCTCTCGCTGACTGACACTGTAGGTGACAGACTTTCTGGATGTTTCTATGGAGCTGGGATGTTTCCTGGCTGGAGCTTTGCTGTCCACTCAGGGTCACATGGTTACGACGGAGGTCATGGGATGCATCGAGCCAATCCGGGATTTCCTCGCCATCATCTTCTTCGCCTCTATAGGTCAGATCCAACACGACAATTTTATGACAGCTCTCAGCTTCTGTACATTAAGGCTTTACTCATCATGTGTGTGTTGGTGTGACGCTGCAGGTCTCCACGTGTTCCCAACGTTCGTGCTGTATGAGCTCACCATTCTGCTGGTGCTGACGCTCACTCTCGTCATCATGAAGGTAAAGACTTTTTCTGTCTTTCTACTCTTTCTTCCCCCTCCTGTTCGCCTTTCAGACTCTCACTCCCCGCTCTCTCCACTTCACTCCTCATTGTCTCCCAGTTCGTGATGGCCGTACTCGTGTTGTCGGCGATCTTGCCGCCGGGCTCTCGACACATCCGGTGGATCGTGTCAGCCGGTCTGGCCCAAGTCAGCGAATTCTCCTTTGTCTTGAGCAGCCGTGCACGTCGTGCAAGCATCATCTCCAGAGAGGTCAGTGATGACTACATATATAAATATTGACTCTTATTTTATTCTTGAAACAGTCGTAGGTGTCCCAGAATGAATCATTTTATTCCAGGTCAGTTAATGTGTTTGTCATTTGTTTTTCTTATCGCTGCTTTTTAATTCGCTGCCTTGTGTTAAAAGAACTAAAATGAACTAACTCTAACTCTAAAGTAGGGCAGCAACTAACTACTATTGTCATTATAGATTTAATCTATCAATTATTTTCTTGATGAATCAATTGGCTATCTGATCTATAAAATGCCGAGGTCTGAGAGCCCAAAATGACATTTTCCAGAGCCTTGTATTGTCTGACTAAAAGCCCCAAAATATTCAATTTTATTCAATATATATTATATTCAAAATTATATAAAACACAGAAAAGCAACAAATGATCACAATTGAGACGCTCAACCTTGAGAATATTTGCCGGTTTTGCTGGAGTAATTCACCTTAACGATAAATTGTTTATCATAATCATTTGCCATACATTTTATGTCACTTGACTAGTTTTTAAAGATCTTCAGCTGTAGTGCCAAAATGTTCATGCTGACTGTACATTTGGGAAAATGAGTGAACAATGAGATGTTCTCGAATGAACCAAACAGAAAGTGAATGATCTCAGACTCTAACACCAGTATCGCTCTCTGTGCAGGTGTACCTGCTGGTTCTCAGCGTCACTACCCTCAGTTTGCTGCTGGCGCCAGTGCTCTGGAGAGTCACCACACACAAATGGGTTCCCCGGACTGAACGCAAAACAATCACATGACCAGAGCGCCTTCAGAGCTGAAAGGTTACCGATGTGACTCTAAAAAGCTGACGGAAGCAGAGGTTAAGTCTTATGCAGACACTCAGAAAGGCTGTCATCGTAACGCACACAATAACATGACACTGCCTTCTGGACCAAATCTTCTTCTTCTTCTTCTTCTTCTTCTTCTTCTTCTTCTTCTTCTTCTTCTTCTTCTTCTTCTTCCTCCTGAGTTAACACACTCAATCTACTGCTTCATGGTCATCATCAGCTACACTTTGACGTCTTCAGAAATGCCTCCTTCAGACTGTTATAATGTCTTCTGCTATCCACGTATATCATCTGTTACATTTCTCTCCGTGACCTGCTCCTCCAGTGTTTACACATAGCTACTGATACTGTACAGCACAACCTAAAATCATTTCAGCTGGTATCTATCAAAACGTAACCTCTTTACTCTTTTAGCAAGAATCAATAATCCTTAATCAAAATGGGAGGCAGAGCTGTGTGACAGTTCAGTAGAGAAGCACAAGTATTTTCTCCTACATTATGTGGAACAACAGATCATTTCTCTCTCCGCTGTCTGTGTGAATGATTTTATCGTTGTTTTTCTTGTGACTCTGAGCTTTCAAACCCAAGTTTTCTCTATTCCTTGTAACATCACAGTGACCAAATCTGACAGTTTTACTTCATGTTTACGTTTTCATGTACAAGTAAAATGGGGAGAATGTTTTGCGTGGTTCAAATTTGCCAAAATGTTCCATACAGTTGACCCTCTTACATTATAACATTTAGATTATTGCAAGTTGCAATTTTTTGCGTTCTTACTGAAGTGCAAACACTCTTTCTGCAGTATTTATTAGAAGGTACTTGTAATTTATTTTAATCATTGTACTACTGTGAATTTACCTGTGATGACAGTTTTAGAGTTGCCTAAAAACCACAATAACTCCAAAAATACTCCAAAATAAACTGTTTTTATTTATCCACTTTCTCCATTCAGTTGTATGTAATCCCCAGTATAGCACTCAATAGTGAAAAGTAAGAAATGAAGATAATGAAATATTAGCAGCTCACACAGAAAACGGTCATCAGAATGTATCTACTGATGTTCGATTTAAAAAGAAATCCTGCATTAGTTACCATTGAATGTCAAACTGACCATGTGCCTGCTAAACACTGCTCTGCACTAAAAAACAGACTGTGAGGAGTGTGATCTCACTGTGAGAGAGAGAGAGAGAGAGAGAGAGAAGCTCTGTGACATCTCACACTGTACATGTCCTCGTCCTATCTTCCATATTGTGCAATGTAACTGTGTGTAGCTATGTTCATGTTATATTTTGTTTTATGTGTAATCTTTTCATATTTTCTTGCAGTGCATTAACGCAGAGGGGTATGTTTCTTCACTTTGTTTAGTGGATTGTGTTTACATACTTGTTTTTGGTGGCCATGACTGACGCTTCCAGGCACAAAGAAATGCTGTTTCCATCCAAATGTTTGTGTATTTTTAAGTTGTCATTCTTTTTATTTATTAAAAAAAGAGCTATGTTATAAAAATATTGATCATTTGTCATTAAAACTGTGGTTCAGCATTGTTGCATTATAAAAATCAACTTCAGTCACTGTTAACACAAAAACTACAAAAGAGAGAGACGCTTTGAATCAAAGCTATGGTGTTTTATTTTACAGGTGTCAGTAAGAGTCCTGTAATCCAGAATATGAATATCTCCTCTTGAACCCCTTATTACACGTTACAGTTTAAGTGAAGATATGAATCGTTCCTTTCCTTTTCCGATTGTTTCAATTAAAGGATCATTTCAGTATGAAGTGTTTCGTAAAAAAAAAAAAAAAAACATCCCTTGATAGTTATGCCCGTTCCAAAAGAAATGGGACATGATTTAACCTTTTTTGGAATCCTGTTTATATTGGGACCATTTCTCTACACTGTACATGTACCTTCTGATGACGGCAGCAATGTGTTTGCATTGATCCTTCACACCTTCAGCACTGAAACCAAAAACAAAGAACCTGACCAATGGACATATCACATCATGTGATCAACCCGTGTCATCACACAGCAGAACAATCTTTTTCAAGGAAAACGTCTGCCCGACACGTGTCTGTGTGTGCGCACATGCGAGCACACCTGCACCGTGTAAGCTGTTAACACCCAAGCTCTGCAGTCAGCAGATCAGTGAGAACCCTCATCATCATCATCATCATCATCATCATCCTATTAGCACGGGCTGCCCATGACAAATACAACAGACTGTACATGAATAGATTTTTAGAAGTGCGTTAAAAACAGCTTTATGATGGAATACTTTTGGTTCTGTTAATCTTAATTATATAAATCTTGAGCTCATCAAACACTCTTGAGACTAAAAACAAATTTGGAATGAGATTTTATTTAGAAATAGTTTGTCGTCACATTATAATAACATGTTCTACAGCGTGTCTTTAATCCCAAATCCACCTCAAAAATCTTGTGTGTCACAAAATGATACTTGTATGAAGGGAGGAGAGGAGGAGACAGACAAATGTAAAGTTTGTCAGCGTGCATCAGGCTTCATAACAATAAATACATGTATAGATTAGATTATTTCTTTGTTATGGTGAAACCTGAAATGAATCACTCAGCTAAGCATGATAACATCATCTTAATAAAAGCAACACACAGCACAGAGATTCACAACTGGGCCTATACTGTTGGGTTAAGTTGAATACGAGTTGTTTAAAGGCTGTTAGATAATCATAATTATTGATCTGCACGTGATCCTGAAAGGTGAGTTGGGATATACGAGGACCTCCTTCCTGTTCTGTTTCTCATTTCACGGCTTTGAGGTAGAAGATGACTTTCCCCTCGTAGGGGTCGTGGTAGTGTTGGTAGGTGATCTTGTCGGAGACCACTCTGCACTGGATCTTGGCGGACATTTCTCCGACCAGGCTGAACCGAACAGCCACCAGCGGGTTGACGTAGGTAGGCTGGAAAAAAAGGAGAAAGAAGTCAATGTAGACTGCTGGTTGCTTGATGTTTGTTAATAAACTTAAAGGAATAGTAAAGAAACGTGAAGTTGTAAAATTTCAACATATCCGTGTTTTGCAGAAAATGTACATTGTCAACAATCATTTTGGCGATAAGGTTGGATGGGCAGATTCTGTTTCCTTCAGACAGGCAGGCAAGTTATTTTCCACTTTACTGCAGTCTTTGTGCTGAACTGAGCAAATCTCCTGCTGGTGGCTAATACACATTTACCATATACAGACACCACATAGGCATCGATCTTTATCACCTCACTCTGAGGAGGAGAGCAAATTAATGTTTATTCACATTAAAAAAAAGTGTCTTTAGGGATATGCACTCCATGACAACAGTTGAAAATGTATTTATTTGTGATGCAGCCTCCCCTTCACAGAGCACTTTTTAGTGATCATGTTATTTTTCAGTGCTTGTGTGATTTTCTTGCTCACCTGTGCCAGTTTCCCGTAGTAAGGGAAGTAAGACAGATCCATCACTCCTCTGTTAGGGAAATACTCGATTTTGTCCACACTGGCTTGTCCGCTCTAAACACACACATACACAGACTTTCATCATATTTAAAGGCACATTCCACCAATTTCACTCTGGAGATCAGATGTCTCATCACAATTACTACTCAGGCGGATAAAACAGTTGTAATGTCTCATGTTAGCCTGGAGGAGCATTGTTAAACATGAGAAAATAGTCTTTTGTCTGTTTTACATGCTGGTGTTGTTGAGTTTGAAAGACATGGATGTTTAACAGGCAAGGAGGGCCTAATAAAAGGAGCTGCATTATGGGAAATGTAGCATCCAGAGTCAAAAAACACAGTGGTTCTTGGTTTCAGGTGATTATACACTGATGAAAAACATCATTCTGAATATATTGTTTCCATTTCTGCCCTTCAATCTCCCCAAATCCGGCACACTGGACCTTCAGTACATGCTGTTCAAATCGGCTAATGCTCACCAATACAGTGCAGTTGACGTATGGGGGAAGGTCAGTTTGATTAGAAGGCAAGAAGCTGATGATCTGCAGAGACAAAACAGCACGTCGATCATTTACAGTGATACGATTTATTGTTTTTATGGGCTGCACTATTTAAGATATTGTGAGTTAAACGTACTCTGTTCATCTTAATGATGACACAAGGCATGGTGCAGTTGTAGCCAAAGGTCAGGTCCTCGAGTCCAGAGCAAGGTCCCAGCATGCTTTGCGTGAAGGGACAGGCCCACTTGGTGTGGTTAGGGGCGGAGAAGGTTTTCTGGATGAAGTACTTCCCCTTGGTGCAGTTGTAGTTGTTACATTCAAGCTGCTTGGAGTCACTGTAGGCTGAAGGAGAGAGACGGAGAACAAGATTTAGATGTTTTGAAGATTGTTAAATATTATATAAGATGGTGATGTAAATACTCACGCTCCAAGAACTCATGGAGGATGGTGGACATCTTCATCCAGCTGGCCTTGTCTGATGAGTTGTAGCTGATTTCAATATCTTCCTCTCCATAAGTGTCCGGCCACACCATCACCCCTGAGCAGACAACAAACAGAGAGCGGGTTACGAGCTGCCGAGGTTTAATTCAAATCATCGCTGTCCTTGTCGCAGTTGCTGATGTGTTACCCGGCGATTGTAACCGGTCTTGATAGTCGGGGGCGTATGGATCCAAAGTGTACATGAGGGTCCAGATGGCCAGACAGAAGAGGGCCGTCATCACCACGTAGAAGGCCACGTAATACAGACTGATGTACACTGTGAAGGAGAGAGATCGGCACAGGTTTTTATTGATACACACAGACAGAGGTGAGATGTTTATGGCAGCATCACCTCTCCGTGCCCCATCTGATGTTGTACAAAACTGTTTTTGATAGCTTTCAATGACACAGAGGAGAGTTTGGAGAGTGTGCGTCGACACTGGCAGAGGTCAAGGTGTCCTCTGTTGATATGAGCTTAATCTGATTGTAAAATCAAACCCAAAGCTTTTTCACAACAGCCTGCTTATCTCACTCTCTGCACATGCTGCAAACACACACCTCACTGTGTGATAACCAAAGGGCAGAAAAAAGCACGCAGAAATATACACAGTTGTTTGTGGTATATCATGAGATTTACTACATTTATTTCCAGTTGTAGAGACCTTGTAGATTATGGGTACCATTGCAGGTTTATATTTCTCACAAGTTGTCACATCTGGCTCAATGTGTTACATAAACACACAACTTTCAAATTATTATCTATGCACATTGCACTTTTTTTTATTATATTTTTACTTTAGATGATGAATCTGTACATTCTTTTGCCACTGTTTTGCAAAGTTCATCCTAATCGTTTTTTTTAATTTTGTGCATATTAACCTCCACCACAGAGGTTCTATTTTACCCTGTGTCGGTTTGTTGGATTACACGAAAAATACTGAACGGATTGGTCACATTTTGTTCATCTTCTCGGGGAATAATGCAGAGAATTTGACCAAAAAATCTGGCGTATTTATGCTGCTGGTATCTATTAGTGAGAACAATTTTAATGTGGGTAAACGGGGCTGTTGGGCCATTGCGGAGGTATGCACTACTGTGTGTGACTAGTTTTATTACACATTTTTCTTTTTTTGGGGGGATGCACTTTTTTATTACTTGTAAGTACCCTCACTACAGTTATTGTGATCCACCAAAAACGCAAATTCCTGGTACTGTATGTGTAAACCTACACAGCAATAGCCCAGATTCTAATTCAGATATATGAAGATCTTATAAAACATAAAGCACTGTTATAGATTAAACTACCAGTGTGTAAAACAGTTCAAAACACTGAGCACTAGCCACTGATTTGAATAATCAAGCCGGTTGTGATCCATGACTCCTCCATTGCGCCTCTTTGAGACGTCTTTTGTTTGAATATTACATAAAAATTGGGTCATTTAAAGGTCATTATCAGTTGTTTCAAATGGACTAAATAATATAAACCAGACTGGCAAAGTTGACGGTATTTGATTTTGTGGACATGTATTGATCTAAAAGGCTTCTTGTCTTTAAAGTGGTCATTAAACAACATTTTTTTTCTCAGTCTCAGTGAATGAACGACACTCATCAGGTTATTTCCTTAGCAGTGCTGTAACTACAGTGTTACCAATAAATGACAAATAATTTTCAGGTAAATCTTTTATTTTTTGTATTTATTTAATTCCTACCCCATTTCTCTGGCGTCCTCCCCATTAAAGTCCCCTGGTCTGAGTTCCAGACAAAACGACCAAAGTCTTCACATCGCTGCCCGCAGGTCCTCTTCTCCTTCAAGGCGGCCATGATGACGCTCTATGCTGACCAGGATCCACAGCAGACCTTCTATTACTTCTCTTCTTCTCCCTCACTCAAAGCACAAACTGTAATATGTGTTTTATCCTCTCTCCTGTCCCTCCCCGAAGATTTAGAGCCACTTTCTGGTTTGTGCTAATGTCTCGTCCCCTGTTGCATCCTCTGTCACAATAAAAGCTAAAAGTCACTCCCTGGACGTCGCTCCAGAGTGTGATATATGCGTTATCTCATATTCACTATTTATAAGGCCAAGATAAGGTGGGCAAGCCGGAAGGTGGGGAAGCTGAGGTGGGCCAACGTAAGAAACGGGTAGGAGATGACGTCCTTTCACTCCTTGGAGGAACCTCAGGATCACCTTGAACAATCAGGCCGGTTGGTTGCTAATGACAACAATCCAGCCAACGCCAAAGAGCCAATTTGGTGCTTGAACAAAAAGCCTTGAACCTGTGAAAAAAAAAACAATTCACATCCAAGGGTGAACTCTAGAAATTGGTTGTTGAAAAACAAAATATATTCAATTCAGAGTGATTAATTCCCATCAGGCACCAGCTGGGAACGACAGTAGCTCAGTCTGTAGGGCCTTGGCTTGGGTAATGAAGGTTGGCCTGCAATGAAGCCCCGACTTCTGTGGGTACCTGAAATGTGGCAGACCATGAATGCAGGTGTACTGGTTGGCATTTGTTTTGTGACAGAATACATTATCTTTCTGGTAGAGGATTGTAGAGAGAGATCACTTTTAAACTAAGCAAAACAAGACCCAAAGCATCGCGTTGAGCTGGGAACGCTTGTGTATTACTCTCGATTCGCTCAGTGACAGAGGCTGTTGTGCCGCACTCTCTCTCCTCTCTGCATTCCTGCCATAACCAGCCCACCACATATCCAACCACGTGTATCCCTCCTTCCCCTCTCTACGTCTAATCTCCATTATCCGTCTCTCTCCTCTTTTTCATGTTTCCTGAGTGTTTTGTTGTCCGTGCCCCTCTCTCCACTTCTGCAGCGTGCACAGGGGTTAGCGCGGGATAAAGCCTCACGGAGCGGATAAATCCCTTTGGAGGAAGGTGATGAGTCAGGTAGATCTGCATGTGTGCCTTCATGTGTGTGAGGGGAAGAGGAGGGAGTGTGTGGCTGTCTGCAGCGAGCAGACGGACAGGTGTACGGTCACCTCTGCTTCTGAAGAACTGGAGGAAGAAGACATTCACACCACATCCCGTTCTTCTCTGGGAACTAGATATAAATCGTCTGCCTCTTCCTGCTATCTGTTCGTCCCTGCTGTCTGTTCTTGAGATACACTTTCTCTTTTTAACTTGTACTAAAGCTCACACATTTCTCCCTTCCTCCTCCTCACTCTTTGACTGTCGCCATGGATATTGGTGGCCTGACGACAGTGGTGGCCAACTCTGCCTACATCTCGGCCCGCGGGAGCCTCGACGGCACTGCCAACCCTGCATCCAACCGAGACAAGAAGTACCACTGTCGCCTCAAGCTGCCTCACATCACAGTGTGCGAAGGCCTGCGGGAGACCTTAGACCTGGGCTTCCAGACGGTCTGCGTGGAGCAGCCCATCGGCAAACGTCTCTTCCAGGAGTTCCTCGACTCCAACAATGAGTACAAAGGCCCCTGCCGCCTGTGGAAGGATATCGAGGAGTACAACATGGTTGAGGATGAAGATCGAGTCAAGAAAGCAAGCAAGATCTTGTCCCGGTACATGGAGCCTGGTGCCAAGTACTTCTGCCTCTTCCTCCCGGAAAACGGCATCACAAAGGTCAAAGAGAAACACCAAGAGCCCGGGGACGATCTTTTTAACGAGACCATGGACAGCGTGATGGACTTTCTCAAGGAGGTGCCCTACACTTTCTTCCTGGAGAGTATGTACCTGAAAAGGTTTCTGCAGTGGAAGTGGTTGGAGATGCAGCCCATGGGAGAGGACTGGTTTCTGGATTTCCGCGTGTTGGGGAAAGGGGGTTTCGGGGAAGTGTCGGCCTGTCAGATGAAGGCCACGGGGAAACTGTACGCATGCAAAAAGCTCAACAAGAAGAGGCTGAAGAAGAGGAAGGGCTACGAGGTAAGGGGCCCGGTCATATCGTCCTGTCTTATCTGAGAGGGAGAATTCTGTGGACGCAACAAGCGAGCAGTGGTTGGAGTTTGGAAACAGGAGTCGTGGTCTAGTTTGTATCTATGTAATCCTCTCCCATAAACAACAGTCGGTAACTAGATGGAGTCTTGCAGACGCCGTTGGGCACCTTGGGCTTATATGATTAGTGCCCTCAGCATTAGAACATTTTGATCTCCTTACAAAGCGCCAATCCCGCCCTGTTTATAAATGGAGCGGCTCTGGAGTGGATTTCTTAATCTTCTCCTCGGCACCCAAAACAAAAACAATAACATGAGTATAACTTCACTATCTCTGCCTTTCGAAATATTGCCAAAATTACACAGTTTTCATTCATTTATTGTGCGCTGACAGATTGAACAAAAGGTTTAAGATATGCTCTCTGTGTGATTCAGATAATCAGACTTGATACAGCATGATATAGTAATAGTCGTATTTATTAGCTCTGTATAGGTTTAACTGTTGGCTACGGGAGAAACAAGCTTTGTTTAGATGCTGTGTTATATCTCACATGGGAATAGATTTGACACACAAGACATTTTTCTTAAGATTTTCCCTTTTTCCCAATTGATGGGGCGCCTCAGTCGGCAGAGCGTGTGTCTGAAATATGTGTCTTCAGCGCAGTGGCAACAAGGTTCAAGTCCAACCTGTGACCCTTTGCTGCATGTCACCGGCCTCTCTCTCATCTACTCCCTGCGACCCCTCAGCTGTTCTGTCCAAACAGCCATAAAAAAGCAAAACAAATAAAAAATAACATGAAAATAGCTAAATTGATTGAAAGGAAAGGATAACATTTATATGCTGTCAAATGCTGTGAATTGAAAACTGTCTTCCCTGAGCAAAACTCGTGAATGCAAAGTTGTTGTACAACCAATTAGTAAGTGTCAGACTTCCAACCATCATGACACCCTCAGAGAGCTGAAGCCACGTAATACATTGTACGCTACACCTGTTTTAATGCAAAAGCCTGAAAATCGCCTTCATTAGCAAGAAAATTAAAAGTTAAACAAAATGAAATCCGACCTCTTTTGGAGAACCTGGAGCATTTTGCAACTGAGCTGCCATCTTTGTACGAGATCACTTCCAGGCTATTTTAATAATGGCAGCCCAGGTGAAGCACAACCAGAGAATTAATGGCCCTGAACCATAAAACTAAATAGCAGACCCAGAAGATTTATTTTGTGGTCATGTGGCCAACTTATAGTGTTTCTCCTGCTGGCCCTGACGATGAGTTCCCAGCAGTTCACTTTTCTTGGCTTTGGGAAAGTTTTACGATTATAAAACTTCCATCGATCAAAAATTCTTAATAGAAATAGTCCAAATTGACCTTGTTTGCAGGTCGAGGTGTCATGACGACAGTTTTACAGATTTCTCACATTTTTCGCTGCAATAACACTGGCAGCCACTGGGCAAAACTGGCAGCAGTGCTGAGTGCTGCTGCAGTTTCCAGGTCTAAATAATACATTTATGTCATTAGCGTGATGTTACAAATCTACAAAGCCTCAACATACAATACACAACATCTCCAATGTTATCCAAGCTTTTTATAGTAACTATAATGTTGTCCTCACCTGCTGCCCCTCCCTGCCTTGTAGGGGGCGATGGTGGAGAAGAAGATCCTGGCTCGAGTCCACAGCAGGTTCATCGTGTCTTTGGCGTACGCCTTCCAGTCAAAAACAGAGCTGTGTCTGGTCATGACCATCATGAACGGAGGAGACCTGAGGTTAGATCTCATTCATTGCCAATCACCCACATGCTGACCACAGCATCTCCATATTTCAGTCTCTCCCTTTGACCCTACATCCTCTGTTCCCATCCTCTTTGTCTTAATTGTTTTGCCTGAATGTCTTGAACCACCACCAGGTATCACATTTATAACGTGGATGAGAACAACCCGGGGTTCGACGAGCCGCGGGCCTGTTATTACGCTGCGCAGATCATCCAGGGCATGGAGCACCTCCACCAGAAGAGGATCATCTACAGAGACCTCAAACCGGAGAACGTGCTGCTGGATAATCAAGGTCAGACAGAGAAAGATGCAGTCATCTCGTGTTTGAAGCAAAGCCTGGAGTTATTTTTTTGAGACTTCAGTTTTCTCACGGTTGTTGTCCTGTTTGTAACTCATGTGACTACCAAACAGATGAGAACCTTTGTCAGAGACTGAGGGAAGGAAGTCAGTGAACATAACTAAAGATAACGTGAATAAAAGTTCAACTTTCATTAGCAGTGATTGGTGTTTAACACTGAAGACAGCAACTCCCATAACCCACAGAAAGCTAACTTTTGGTTTTTTGTTGTTTTCTGATTAAGACCCCTCGATGAAGAAATCACACGATGGCCATTTAGTTCAACAGCAGTCTGACATTTTAGGAAATTTTCACTTTCCTGCCAAGAAGGTCAGGGTTAGATCGATGTCATTCTCATGTCTGTCTGTTGAACATGTCTGAGCCAGGGGAAGGCTAGCTAAACTTACAGTTAGCATAAACACTTCAGGCGGGAGAAACGGCTAACGTTGGCTTGTTGGCTCTGTCCACAGGTAACAAAATCTCCTTATAGCAACTCAAAACCTCACTGATTAACGTTGTAATCCGGTACGAATTAATGTGTACGAAAAAACAAAGGTGTAAAAATGACAAATTGTGGGTTTACCGAGTGGCTTCATGGAGTACTGAGCTGAGTTCCACCAGTCTTTAAACTAACGTATGTTAGCTTACCATCTACCCGCTCCAGCTTCATGTTTAACGTACCATACAGAAATGAGTATTGTCATTCTTCTCATCTAACAGTCGATATGAAACGTATAAAAGCGTATTCCTCAAATGTCAAACTATTCCTTTAAACAAATCCCCATCTAATTGTGAACACTAAAACATAACTTTTTTGAAATTATAGCCCCTCACCTTGACTTTAATAGTATGTCCCATTCACACTCACACACACACACACACACACACACACACACGTGCTGGTCTCCACAAATACTGAACAGCCGACAACGAAAGTGCACACTGTGTCTCACTTCTAACACAAGGACGTCTTTCAGTTATCGTGCTGCTGCAGGTTAACGAGTGACAGACGCAGTGTGCAGGTCAACATTCATATCTGTGACGTGCACGGCTCTTGACTTTACTCTGTGTTTGCTCTCACAGGTAACGTCCGTATCTCTGACCTTGGTCTGGCTGTGGAGCTGGCTGATGATCAGTTCAAAATCAAGGGCTACGCTGGGACTCCAGGTACAGTCCAGCTACAGCAGGATCTGTGAACGAAACCCACAGCTCTACAATATTTATCTCTCTCACTGTACTTCATATTTATTTACTTTGTACTTAGTATACATTGTATACTGAATGTACAGCTGCCTTTACCTCTCTGGCCAGTGTTACCAGAATGACAGGACTGAAACCAGTGGGGGAAGAAGTATTCTGATCTTTTACTGAGGCAAAAGTGGAAATACCATAGTGTAAAAATACTCTATATTCTATATTATTAATTATAACCTTTATTAACTACCAAAAGTAAAATAAATCATTACATACAGTGGCCCTTTTCATAATTTATATTATCATATTAGATAATAATTATGTCATATGCATTAATTTAATGTTGAAGGTTTAAAAGATGGGCGCTTCAGTATTTTCTATACTTAATCTGCTACGTTTATAACTCAGTAACTAAGTATCTCATAATTATACTCACACTTTGTCACTCATTAGGCAGAATGCCTCCCAAGTGTTCAATTGTTGATGCAATAACATGTTACTGGCATTTTACTGATGTAGCCAGCAGGGCCACAGCAGCCATCGAAGACAGCGAGGTCATCTGTAATACTTGGGGCGTTTGATGATAAATACGTATCACACATGTTTCGAGTCTTTTAATGCCGAAGCGCTTAATGTTTTTGAATCTGACAAAGAACAACGTATTTTGAAATCACAGAGATTTAGCATACTTTACCGATCTGACACACCTGGCCGTGTTAAATATGTGTGACACAACAGTCGGACCATGATGGAGGGAGACAGAATTTATGTATGGAAATATTGTAAGTTTGGTTGATGGCTTGTTGCCTGAGGTCGTACTTAAGTGACTCCTGTTCCTTAAATCCTTAAATATTTAGAGTTACCATTGCGACTATGAATATGTTTGTAGAAGTCAGAACAAGCATAAAAGAAAAAAAAGTCGTCAGTCTCAGTATAAAGTTGCACAGAATCAGTCAGGTAGCAGCTGCAGTGCTTCAGTAAATGTGTGTTTCCTTAAATCCTTAAATATTTAGGTTTTATGTTTATAATTTGTTTAACATGTACAAACTCTATCTGTGGAGGTACCATTGCAACTATGAATATGTTTCTAGGGTTAGGGTTAGGGCAAGTATAAAAGAAAACAAGTCTGTCAGCCTCAGTATAAAGTTGCTCAGAATCAGTCAGGTAACAGCTGCAGTGCTTCAGTAAATGTGTGTTTCAGAAGCAGCAGCTGCACTGGGAGCTGCTCCTCCACTAATGGTGGAGTGAAATCCAATAACTCGACTGTTTCTCCTCTGGATTTGCTCGCCATTGTGCTCGCCAGCCCACTATGGACACCTCTATAGCAAAGCTATAGGTGTCCATAAGCTATAGGTGTCACCTCTATAGCAAAGCTATAGGTGTCCATAGTGGGCTGTGCTCGCCAGCCCACTATTGATTTTCACCGCGCGTCTTCTTATTAGTGGGCTGTGCTCGCCAGCCCACTATGGACACCTCTATAGCAGAGCTATAGGTGTCCATAGTGGGCGGTGCGAAGCAATGCCCACTATTGATATTCACCGCGCCTCTTCTTATTCCCCCTCCTAGGTTTTTCTGTCGCTAACTTGTCCCGCACCGTTGAGCGCACACAAACAAAAAATATATCAAAACGTGCGGCTCGATCTGACAGGGTGTGCTATTATTCAGCTTTCCATAATATTAATTTTTCGCGACGTAAGTCGCGAAAAACTGCGAAGAATTTCCCATAAGGAATGAATGGAACAAGGTCAAAAAAGTCGCATATCTGCGACGTTTTTCAAACATCTCCTGCTCTGGCATACGTTCACCTAGAAACACCATTCAAACTTTAAAATGTAGGCACAAGTCTTGTCTATTTGAGTTGTATTTGAACTTTTTTCCTACGATGTATAGTTTTTGAACTCTGACCCCTTAATGATGGTGAGTGATTTTGGAAAAATTCAGGGTTTTCAATGAGTGTGTATGGCGGAATGTTCGTGCAGCAGAGTGGCAGGGGCCAACTGACACAGTGACAGAAACTAAAAAATTATCTCAGAAATTTTCTCTTTCCGTGATGATCCCGGCCACAAATGTCACTCAAAAACAGTGATATTTTCCAAAGTTGTAGCCACACATGTCTTCTTTCTCCCAATGTGTCTACTTTATCGGTAGGATTTACGGTTTTTGAAATATTGGCCTCCAACCGACAAGAGTAGCTCTTAACAGTCCTATTCACTCCAATGTAAATCGGGAGGAGGATTTTCAAAACTGCACCTTTTTTAAACTCGCTCTTATTTCCACATTTCTGAAACTAGGACCACGAAACTCTGTGAGTGTCTTCTTTAAAGCCTTTTTGGCGCGATCGTGAAAAAAAAATGCCGATATTATGTATGATTTTGACTAAATAGCACTAGTTTGACGTCCTAGATTTGAGGCAGAAATCGCTCTCAAATCAGCCTGGGACGGCCGTTGCTACGGGCCCTCACCAACCGTCACCTAGCAACCGAGATCAGCTGGGCCAACAGAGAGAATGACACACAGACAGACACACATGCACACACACACACACACACACTCACATGCAGACACAGACAGACAGACAGACAGAGAATACTCATGTTTTCGCGACGTAAGTCGCGAAAACCTTCATAAACTTTCCCATGAGGAATGAATGGGACGAGGTCAGAAAAGTCGCAGACACACAAATACACACACACACACACACACACACACACACACACACACAGATTATTAATCAGTCTTCTAGAATGTTCATGTTTTCGCACTGTCCCATAAGGAATGAATGGGACTAGGTCAAAAAATCGCAGACACACAGACACAGAGAGACAGAGACACACACACACACACACACACACACACACACACTCACATGCATACAAACACACACACAAAGTGAATGAGACCAGGTGAAAAGATCGAAAGGAAGATTTCAAACATCGACATCTCTGGCATACTATGACCGAGACACACCATTCAAACTTTAAAATGTAGATAAAAGTCCAAATTATCAAATTATCCAAAACTGCGAAAAATTTCCCATAAGGAATGAATGGGACGAGGTCAAAAAAGTCGCAAATCTGCGATGTTTTTCAAACATCTCCTGCTCTGGCATACGTTCACCTAGAAACACCATTCAAACTTTAAAATGTAGACACAAGTCTTGTCTATTTGAGTTGTATTTGAACTTTTTTCCTACAATGTATAGTTTTTAAACTCTGACCCCTTAATGACGGTGAGTGATTTTGGAAGAATTCAGGGTTTTCAATGAGTGTGTATGGCGGAATGTTCGTGCAGCAGAGTGAGAGAGCCAACTGACACAGTGGCAGAAACTCAAAATTTTCCTCTGCTATTTTCTGTTTACATCATGATCCCGGCCACAAATGTCACTCAAAAACAGTGATATTTTCCAGAGTTGTAGCCACACGTGTCTTCTTTCTCTCAATGTGTCTACTTTATCGGTAGGATTTACGGTTATTGAATTAACTGTCTCTAACCGACAAGAGTAGCTCTCAACAGTCCCATTCACTCCAATGTAAATCGGGAGGAGGATCTTCCAAACTGCACCTTTTTTAAACTCGCTCGTATTTCCACATTCCTGAAGCTAGGACGACAAAACTTCATGAGTGTCTTCCTTAAGGCCTTTCTGGCTCGATCGTGAAAAAAAATTGCCGATATCATGTATGATTTTGACTAAATAGCACTAGTTTGACGTCCTAGATTTGAGGCAGAAATCAGTCTCAAATCAGTCTGGGACAGCCGTTGCTACGGGCCCTCACCAACCGTCACCTAGCAACCGAGATCAGCTGGGCCAGCAGAGAGAGTGACAGACAGACAGACACACATGCACACACACACACACGCTCACATGCAGACACACACACACAGACAGACACACACAGATTATTAATCAGTTTTCCAGAACGTTCATGTTTTCGCGAAAACCTGCATAAGCTTTCCCATAAGGAATGAATGGGATGAGGTCAAAAAAGTCGCAGACACACAAATACACACACACACACACACACACACACACACAGACGGACACACACAGATTATTAATCAGTTTTCTAGAACGTTCATGTTTTCGCGAAGTAAGTCGCGAAAACCTGCATAAACTTTCCCATAAGGAATGAATGGGACGAGATCAAAAAGTCGCAGACACACAGACACAGAGAGACACGCACACACACACACACACTCACATGCACACAAACACACACACACAAAGTGAATGAGACCAGGTGAAAAGATTGAAAGGAAGAGTTCAAACATTGACATCTCTGGCGTACTTTGACCGAGACGCACCATTCAAACTTTAAAATGTAGATAAAAGTCCAATTTATCAACGTGGGATTCAACTTTTGCTTTAGCTTTTGTAGTTTTTGTTTGTCACGGGGCAAAGCACACAGCCCACTCTCGCGATTCCTCGGTGGGGAATTGTCTAGTTAGTGGGCTGTGCTCGCCAGCCCACTATGGACACCTCTATAGCAAAGCTATAGGTGTCCATAGTGGGCTGTGCTCGCCAGCCCACTATTGATATTCACTGCGCGTCTTCTTATTATTTTTCATCCTCCTTCCTTTTTTCTGTCGCTAACTTGTCCCACACCGTTGGTCGCACACAAACAAATTATACATCAAAACGTGCGGCTCGATCTGACTCGGTATGCTATTATTTTTATCACCAGAATATACATTTTTCGCGTCGTAAGACGCGAAAAACTGCGAAAAATTTCCCATAAGGAATGAATGGGACGAGGTCAAAAAAGTCGCAAATCTGCAATGTTTTTCAAACATCTCCTGCTCTGGCATACGTTCACCTAGAAACACCATTCAAACTTTAAAATGTAGACACAGGTCTTGACTATTTGAGTTGTATTTGAACTTTTTTCCTACAATGTATAGTTTTTAAACTCTGACCCCTTAATGACGGTGAGTGATTTTGGAAGAATTCAGGGTTTTCAATGAGTGTGTATGGCGGAATGTTCGTGCAGCAGAGTGAGAGAGCCAACTGACACAGTGGCAGAAACTCAAAATTTTCCTCTGCTATTTTCTGTTTACATCATGATCCCGGCCACAAATGTCACTCAAAAACAGTGATATTTTCCAAAGTTGTAGCCACACGTGTCTTCTTTCTCTCAATGTGTCTACTTTATCGGTAGGATTTACGGTTTTTGAATTAACTGTCTCTAACCGACAAGAGTAGCTCTCAACAGTCCCATTCACTCCAATGTAAATCGGGGCGAGGATTTTCCAAACTGCACCTTTTTTAAACTCGCTCGTATTTCCACATTCCTGAAGCTAGGAACACGAAACTTCATGAGTGTCTTCTTTAAGGCCTTTCTGGCTCGATCGTGAAAAAAAATTGCCGATATCATGTATGATTTTGACTAAATAGCACTAGTTTGACGTCCTAGATTTGAGGCAGAAATCAGTCTCAAATCAGCCTGGGACAGCCGTTGCTACGGGCCCTCACCAACCGTCACCTAGCAACCGAGATCAGCTGGGCCAACAGAGAGAGTGACAGACAGACAGACATATATGCACACACACACACACACACATGCACACACACACACACGCTCACATGCAGACACAAATACACACACACACACACACACACACACACAAATACACACACACACACACACACACACACACACACACACGGACACACACAGATTATTAATCAGTTTTCCAGAACGTTCATGTTTTCGCGAAAACCTGCATAAGCTTTCCCATAAGGAATGAATGGGACGAGGTCAAAAAAGTCGCAGACACACAAATACACACACACACACACACACACACACACACACACACACACAGACGGACACACACAGATTATTAATCAGTTTTCTAGAACGTTCATGTTTTCGCGAAGTAAGTCGTGAAAACCTGCATAAACTTTCCCATAAGGAATGAATGGGACGAGATCAAAAAGTCGCAGACACACAGACACAGAGAGACAGAGAGACACACACACACACACACACACTCACATGCACACACACACACACACACAAAGTGAATGAGACAAGGTGAAAAGATCGAAAGGAAGAGTTCAAACATTGACATCTCTGGCATACTTTGACCGAGACGCACCATTCAAACTTTAAAATGTAGATAAAAGTCCAATTTATCAACGTGGGATTCAACTTTTGCTTTAGCTTTTGTATTTTTTGTTCGTCACGGGGCAAAGCGCACAGCCCACTCTCGCGATTCCCCGGCGGGGAATTGTCTAGTTATTTTTCATCCTCCTTCCTTTTTTCTGTCGCTAACTTGTCCCACACCGTTGGTCGCGCACAAACAAATTATATATCAAAACGTGCGGCTCGATCTGACTCGGTATGCTATTATTTTTATCACCAGAATATACATTTTTCGCGTCGTAAGACGCGAAAAACTGCGAAAAATTTCCCATAAGGAATGAATGGGACGAGGTCAAAAAAGTCGCAAATCTGCGATGTTTTTCAAACATCTCCTGCTCTGGCATACGTTCACCTAGAAACACCATTCAAACTTTAAAATGTAGACACAAGTCTTGTCTATTTGAGTTGTATTCGAACTTTTTTCCTACAATGTATAGTTTTTAAACTCTGACCCCTTAATGACGGTGAGTGATTTTGGAAGAATTCAGGGTTTTCAATGAGTGTGTATGGCGCAATGTTCGTGCAGCAGAGTGAGAGAGCCAACTGACACAGTGGCAGAAACTCAAAATTTTCCTCTGCTATTTTCTGTTTACATCATGATCCCGGCCACAAATGTCACTCAAAACAGTGATATTTTCCAGAGTTGTAGCCACACGTGTCTTCTTTCTCTCAATGTGTCTACTTTATCGGTAGGATTTACGGTTTTTGAATTAACTGTCTCTAACCGACAAGAGTAGCTCTCAACAGTCCCATTCACTCCAATGTAAATCGGGGCGAGGATTTTCCAAACTGCACCTTTTTTAAACTTGCTCGTATTTCCACATTCCTGAAGCTAGGAACACGAAACTTCATGAGTGTCTTCCTTAAGGCCTTTCTGGCTCGATCGTGAAAAAAAATTGCCGATATCATGTATGATTTTGACTAAATAGCACTAGTTTGACATCCTAGAGTTGAGGCAGAAATCAGTCTCAAATCAGCCTGGGACAGCCGTTGCTACGGGCCCTCACCAACCGTCACCTAGCAACCGAGATCAGCTGGGCCAACAGAGAGAGTGACAGACAGACACACAGACAGACACACATGCACACACACACACACACGCTCACATGCAGACACACACACACACAGACAGACAGAGAATATTCATGTTTTCGCGACGTAAGTCGCGAAAACCTTCGTAAACTTTCCCATGAGGAATGAATGGGACGAGGTCAAAAAAGTCGCAGACACACAAATACACACACACACACACACACACACACACACACACACACACACACACAGACGGACACACACAGATTATTAATCAGTTTTCCAGAACGTTCATGTTTTCGCGAAAACCTGCATAAGCTTTCCCATAAGGAATGAATGGGACGAGGTCAAAAAAGTCGCAGACACACAAATACACACACACACACACACATACAGACGGACACACACAGATTATTAATCAGTTTTCTAGAACGTTCATGTTTTCGCGAAGTAAGTCGCGAAAACCTGCATAAACTTTCCCATAAGGAATGAATGGGACGAGATCAAAAAGTCGCAGACACACAGACACAGAGAGACACACACACACACACACACACAAAGTGAATGAGACCAGGTGAAAAGATCGAAAGGAAGAGTTCAAACATTGACATCTCTGGCGTACTTTGACCGAGACACACCATTCAAACTTTAAAATGTAGATAAAAGTCCAATTTATCAACGTGGGATTCAACTTTTGCTTTAGCTTTTGTAGTTTTTGTTCGTCAAGGGGCAAAGCACACAGCCCACTCTCGCGATTCCCCGGCGGGGAATTGTCTAGTTTTTTTTAAGATTAAAACATTTGTACAGATTTACTCAAATTTAGATCTTTTCAGCAGTTTAAATTAGAAATAGATAATTTTGTCTCTTCCAAATGCCCACTCTCTAACTGAAACGTCATGACCTCCAGGTTTTATGGCTCCAGAGCTGCTGAAAGGAGAGGAGTACGACTACTCTGTGGATTATTTCACTCTGGGGGTCACTCTGTATGAATTCATGGCGGCCAAAGGACCCTTCAGGAGCCGAGGAGAGAAGGTAAACACGCTGCATGTGACCTTTTTCCTGCTCTTCAATCATGCACTTGGACATGTTTTCTCTTGTTTGCGCGGCTCCGTTGTCAGCGCCTCTGATGCCGCAGATGTGACCTTTAAACCCTCTTTAACTCACCCTGTGACAGACAGTGGCAGCTTTCTAAAATGCGATGGCTCAACTTTGCCATCCTGTGGCCTGATGCTGACACTGCTGTTAAATAAGAAACCCTGACCGCTCAATTAAAGTATCAAAAGTAAAAGTGCTCTGCTTTGTATACAGCTGGATAGTTATATTGTACAAACTGATCAAATGTTGTATTTGTAAAATCTTAATTTGCAAAGTAACTTAACTGTATGTGCCAAGTTAATTCAGGAAATATACTATTTAGTGAAGAAGTCAAAAGTAGCATAAAATCAAGATACATCAATCTTCTAGCTCAAAATACTTCAAATTTATACCAGATTCAATACCTTTGACCCAAGCACTTAATTTATTGCGTACTTGTAGTATGCCATGTATTCACATCAACATACTGTACTATAGATACTTACTTACATACGCTACAGGTGATTTACAGTCGTGACGTGCAGCACACAGTATCCAGACAACAGTTCATGTACATTAACCTGAGCGTACGGGAGATACATAATAACTAATAGCTGTGCAGGTAAATGTCTGAATGAGTTATCTACAGACTTTAAACTGGTTTGGACCAGTGTGCAGGTTTTTAAAGGAGAGGTTCAAATTCATCTCTACTGTTCTGTGTGTCGTTTCCAGGTGGAGAACAAGGTGGTGAAGAAGCGGATCCTGAATGAACCCGTGTCGTATCCAGAGAAGTTCAGTGAGAAGGCCCGGTCCATCTGCGAGGGTCTGCTCGTCAAAGAGGTCGACAAAAGGCTCGGCTTCAGGAACGGATCATGCGACGAGCTCAGGGAACACCTCTTCTTCAGCGAGGTCAACTGGAGGAAACTGAACGCAGGTGTGTGTCGGACAGAAACAAACGTGGAGTGACAGTTTGCTGATTGTGACCACTCACTGTTTAATGTGTTTGCATCATTATTGCACTAATACACATATACGTATTCCTTTTTCAGCTGTTCTAACAGTTTTCTGTTTTTTTTAACAGTTGTTGAATTCTGCTCACTAAGTTTGTTTTTGAAAGTCTGCCAAGGGACTGGAATAACCTTTATTTTATTGAACCGCGTTCATCCAAGGGGGATAAATGAGGATTTGTTTGTCTTAAAGAGATTTTGAAGTTTAATAGAAGAAAGTTTTATGCACTTCATAAGCATTTTTTTTTATATTTACTCAAGTCTCACTTGCTCTGAATTCATATCTTCTAAATCAGCTGCTTCCTTTTCTGACAAAGTTGAACAGTTTGGGCTTTTTCACAAGATTTTCCTGTATTCTTTTGTTTTGTTTTTATTTTACTAACTGGTTTTAAGTTGAAAAAAGGTGATGTCCCATGATTCTGTCCACCAATCAGGATTAGTAACATTCAGTTGTGATGTTGCCGGAACACACAATCAGTCAGATTGATCACATTTACACAGGGGTGATAAAAGGGAATGTTGTCATGTTTGGCAAAAATGGGACCCATACATAGAACACCGAGGCAGACAGGTTAAGAAACTAAAAGCGAGCTTTAGTCAGAGCTGATCGTCCAATGCAAAAAAAAAAAAAAATCCAAAATATAAACAAAAAAAGAAAGGCAACAAAACAAGAGTTATTCAACGGCAAGAACCTAAACTCAGAGGTACAAACCCACATAACACAAGGGCAAAGGTCACAGACAAAGGTAAAAGGTAACGGGGAGTCAGAGCCAAAGAACAGATGAGAAACACAGCAACAGAACAGAAGATGCAACAAAGATCAAGTTGAAAACAGGCTTGAATATAAAGGGAGTGATTCACTAATAAGACACAGGTGGAAACAGAAAAAGGACAAGAAAACGGACGAGAGAGAGGAAGTGTAAAGAGAAACACCACACAGGAAGATCAACTTTCAACATAACACAAGAAATCACAAAGCTAAAAATCTAAACCATGATAAGAAGATGTGTTTTTTATTGTTAAAATCGTACTAACTAATAATTAAGATTTAAGTTTAGATTTGAGGAAAAACAAGAAGTGCATATGATTTGTTGAACTATATTTATTTCTTTAACGTGTTCTTGGTTCTTTGTGTTTATTTTTTCTGTTTTTGCAGGTGGTCCGTTTATGAGTCTAATTCTCAGTTGATAATTGATAACAACCCAGCCATCTTTGTTGTGCTGTAACACATTTATTCTGTAAACCATCTTGATGAAGGCCCTGTGCTGAAGCCTGCTGGCTCAGTAGCAGCACTCTGCCAGTGCCTCAGCTAGTGTCGAGCTAATGAGCCAAATATTTCTCAAACTCCTGTCATAGTTGTTTTCTAATCAAGCAAAACATGTAACATCGAGAGTTAGAGGCTGTCTGGAGCATCCTGGTGGCTCACACTGGGACTCTTGACCACCCTCGTGTGTCTCGTCGTGACACATACAAACAAACATCTTGTAAAATGAGAACACGCCGCTTGACGTCCACGTCTTTCCCGTGTCGTCTCTCCTCAGGGATTCTTCCACCGCCTTTCGTGCCAGACTCCAAGACAGTTTACGCCAAGAACATTGACGACGTCGGGGCCTTCTCCACAGTTAAGGGCGTGCAGGTGGAAAATGAAGACAATGAGTTTTTTGACGAGTTCGCCTCGGGGAACATCTCCATCCCCTGGCAGGAGGAGATGATCGAGATGGGGATCTACGGGGAGCTCACAGTCTGGGGAGCCGACGGAGGTTTACCCAACGACCTGCGACGTGAGTCCATCCTGGAGCAGCCGCCCAAGTCCTCCTCCACCTGCACGGTGTCGTAGGCGGCCGGGACTGCGTGGAGGATTTTATACGAACTGTTCTCTAAACTATTTTTTAAGCACTTTTTTCATACAAGATTTCAGCACAGATTCGTGGTATGTTTGAAGGGGAATGAGTCTTATTGTTGATGATGATAAAGTGTCTTTTCTACCAGCAGCTTTAAGCAGCTTTAATAGATGAAGGGATATTTACAGATTTATCTGCATCACAGTTCAGTTATGTCCTTTTTCAACATCTGTCTCTCCTCTTTCTTCTCATGTGTTTACATCTCTCTCAAATACATTTTTCTGGAACAAATGTATGTGTTTAGGCGACAGGACAGACACACACCTGCGCTGCACGTGTCTTTGTTTCCACTTGATGCTTCTCCAATGTGTTTTGCAGCTACGGAAGTGTAAATAAGCTTATATCCATTGCTGCACAGATGTTTATGAATTTGAAATAAATATTTTTGCCATTAAAATCACCCACTGTGTTTCGTGCGTGACACATTGTCAAATCCAGTTCGTCCACGCAGGCCCACGTCAACATTCATTCTACGGCAGCAACAAAACAGACCTGATATTATTGATGACATCTGAAATAATTCAGAACAAATTGAAATATTGTGTTGTCAGCATGACAGGTTACACACAGGACTCCTTTTAATAGCTAATAGTCAAACAAAATGTATCACTGAACAAACTGTATTAGCCATCGCGACTTAACAACTCTACTGTGCATGATAACTTATTAAAAGATATGAAAGAGTTTTGATTTGAACATTTACAGGGCTGTCAACAAGAACTTGTGCATAAACTACATTGGGGTTGAAAAATAACGTTCTTTATTGATCGATCTGCTGATGATTTTTCTCAATGATTCGCCCAATTATGTTTGGTCCTATTGCAGTTTTTTCTAAAAATCCATTGTGATGTCACATCATGGCTTGTTTTGTCAGATCAACAGTCCCAAACCCCAAACAGCTCAGTTCATAATCATGTAATGGCCAAAAAAAAACAATCTCACAACCAGGCTGTAAAAGGAGAATGTTGAAAAATAACTTACGGTACATTAATACATTTATAAATGTAAAAGTACAGTAAATTAAACTTGAATTATTACTTCACAGCTAACAAACAATGAAATGCTTTATAAATCAATTATTCATAATTTTTCTATTGTAAAGTTGCAACTGATGTTAATAATACTTTGTAAATACTGTGTAGTACTTTTAGTATATTTTGAAGCCCATTATCTTTTTCTTTTACTTTGATTTTGAATGCTGGACTTTTACTTGTAATTATACGTAACCTGCTACTTTTACCAAAAGGTGCACTGTGTAGTTTTCTGGAATAATGTCGAATCATCATTGACGATTTTTGTATGCTTAAACAAACTAAATAAACCAACTGTCTTTGTTTTCATGACTGAATAAACTGAATAAACAAACCGACCTTAAAGGACAGCACAACTTCATAGTGTTTTACTTTGTTTATGTGGCGGACCCTGCCACATTTTCTAGCTTCAAACAGTGTTCTGGGACCTTATTTCCATCTGAGAACAGTTTGTTTATACAGTTATGGAAAAAAAGACACATTTCCGAGTTTGTATTATTACCTTATTGATACTGTCAATATTGATATCCTGATATATTTGAATTTCCTCTTCAAAACTACAAAGTGCCCCTTTAAGTGAAATATCTGAGAACTTCTTTCACCACTGCAGGAATCTCTCAAACATCCCAGAGGCCGTCATGAAGCTGGGCGTGTGGCTCGTTTGTTAAGCATGTGGCCGATGGAGGGCGCTGTAAACTGACATTACATCAGAGCTGCAGCATCATGACCAGTCCCGGGACAAAAACATGAAAACACATCACAAACTCACTTTATCCACATTTTTATGACATCATATTGACTTTAATCACCTACAGAATGTGTCTGCACCTATACAAAGTCTAAGATGGATTATGTAAGGTAAGTCATTTAATAATTCATCACGGAGGTGAATACAAGGAGCTGATTGGCTGCTCTCTCTCTCTCTCTGCCTCTCTGCCTCTCTGTCTCTCTCTCTGGCTTCATGTAAAGTTGAACCTGTCTGAGCTCAGAGTCAGCTGTGGTCACATTTATATATCGTCCCTCTCTTACTCAGATGTTTTAAAGAAATGTTTGAATTTTAGGGGGAAACAAAGCCTCTCACTCGCAGCTGGGGAGGATGAGGAGGACTCTGGTTTGAATCAACAGGAACAGAATAATCAACAAGCGTCGCCCCACCTGCCTGATCTCTCTTCATTTTTAACAGATAATTCATCCGGACTGAGACAAAATGCAGCAGCCTGAGACTCAGCAGGCAACTCAGCAGACAGCGACAGAAATCTTGGATCCAGACGGTATGTTTACGACATCGTGATTAATAACCAACAGTATGAACTTTATTTCTAGTGTGCTGTAATCCATTTAAATTCAATGCAGTGAATGTTTCTGTGTGTGAGCATGAAGTCCTCCTGAGCCAGCACACAGAGCTGGTGCAATTCTCAAATACAGGTTTTCTTGTGTAGAAAAAAACTTGAATTGGTTCTTTCACAGCTCATCTGCAGAGGTAGAAAGTACATGTACTCATGTACTGTAATCATGTATTTGACAGAGGCTACTTTACTTTACTCTAGTATTTGCACGTTTATTCTGACAGCCTGAGTTATTTTACTGATTAGGAGTTTTAAAATGTTAGCCTATAATAATTGGCACACCAGAAAACCTTATTCCACCACTGTAAATGGAATAAAGTATTTTAGTATTTGCATGTTTGGGTCGCGGGTTTAGGAATGGATTTTAGGGTCGAAGTTGGTTCAGAATTACATGTCATATAGGTTAGGATAGGACAGGATTATTATTATTATTATTATCATTACTTTATGAGTTGATTGATAATTGGCCCTGGCCGATTATCGGGAGATATTCAGCGTATAATCTCTCTCACACAATGTCCCATCTACAGCAGTATCTGATTGGTAAACACTGAAACTGCAAAGTAACAAATAACTCAGTTTATCAAATAAATGTAATTAAGAGGAAGTATAAAGTAGCAGAACATGGAAATACCTGAACATTTTACTCAAGCACAGAACTTGTAAATATTGTACTTTTGACACAAGGAATTTAGTTTTTACTGAAAATGAATATTGGTCCCAAATATTGGTATCAGTATTGGCCCCGAATAACAGTTATTATTATTCATTTATATAGCACTTTTCAAGAATAAATGACACATTGCTCTACAGAGACAACAGGATGAATTACACATAAATGATAAACAACTGTAATAATCCAATAAGAATTAACCTCCTGAAACACAAACTAGAAAAAGCAACTTAAGAATAAGCCATTCTGAAAGCAATTATTTTAAAGAGCTTTAAAAGAAGTAAACAGAGCGAGCCTGCCTGATCTCCATCTGACTCCAAAGGCTTGTTCTCCCCTGACCTCTGATCTAACAGTCCTCTACTGGAGGATCTCAGGCTGCACTCAGGCTCGTAGGGGGTTAATTACTCTGTGATATAATCAGGAGTCAATCCCAAACGTGCTTTAAGAGTGATCATTAAAAATCAATCCTAAAACGTACAGGTAACCAGCGTAGATAGGCAAAAATAGGTGTTATGTGGACTCCACCATTGGATTTCATGAGGTTGAAGCTGAAGCTGGAGTTTGTCCTGTCACCCAGTTTCTTCCTTCCATTCGTCCTCAGTTCAGTACCTGCGTCGGAGGAAGTCGGCTCTGTGGGTGACCGTGTCTCTGCTGGCTCTGGCTCTAGTGGTTCTGACTATCGGCCTGATCTCTGCCACTCGCACCGACAACGTACCCGTTGCTGGATATTACCCAGGAATCACTGTGAGTCATATCTCCTGTAGGTGACCCCTCAAACACTCCACAGGTGTGTTGTATCCTCCTTTACACCCTAATGTTTTTTTTTCTCCTCCACTTTCATCTCTCTGTACCTCCAGCTGAGCTTTGGAGCATTTCTGGGCATTGTTGGCATCCACCTGGTGGAGAACCGCAGACCCATGGTGAGTCTGCTCCTCCGCGCTATCATTTGTTCCAGTTATGTGCACGGTTGCCATTTTGGCAGCTGTAGATGAATTTATTTTGCTAAAGAGAAACGAGGGAAAAATTTAGAAAAAGTTTCGCATAGTCTTTAAAAAGACAGCTGGTAGCTTTTATGGGACAACATTAATATATGCAGGGCAGTAATTCTTAAATATCTTGTCAGTTGCCAACTATCTCTGCTTGTCAAAAGCCAAATTCTCTGATAAACAAAACAGATCCGTATCAGCCTTATTCAGTTCACACACAGACCATATTCACATTGCGGCCATTTTTCCTATGATGTAATGCTCAGGCCGGGATACTGTTGTGCTGCAAAATGTCCAGCTCCCAATATTAAGTCCTTTAATGTGCCGAAAACATGATAAAAAGGTAAAAAGGATGGTGGAAAGTTAACATCTAGAGGGACATTTGGCCGTATTTCAAGTATTTGATATCCTTAATGCTAACGTTAGCATTCAACCACTTCCCAGCTTACATTACTGTTGCCCAGCTTGAACTGTGCAACATCACATGTGTTTGAGCCTCCTCTTGGTTCTCTCTCAAGGTGACTTCTGAGGGCTTTTAGAGTTTCATGATATCTGTCTTCTAAAAATGAGGCATTGTTCCTGGAAAACAGGACATATGTTTATATATACACCATAAATTAGAGGATTATGTTACAGACTTTCCAAATTCACTTAACTGTTTTATGGGAAATTACTCTATCATGAGCAGGGGGTAAATCTGATTACCCGATGGCGGCGTAATGTGTTCCGGGTCCTCGTGCCCAGGTCAGCGTGCACGTCTGGAGTTGTGGTTGAGGGGAGTGAATGTGATTGTCTCTGGATTTCAGTGACAAGAGGGGGAATTGAGTTAGTATTGGTCAGTTGATGACAGGGCTCCTTTATTTCAGACAGGGACTCGGGTTTAATATCATCACAGTGCCTCTCTGTACAACAGGAGGTTCAAAAAGGATCATGTCGTTGACTCCAGAGTGGAGACTACGACAGGCAGACCGAACATCTGTCTCGTCTGACTGACTACTCGTAAAATGTACGTGAAGTGAGTGAAGCCTCTGATCAGAGTTTAAACTTTAAAAACTCTCAGTGTTTTAACTTGGTTGTTGTGACTAAAGTAAACAAATTAAAAATAAATACAAAACCCCAGTTCTGCAGCTTCAGCCTCCTCTGAAAGAAATAAAACAGAATAAAAGAGTAAGTTGCAGACAAATCCCAAAGCTAAGGGGCGAGTGGCAGCCAGAAGCTGAAACTGCGCCTCCGTGTCATTTAAGTAACGCAGCCTCGTCGGTGTCACATTCGCAGCACATGAGACCCGGCATGAGATTGACTGTTAAGTCCTTGTGAGGACTGAAGAGGACACCGGTGACACAGAAACTTTAGCAGATTGCCAACCCCTGCTTTTATGTTTTAGGCTACACATGTAATTTAGCTTTCAACAAGTTAAAATTTCCTATTCATTTCAATTATTGTCAGAAAAGTTCCGTAGGATAATTTTTCATTAGAGCATGAAGGCTAAACAGTTCGGTCAAGGGACGAATGGTGTAGAGAAGAAACCAAGACATGAATCCGGGATCGACTTTTTTATAGTTGTAAAATAGATTTTAAAAAATTCTATTTACATGAATGACTGCTGTTTTTTCTATGCCTTCCTCAAACTACCAGGATGTTTTGGTAAACAAATACAGACATTTTCATACTATTGTTGACCTAAAGAGAGGAGGCGATTTGAGGAGGGATGCTTTCCCGTTTTAGACCAAAATGCATCGTCCCTATCTGAGCAGAGAGAGCGCGGGGGCAGACGGGTTGTTAAACTGGATATGTTAGTCTGACTCAGTGAACCTTCATCTCATGGAACTTTGTGCGACTGTGGTTCTGAAATATCAGCAGCCCAGTGTTGGTGTGATGGTATTAAAGTAGCAGACGGATTTGTAATTTCACCCTTTTTTGTTTAATCTATAATATTCTCTGTAACTAATAACTACATACTATGGATACTCTATTGTATACTATGTCGTAGCCTATATGCTCTATAGAGTGGTGCGGCCAAGGTTAGCATCACCCTGGTTCCCTCGACCCAAAAGCATATGAGATTTCTGAATTGAATTTTGGATTATCGCTGAAGATAATCTCTTTGACAAACACAAGTTTTATGATACTTACATGTTCTGTTCAGAAAGACAATCTTCGCAGATGAACACCACTTTTTGGATTTTCAAAGCGTAAATTAATCATAAGTGAAACACGAACGTTAGGCTACGCAGTCGCATGAATTTAAAGTCACCATCGCTAAGCATCTTACTACAAAGTGACTATACATGTTTTCTATGAACTGAGTTGAAGTTAGATTTAAAGTAGTTTGTAATTAAAGTCAGCCTGTTAAGACGGAGTAGTGAGTAGATGAGTCTCCGTGTTCGGTGTGATGATGTTTAATGTCCGTGACAACTTCTGTAGTCTCACTTAGCCACTTGTTAGCATTCACCATTTTTAAGACATAGCACTTCAAAATTTAATTGTAGGATATTAAAAAACTAAACCACTCTGTGGCACTAAGCTAAGGCTGCTTTGCTCAATCAATTCACAACTGAAGCTGAACAAAGCCCATTGATATTGATTTTTTCTGAAATGACTTTACCAACATTTCAGAGACGTTTAACAGGTTTGTTTCAGTCCGCAGCAAGAGAAAACTTTGTCTTTGTGTGATAGATGCTCCCTCAGCCTGTCACCATGACTGTGCTATCTGTGTGTCTCGTGAATTTTTCATGTGGTGTCCAGGGTGTCGTTGTCTTACGTTACGCTACAGTGTAACGTGTCTAATCCGCTCCACAAGGATACCTTTCACACTCGTGAAGACTCTATATATTTGGATCGCTGACATAGTTATAAAAAAAAAAAAAATTTAAAAAAAGCATTGTTTTACAGAGCTTTGGCTCTCGCTCTTTGAGTCGTTGCTGTTGCTAAACACTCAGCATCACTCCCAGTCCTGCGCTTCAGTCCTGAATGGTGTGATCGCCGCATTGTCTCAGGCACATGTGGCACAATGTTCCTCTCACACAGGTGTCTTCTTCCCCGCTGCATCCGAGGCTCCTGCTGTAACACGAGAGCCGGCTGGCTGAGCAGAGGTCGGTCTAACAACTGCTAACCATACCACAATGCCCCGGACACCTGAGAGCTTGGCTCTGGAGCTTCTCTTACTTCCTGGATGTCGCGGCCCTCAGACCCTTCTAAAGCAGCTGATGAAGGGTTTGATGCTGTTTTAACTGTAAACAGTCAGAGAACATGGACGTTTCCAGTTTGACTCCTGATTGAAGATATCTAATACAGAAAGCACAACATTTTATTAACATCAGTCGAGGAACATTATGTTTGTTTAGCTTGATTATTCTGTTTCTCAGATCATGGTTTACCACCATTGTGGAATTTGTTGCCACAATTGCGGGTAGAGAGTGTGACTCCCTGTCAAAAACAGCCACAGCCGCAAAAACAGCTGGAAATGTCCCCTAGCATCCTGAAAAAATATCCAGTGGTGTGTCCGTTAGGCAGCCATGATGACTCGGCTCCTAGTCCTGGTTGAAATTGAGGAATAGTTTCAGTCATGGTGTAACAAACATTGTAGTTTTTACTTTGAAAGCTTATAATTAATCAAAAATCACCCCAGAAGAAAAACTGGTGATTTGATCTTATTTCATCCGAGGGGAACACAAATCTATGCACACGCATCATTTTACAACTCCAGATTTTGGTTTCTATCACAAATGTTTCTGAGAGACTAGCCGTCTTTGTGAACATGAGGCGTGTTGCAGGTTAAACACACATTTGTGCTCCACTGACATTTCTTGGATAAAGCTTTTAAAAAAAAAAACTTAATGACTCGTGTAATGTCACGTTTCATTTCGTCTCATCTTGTCCTCCAAAATGTTTGAAAGGATTGCGGAGCATGAAATTAAAAGAAAAGAAAAACTTTCTATCTGCACTCGCCCTGCTGCTCCTAAAACAGGCTTCACTGCGCCGATACGCTGTGAGATTTCTTTATGACTAAATGCTTCATGAAGCTCGTGTTCTTTGCATTTCACAGACCGCCGTCCTCTCGGTCACCTTGCAGCTCAGAGAGCAGAACGGTGAACCTTTTAAAGGGCCGTATTTTACCGAACACGGTCTTATTACCAGTGTGTCCAGCGGTGGTCATGATTGGTCACTGGACCACTGAGCAGGGAACGAGACCTTGCAGCAGTCAGCGATCTTCAGTTACATAACCTGATTGGTATCTTTACTGACTCCTATAAAACGTCTCTCTGTGTCTTTATCTCTTGGTCGCTGATGTATCTTCCCCTCTAAAACTTTGTGTCTTTGTTTTTTTTACTGCTATCTGTTTTTCAGTGCTTTAAGTGGCTGTAATTATTTTCACAATAACAACGAATCAAATGTGAAAAGCCGAAAGTGAAAGGCGTCGCTTGGCTTTGTGGTGATGAACCTGCAGAGAATTATCACTTCATTCCGCAGCCCTCCTTTGCTTTACAGAGCTTTATAGCAACTTTCAGCTTTTTGTGTAGCTGTCCTGCCAGCCGATAATATCGGCCTGCCGATAAATCGTTCGAGCTCTAATCTTAAGGTGGCTGCATACTGCCTGACAAGACATTGGAGAGAAACAGAAACAGTGCAGATGTATCTGGGATTTTTTTTTTGTACGCATAACAAAAAGCTAAAAAGTCCAAATCCGATAAATCCAAAAATGTAGCAACAAAAGGAAGACAACAAAACAGGAGATAACCAAGAAACAAAAGAAAAACTACGTATAAACAAGAAAATAACGCGAGGAAGCAGGAACCAAAAGCCAGGAACACAAACAGATTAACTGCCAGAGAGAGGAGGACACAAGGGGTAATTACCTAATTAAGCACAGGTGAGGAGTGAAAAGGGCGGGAAAACAGACAAAGGGAGGAAATGGAAAGGAAAATCTAACATGAGGACACAACTTCAAAATAAAACAGGAAATAACAAAACTCGAGCCATGACAAACGTCTTATTTTGTTACATGTTACCCAATCACTGCCGCTCTCTGACATTACTCGCTCAGCAGCAAACTGCAGCTGCAGTAGCATCCAGCTGGTGAAAACAGTGGAACATTCAGCTGCTAAAGGGCCAGTTATGTCCCTCAGGAGGTGATGGAGGTGAGCTAAAACAGAGTTAGTATTCATCAGGTAAAAATAAACATGGGTCAAATGGTTGCTAATGTTGCTAATGTCAATGCTGAATGGGTTTATAAGCAGCTGTTTGCCAACAAGTTCATCACTTTAAGTTGACAATATGTCAGCGTTGTGGTCACAACTTGTTCCCGCTGTCCCCAAGTGGTCATGAAAATCAATTATTCTAGGTTTTAAGTCAAAATGACAAAAATTTGATGTAGAAATTCATTAAGAGTAAAAGTGCTTCATTCAAAATGCTACTGTTACAGATGTACTGTGAGCAAAACATACCTGAGACTATCACGACGAAGTAGCGTTTTACTGTTGTAGCGGATCTTTTGGTCAACGTGTTTTATACAGTTTTTAAATACAAAATATAAAAATTATAGCCCTCACATACATTAAGTGTGGTGACAAAACCGCCTGATGTTTCTCCATGGACTGTGGTGAAGTAGAAATATAAAGTAGCACAATATAACAATAATAGAAAATACCAGTACTTGAGTAAATGTCCATCCTTTCTGACTTTTTAAATATTTCTTTACTAACTGGACTCCTGAGAGAGAACCATCTACAGTATCCGTGCGTCTTTAATCTTTTTACAGTATTTGATTTTTCGCTCTGCTTGAGGCGTATCAGGGGAGATTTGGGGGGATTTGGACAACGGAGTGTGCGTCGAGGTGTTTTATGTGCTGGCAGCTGGTGCTAAGGTAATGTGAAGTAATGCAGTTGTCAGGCTCTATTGTCTCTGCCGCTGCTCATCTCCCACTTGCAGCCCATAAAGGCAGAGTCATTTAAACCGCTAATGAAGTGGAGAGTCTGGGCCGGTGGCAGATAAAACCCGCCCAGAAAGAGCTTATTTCCTCACGCCGGCTCTTATTTCACTTTGTTGAGGGAAATTCATCTAATATCCTCTCGTTTATTCTCACCACTCCTTGTACTATTCTCACAAGTGCAGTTATAGACATATCGATGGCCACGAGGTTAACTAAAACTGCGCTGAGTCAAATTAAATCAGCCTGAACGTGTTACTGTTTTAGACATTCATGGCACTATATTGAATGGACATTCAATATAGTTATTTCTGATTTTCTGTAATCCTATCGAACAAAAACAAATACAACCTATAACGTAAAGGCTCTGCATACCAGTGGTCCACATCAACGGGTGTTTTCACTACAATTTGTGTGCAGACTGGGCTTGATTGACATTTCTATCCCGCATTTTTACCTTTGTTTTACCTGTTAGAGCGACAGAACTTAAACACTGGAGTACCAAGTGGGAAAGAGTTTCACATATTTGCCTGAGGTGATGTCATTTCTTGGAGTATCTTCATTTGCTTCATATCCCTAAAATCTGTGTAAACTACAGTGAAAGGTTATGCAAGTCAGCCGACCATAATCACAGATGATGGTATTCAGCTATTGTCATAAATGACCAATGACTGAAACATGAACAAAATATTTCCTCTTGCTCAAGTTATTTATCAAAGTTTCCACTCCAGTTTCCCCGGTGCCTACATCCTACTTTTGCGTACTGTGATATAATAATATCTCAGATTGCTTCATATCCCTAAAATCTGTACAACCTAAGCTGAAAGGCTGCATAAGTGAATAAAACATAGTGATAGAAACAGTTTCATTAAATAAAATGTAGTTGGAAGGATCAGTATTGAGTCCAGCAGCAGATTTTTTGTCCCTCGGGGCCAAAAACTGCTTGTAAACAATACAGACTAATAGAAATGCTATATTTCAAAGTGCTGCAAGGTAAAGACACTGGACTGTCTGTGGCAACACTCGGACACTGTAAAACGATTAGTAACAAGTAACGCTGACTACAGCATCCCCACTTCTCTGCTGCTCTTTGATTATCAGCCGGGTTTTTTTTTTTTACCTGCTGCCTCAGACTGCTCCATCTTTCCACTGAAGCAGGACTCTCTGCTCCTGCTGCTACAAAACAAGTGTTAAACCAGAATTAAGTCTATGTCACATTTTAACTGACAACATCACATAATTTCCAGCACAGCTCCACCAAACGTTGACCTGAGCAGAGGTCTGACCAGCCAGAATATGTGAAAACACCTGTGCAGGTGTGCAGAGCCATTAGCAATATTTAAAACGTTTTATTTTTAATACTGTTTAATATCTCATCTTTATCCCAATAGAACAAATTAATCAGTCTTTTTTCGCAGCAGGCATTTTGACTAAGTAAGAAAAGCACAGGTGATTGTAGTAGCATTAATGATGCAGCTAAGTAGTGTTCAGGCACCTTCTTTGATAGTTTCTTAGTTTTGGCATCATGATATTTTGTCACTTTTAGTCTCACAAACCAACATACTTTTTGGCACCAAAGAAAAAAGGAGATGATCTGAAGCAAACATGGAGAATCTGAGTCTCACAAGCTTTTACTTATTCCTCGGATCAAATGATCAAACCAAGACCAAAGAACGATCTTCTGGATGAAATACATTTAGCTAAAATCTCACAGAAAAACTGAAGATTGTACGTAAACAGCAGGAATAGTAAATAAATAAATATAAAACTCTGCTTTGAATCACACGAATCTCATGTCAGTGCAGGATCAGTAGACATACTGTAGGCTATACTTTGCTTTCTCTTATTAGTTTTTTGGACGGACTGCCTAACATTTCAGATACGATTACAGTGGACAGCAAAAAAAGAGTGTGTTTAATCTGCTACTGCAGTACAGGAGGTTCAGTCCTATGGGAGCGATTGAACAGACAGTAAACGATGCTCAGTGATAAAGTTCATGATCAGACATCTGTGATCAGCCAGCTGGGTCTGCTCGCTTGTGTGTGTGTGTGTGTGTGTGTGTGTGTGTGTGTGTGTCTGTGTGTGTGATATCAGAAAACTACTTTGAATTGTTGATTGAAAAGTAAAGATTTGAGGGTTTTGATTGGTGATCAGGTGCTTGGGATTAATTAACAGGGTTGTGTGTGTGTGTGGGAATCGTTCTGTCCAGGCCTGTGTGTGTGTGTGTGTGTGTGTGTGTGTGTGTGTGTGTGTGTGTGTGTGTGTGTGTGTGTGTACGTGTCTGTGTATTAGATTGGGGGAATATTAGATCGACCTTGCTGGCACAAAAGGCCATGTTCGTTGCCTCTTTGCCCATAAATTACCCAGAAAGCACCTCTGTGTTGGCAGAGCGAGAAGCTGTACATTTCCTTTATCGTCCTGTGGTCCAGACACTGCAGACGACCAATCAGGACATACATCAGCAGAAACACCAAGCTGACATAAACGTGTGTGTGTGTGTGTGTGTGTGTGTGTGTGTGTGTGTGTGTGTGTGTGTGCGAGAGAGATAAAATGTTGGCTAATATTCCCAATTTTTATGTTTACGCCTGCTATCTGTAAACTTATTGTAATTATTAGTTACTCAATAAAAGAGAATACAGCTACAGGTCATGACTCTTCTTTTAAATAAATAAACTAATAGATTTATGTGTCCTGCAAATTCAGATTTGGTGATTAAAATTGTATATGATTTCTTTGACAACTTCTGTGCTTATCTTTCTTTGTACTTTTACCATTTTCTATGTAGAAATATGTCCAGTGTTTTCAAATAATGGTTAACACAAGCCGATAATCTCAAACGGTTCCTCTGATGATACTTTCTGGTACTTTCTTTGTTTGCTCAAAATTATTTCTTGCCTCCGTTTCTCATCCTCTACACTCTTCCTCTCTTTAGCTCACGGCAGCGATCATATTCATCAGTATCGGGGTCATCGCGTCGTTCTTCTGCGCCATCGTGGACGGAATCATCGCCTCAGAGTTCATTGTAAGTATCACATACTGTTGTACACCTGTACTGAAAAGAACGGAACACAAACAAATTAATTCACCCTTTTTGTTATACATTCACACACCAAATGTAATCACACGGGTCCACAGAGAACGGGGGGTTTTGCAGGTCAGTTCAGGAAGTTTGTAGATGTAATCAGACAGAACTGTCTGCACCGTCATAGCAGCAGACGGGCAGAGCAGACCAACTAACCTCAGAGTCTGACCTGCAGAGACGGGGACACACTCAGCATGACAGAGCTGATTAAATCTGTCAAAACTTTACTTTCTCGAAAGACGCCGAAAGCTTTTGGGCTGTGATGCAAACGAATAAAACCACAGATTTGAAACAACAAAAGATGGATGTAATCATTCAGAAAATAGATATATAAATCCATTTCCATTGTTTTTCCAGTTTGATGTAAGGAAGCCCTAAGCATCCATGGATCAAATATATTATTTCCTCCATTTTTCGCATCATAATGAGTTCAATTTTATTTGTTTTCTTGAGATTGCAAGTTCCTTGTGTCATCATCACAAGATAAAACTTATTTTTTCTCGAGATCTCCAGGTAATGAACCATGTTTTCATGGATTATAAGAACATAATCAATTGAGATCACTTTGGTTGCGCCGCTGGTAAAGCTGTGGTCTTCTTAAATGTGTGTTTTCCACAACAGCAAGGTATAACACAGTTTCAGTCTGTGTCAGGCATTGATTGAAGAGAAAGGCGATGCTACACATAATGCAGTGGTACCTGCAGTGAATTGGCTACTAAATCTAATTGTTTTGGGAAAACACCACTTGTTATCTCATGATAATGACATTAATAACTTGTGATCAGTCTCATTATCACAGGAAAACTGAGGGACTATTTTGACCTAAAAGAGAAAGAAGCACAAAAAAAATATCTTCGTCTCTCTATTGATTGTCTTCCCACTGCAAACATGTTCACTGTTTAATTCATAATGTTTGTGTTCGATTTAGTTTTGACAGGAAGACTGAAACGTTCTCGCTGTCGGTCAGAAGACAATTTCTCCTGAAACTCCCAGAATAAATCAATAAGCTTGAAATCCAATTTGTTCGAATACCTGAATTTGTGTATATGGAAATGCAGAGAGGCCAAATAAGGAGGAGATGTTCTCTGTGTTCTGACACATGGACACGACCACCTCAGTTCATCACATCGGCCCAATGAATTTTAACGAGTGTCTTAATGAGCGTGGAGCAGACCTGGCACCAAGTCTCTGATATTGATCATCAGTGCTATCAAACGTCTGCAGATATATTCATTTTGCACTCACGGGACGGTGTAAGTCATATTTATTGCACCTTCAAGCTCCGTTCCAATATCATTATATTTCACATTATATAAAGTCCGGGGAGGTTTTAATGCTGGACGTTTCTGTGGTCTGCTGCAGTGGACGGTTTGGATCAGGCACGTGTTGGAGGACGGTAGATAGAATCACACACATGATACAAGAAGTGCAAAAAGTGTCTAATTTGAAAAAAAACTTACTCTAGAAGAACACAGTGATGCACGGAGAAGCATTTTGTGCGTCTGTTTCCACATGACTGATGATTCCAACGCACGCAGGACACGAGGCCCTTGCAGGAGGACATGTGTGACTTCTACGCCAGTGGATCGGGCTACATGTACGACAGCTATTATACCGAGGTGACTCTCATACACACATACACTGTGCGCACACTCGATATCACCTGCCTCTGATTGCATTATTTAAACATAAAATGATTAGAGTAATACTCTAATCGTAACCTGGAGTAACCCAGTGAGGCTTCCATTCACTCCAAGACCTTTATCTTCCTCCTCCTACACACTGATTTACATTTGTGTCTCAGCATTTGTCTTTTGAATGATGTCAGTGATGCTTTAAATGCATTTTAGGGCAACATGGTATTATATTTGGAGTTCCTGCAGCCTTTTGGTGCTTTGTTGAACAAGTAAGAGTGTGTAGGGACACCTAGTGGCCAAGTAATGTTACTGCGCTGACAGCAATAACAAGTTCAACAAGTTCACTTTTAATCTCAATCAAAACTACAAAGCAAATAGAAGTTCTGGAAAATGACCTGTTGACATGCTCAGAGGACCTCCTCTCTCACACTGCAGGTGACGTGCCGCTCCTTCGACAAAGCATGCAAGCTGAAACTGAGAAGCAACACCTGCTACTGCTGCTACCTGTACAACTGTGAAGGGTGAGACGCATCTGTGTATCAATATATCACCGTCTACCACTGTCTCAGTCATGATGGCCGAGTGGTTTAAGTGTTGTTGGTTTGTATTCCACTTGAAACAATTCATTATACTGTTTTTGCCCTTTCTTTTTATATCATTTTATGATCTTCATGAGCATAAACACAACTTACAAGCGTCGGCTACAATTTGGGGGGGCATCAGAGTAGAGTTTTTGGTCTCGTCTGTGACCCAGTCAGCCTACGAACACCACAAGAACCATATTTGAGGAGTTCAACTTCACTCACGTTTGTGCTGCAGCTAGATATATTTGCTGTCTTGCATGAAAAGGTTTCCTATTCTACAGCCAACTGTTAAACCCAGTATTCTGGAGTTTTCCATGAGCTCTTCAACGCACCAAAATGGAAGAATTTTCCAAAAAAGTCTCTCCCTGCTTTCAACATCTCCACTCCTTAGTTATTAGATGATAAATGTGTGCCTGAAAGGTTTAAACTTAGTGAAGTGAAGGCCAGTGTGATGGATTTTCTGTTTTCCTCCCTTAACATGAACTACATATGCTTTGTGATTCATAACAATAATAAAAAAAAAAACTGAGACATACCAGCTCACAGCTGTTCTCCTCCTCCAGCGCAGAGTACCACACACAGTACTACGAGTTCACCGGGGTCAGCAGCTGCTGGGATGTGATCCACCTGCACCGCCTGCTGTGGGCCTCAGTGGCGCTCAACGTGATCGGCATGTTCCTGGGAATCATCGCTGCCGCGATCCTTGGGGCGTACAAAGATATTGTGAGGAGTCAAAAAAAGAGAGAAAAAAAAACTGGTCTGTTTAGGAGTAAAAATAAAAGTGCTCTTTGGAGTGAAAGTACAGGACTAAAGAAAATTCAAAGACAGAATATTTGAAGGCAGAGCTGGGGGAAATAAAAAGCTGCAGCACTTTGATGCAGGCTTTTTATTATACTCATGTAGTCACTGTTTCTTATTACAGGCCACATCAACGTAAATCTCATCTGGAAACATCTGTTTCCTGCCTGTGTGATCTCAAGGGTGTGTCGTCAAAGTACATTGCACTGTAGAATGAGCCTTTCTTTTCTGCTCTGCTACTTTACCAAAGCTTTATTTGAAACACAGGATTGGTTCATGTCTTCGTTCTATTGCCTCACTTATCAAAAATCTACTACTCACACATGAAAGTGATAAAATCCAGTTCCTCTGGCATGAACGGTTAGTCTGGTAATCGTCTCAATGTTTCTGATTTTTACGATTATTGTTCCTGAAGTTCACTTGCCGCACACTCGCTCGCTTTTGATGACTTCCCAGACTATTTCTTACTGTTTCCCTGCAGCAGAAGCCAACTCCACAGATCGCCCCCAGCCCGACGCCGCCACCCCACATCCTGTACAACCCGACCCAACACATGCTCAGCTATGCTGGCTTCTGTCCTTCAGGACAGGCTCTGCCCGCTTACCCCAACTATCCAATGCCCATGCAGGTGAGAAAGAACCAATTATAGGCACCTTTTCATTACACTGTAGGGAAAAAGTTCAGGCGTGGATAACACATTTAGTGATGGTTGGATGCAATTTAGCTACTTCAGGTTCAGGGTCCTGGTATGTTGGCTGCGTCACCTGGATTGAAAATGATTATCCACACCTGTGTTTTTCAAAACAAGGCCAATCCTCTGTTCCAGTGATTTAGTTCTGAAACCAGATGAGCAGCGCTGGATCAAATGTGGTCTTGCTGCACAGCTGTTTCACCCTAACCTCAAAGCACTTGACCGGAGAGAAGCCTGTGTATCTGCACTGACACCTCGCGCCATATCATTCGGTTCAAACATTCATCGTCCCCTCAGGATGAATTTGAATTGCTTTGTTGATCCTTAAACTTCACATTTTCCCAATACTTTGGTGTAATGTTTCTGCAAAACACTGTTATGTTCGCATATGATGTCATAGGCTACATACCTGTCACCCAAAACGGGTCTCTTCAGGCAAAACATTATATCCTCCTAACCACGGGGTTTTGTGCCTAAACCTAACCAGACAATAAGCATTGTGTAGCCACAACATGAAAAAGAAAATTTAATCTGAAAACACATAAAGCTGCTGGTGGTTTGCAAAAACCTATATAATCAACATTTATTCTGGCAATTGGGTTGTTTTTATGAGCAATTAACCGCAAAACTAGTGCCATTCTCATCAGCCACAGTCATACTTTGTGTTTAGTGTTAATTGGCATGCTGACACTCCATGCTAAGGAGGTGGTGAACATAATACACAGTAAACATGCTCAACATTTACAGGTTTACCACAGTCATTATGACCAGGCATGTTACCAGGTATCTAGTTTTAAACTGCGAACATGGCTGTAGAATTTTTTTTACTGCTCTGCTTTTTCTAGTAAAATCTTTTTTTTTTTTTTCTCCATGGTGCTCATCCAAGGCCAGGAATGCCTGACTTGATAAATGGATGCCCTGACCAGTCCAGTCGCCAGATTGAAAGCCGGCAATTTGCGTTTCTGCAAACCACAGAAATGATGAGACTCAAAATGTCTTTACGTTGCAGTTTTACGTTTGTTTGGGTTATATTTTCTATTTTATGTCAGAATAACATCATGTTTTGGCCCAAAACAAACGGTCTCGTTTAACATATCCAGTCGTTTCATGCTTACAAATGTTGAAACGCTGTCTTGAACAGTTGTCTCTCCCCCGCGCCCTCCCCCTCCTCATCGCATCATGAAAGTCAACTCATGTACATGCAATGTGAACATGATGTGACACTCACTGCAGTAATGTTGATCTGACATGTGTGAAACATGCACATTTAATTTATCCGTGTTTTGCAGAAAAGTACAATGGCAACTTTTTATTCTGGAGACTGGGCTGGGCACAGCGTAAACCCTGACGGGAGCTGTAGTACTTCAACAAGCCAATCACCTCAAATCAGCAGATCCATTGTAATTGAAATTTGTATTATCTCTCAGATTTTCTATTGATGATGGCTAATATTTGCTGATGTTTCTGTGGCTGCTCCCAGAGGACCAAACAATGCAATCAATCAAATAAAAAACACACCTCTGAAATACTTTTAGCCATCTTTGGCTCTCCTTGCACATACCGTCTGCGACTTACCACTCCCTGTCTTGTCTCTTCTCCTCTCCAACAGCATAACGGCAGCTATCAGCCTCCTGCCACTCCCCAGCTGATCCCTGACGGAGGCCCCGCGTCCAGCAGCTGTCTGTCTGAAGAGAACCAGAACCAGCAGCCCTACCAGCAGCCCTCCCAGCAGGCTCCCACCCAGCCACAGCCTCAGGGAGGCACCCAGGAACCAGGAGGCTACATGCTGACACCCAACGCTCCCATCCTCTACGGGTCCTCCTACAGCCCCTTTGAGAAACCTCCGCCGTACGCCTGCTGAGCTCTCGGAGCAAGAACGAGGCACGTTGGAGGCAAAACATCTTGATTGACGAGAAACACTCAGTGAGCTTCACGACGACTCTGTGCTGATGTAAATGTTTCATGTGGTCGCACTGAAGAGAGGCACAGATTTATAGCTATGTAGTGTAATTATATAGACATGATTCAGTTAGTTCATGTGCATTCAATAAAGAAAACGATTTGGGAAGTATTTGCTTTCTTTCTGAGAGTTAAAAAAGATGAGGCTGATACCACTGTCGTATCTGTTAGGAAATCTGAAGCTACAGCCAGGAGACTGAAGCCTGGGGGAAATATGCTGCGTATAAAGGCAAATCCAACTACCAGGTTCACTAATTAACATTTTATATCATTTTCTTTACAAAAACTGAAGTGTAAAAACTACAAATAGACTCAAGTAAGTGAAGAAAATTTCCCAAACTCTTTTGTCCTACATATTACATATGAATACGTGCGTAGCCGTACACCTGACCGTAATCTGATAGCTGTTTCTGTGTCACTATAATAACTTCTGTACGGGCGATTAAAAGGGCTTTCTTGAAATGTGAACTGGAGAGTAAGTGGCGCTGACGTTGCTGTTATTTATTTTTGTGTGAATCAATTAATGTGCACTTTAAAGTCAATATCCAATGTATGTATTATTGATGGTGCATGTTCACTGCTGTGGGATAGGACTCTGTAGCTGCTGCTATGAAATGCATTATGTATTAAAGACAAATACGTTCACTGATGTAAACAAATCCATGTGGAGTAAGGGCTTCATCGGAATCTCACATTAGTTATGTAAGAAGGTTGATACCACTGGGAGATGTGCGAGTGCTGTCAATCTTTTTCATCTCTCGACATAAACGTAATTAAGTGTGTTTCCTCAAGTGTTTGAATATCGTATTTTAAAGTATCACCAGTACAACTTCTTTTCACTGTATAGATCCACCTCAAAGTGAGACTAGATACAGTATTAAAGTCACTTTTTCACAAAGGAAATCGCACATTTTTCCTTTTACAAATAAAAAGTTGAATTCATGAGCCATAAACTGCTTTAGGGCAGCTCCGTCCTTGTACTGCTACAGCCTCTGGTTTAATCAGAAATGTATGCTAAAAAAAGTATTGAAGTATTGGTGTATAATGAACATTAATGACTCCCTTGACCTTATGAATCTTCTCTACTTTTGCTACTGTTAGGCTCTTATATAGCACTTACAAGTATCCCCTCATATATACCTCTATATTTTGAATATACACTTCATACATTTTAGGACCGGGCTGCAAAATCATATATATCAGAATATTTCTGACCAAAACACAAATTGGAACTTATTGATAGGAACAGTATTGTAGGAATGACTGGTACTTTCACAAAATATTGACACAATGAGTATTAGAACAAGTACATCAGTCTGTTTAGATAATGACTATACTTTCTGAATTGCAGCCTTTCAAAGGTGCACTATGTAGTTTGGGGGAATAAATTGTAATCAGAAGAGAAAGATCTTCATGACTGACTAAATAAACTAAATAAAACTAACTGTCTTTGTTTTCATGACTGAAGAAACAAACGGATCTTAAAGGACATCAGAACTTCATACTGTTTTACCTTCACTATATTTGGCGGACCCTGCCACCTTTCTACCTTCAAACATTGTTCTGGGGATCTTATTGTCCTCTGAGAACAGGATCTTGTTTTAGTTTGTAGTTTGTATTATTACGTCATTAATATTCTACATTACACTGGTCGAGTTTTCAGTCCAAAGGATGTGACTTTGTGTACGTACTCAGGCACCTTGTCTCAGTGCCTCTCCACTCCGCTAACAGAGAGCAACAGTAGCTAACATTTAGACATGGAGTAGCTTGGCTTTCAGCACAATGCAGACGTTCCACAGAGCCCCTTTAAACCTCGAGAGTAGACCATTAACAGCATGTCACACACGGAACAGGACATGAAAAGTTTATCTTGCACATAACCACACAGCATACAAATGTGTTCTTTGAAAATACAATTTTACTCTATGATGTTCATACAACTGCTTTTATTTTTTGATTTTTTTTTTTAAATAGGATTTTCACTGTTGAGGGAAGTTAAAACTCAAAAGGCAGACTTCTCTCAGCATTGTACACATACTGGCAGTAAAAGTGAAAAATAAAAACTAAAAGTTCAATATACAACACATGGTAAAAATAACAAACAATAACTTGTCAAGCTCTATGTTCTGGCATTCATTCATCAGAAAACTAGAAAATGATACATTAAAGAGGGAAGTATAATACCACTGAAGCCCTTTGGCATTCTCAATCGCAATGCTCCGCTGACATTCTTTGTTTTCATTGTGTTTTCATTTGCTCAGCACCTATAAAATCAAATAAAAAAAAATGAGTCCCTACAGAGTTAGGATACTTTGATCCCTGGCTATTGCTCTCACAGTCTCCCAACTCCCGTTTCATGAAATGACTCCTGTATCGATTGTTTTTTTTTTTAAGAAGCAGATGAAGTTGAGAGACAAAGATCACTGTTGGACTTTGAATCAACTTAAATGTGCAGAAAACCTCAGTGAGCATAAGGTAGTGTTTGTTTTCTGTCTTCTACAAAGCATTGTACAGTCACGTTATTTACATATTCAGTATATTACAGCGCACTCTTTTTACTCTCAGTAGCTTGTGTGGTGCGTTCGATGCAGTGCTTGCTCTCTCTCCTTCGTGGAGAGGGCCCCTTCCCGTCTCTCTGTGCTTCTGTGACTCATCTATTGTCCTCAGATTGGTAAATGGCAGGTTTTAACTGTGAGTGGGTGTCTCTGAGGGAAAGAAGGGGCCTTTGTGACGAAGATTATCGAGAATCAGGGTGTCAGTCAGTTCTCTGAAAGACTAGAATACTCTGAAATGCACAGGTGGAAATGCATAGTGTATTAACTGCAATGAGTACAACATTTCATTAGGAGAAGCATTAGCTCTGTTAGTGTGTTACAGTACTGCACCTTTGAGAAATGATTCACCTGTTTGGAGGGAAGCTGTTGCAAAGTTTGGGTTGGTTGTTCTTTGGAGGCACATGGTTGATTTTCAAGGTTGCAGGCAGACATGGAGTGCTACTTTAGTCGAGAGGAAATCAAGAAAATGGCTTCACACGCAGTCCATTTCCTCCTGCAACAATGTGCAAGGTTTTCTACAAAACACAAAGTTGTGCCTAACAGCGCTCTTCCCTGCTGGAGGGAAGGAGGGGATTCAGCTTATTAGAGGCAAATAAGAATCATTTAGTCCCCAATTAACCCCTCAGTCATGATGCAGCAAACACCCATGAAGATCTCAGCACCTATTCACACATTTCTCTGAGCAGGGTGGTGATGTAGGACTATTTCGCTGGTCCCCTTTTTTTTTTATTTTATCGGGTTAGACATTAGCACTTGTTCAAGCGTTGTGAACGTGGGCCGTAGGTGAACTGGATGTAAGCAACATGACCACAGCTCTATCAGCTGAGAGTCACTCTGCCTACAAAGCACAGGATGCCAGGCGCAGCAGGCTGACCCCAGACCAACTGTTTGAGATTGATCTAAATAAGGCCCTGTGTGTTCTTTTGGGCTTACAAAGCTGTGATACATGGGCAGTTTTTGAGGCAATGTTGTGCAGCATTTATTCCCATATCTTCTGCCTAGTACAGATGTTGCTCATTGTCATTGACTGACTACCTTACTGAGTCATTATGCTGAGAATATGGTGAAATTCCCTGCAAATGCCTCTAGGCAGCAGTGTCATCACAGTTAAAAGGACAGGGTGACCCTGGACTAGGGCTCCAAGCTGCACCAGAATACCTGGCCCAGTTGTTTGTTTGTTTACATTCCAATCTAAAACATCTCCCCACCGGTCAAAGCTTTTATAAATATATTGGAAATCATCCCCATTGCCTGAATGAACTGCGTATGGATCAGTGCTGGCAGACTGAAGCTCTGGTCACTGGAGAGAGTCCAGCAGGGGGCAGGAATGTGAGCGGATGTCGTTGTGTTTGTGGATGGCCCGGTCCAAGTCCACCGGCCGTCCGTTAACACTGACCTCCATACAGCCGCTGTAGGGCGCCGACACCAGCGTGTGCACCAGCGGGACATCTGAAGGGAAGAAATGACAACATGAGATCCAGCAGATGGACTGAGCCTCAACTGTGTCCTCACAATAATCAGGCAAATCTATGTTATTCAGTTTTATCCAACAATTAACCAACATTTTAGCAAATATACATGATCGTTCTCATCAAGCTGTTGACATTTTGGTGAAAATGACAAAGTCCTTTTTATGGTTTCTTTCTAGTTTTGGGAATGTTGGATAAGCTGAAATATTTACTCAGCTACAGTACATGACAACAAAGCCATTCGTAAAAAGAAGGAGAATTTATTGTTGACATGCTTTGGATGAGTTAGACGGATGTGGCTGAGGGAGAGTAAAAACACTTGAATGTAACGAGACTTGGTTTGGCTTTACAATTTAGAAATGTATTTCCGTTAATGTTCGTGACTGCACATTTTTCTTTACTTAAAAAGGCTCATGAATAACAATGGTGTGTGTGTGTGCTTGTGTGTGTGTGTGTGTGTGTGTTACAGAACAAGCATCTCATATACTAAAGGAGAAATTGTCTGACTTTCTTTTAAATATTTCAATATGCCAATTTATGGTTCCTTATTTTTAGAATAAACTAATGTCATCTTAATAATTATTTCAAACATAATTTTAAAGAGACTACAAGGAACTTTTCATTGGCTATGAAGCAGTCTCACTTGAACACGGATGCCTCTTTATGACCTACATAAGACACCTTGGTGAAAAGTTTGACTATTTCTGTATAATTACTATGGTTATTTTCAACGCCAGCCCCCGGGTCGGATTCTGACTTATCCAGGTCAAAGATTATGAAATCATGAAATCTGTATTTCATGAGGAAGTGTTGAATTGAGGGGTTTCACAGCCTGAGTTTAGAAGCTGCTCAGTAGTCTGGTGGTATGGCAGTATAACAAGGTTTCACAATCGTTGTTTGTCCACAGAGGGCTCAATAAAGAAAAATTAAAGCTTCTTGTAGTAGTTTCAAGCTTTCCTACTTATAAAAAAGGTACCTAGCATCACCATTTTTCCTGCAAAATGCGCAGATAAAACCCTAAAATACTGTTTGAATTCTGTTTTGACATTCTGTAAAATGTCTATGTAAATGTCCTCACCAGGGAGGCCTCCTATAAAGGTGCTGGACTGTGACAGGAGGTCAGTGGGAACATCTGCATCTTCACTACGTCCAGGCTGGCCATCGACCAGCAGCAGGGTTTGGTTGCCTGAGATTGTCACCTGGATTTTATGGCTCTCGCCGTCACACAGGGGGGCCGGAGAGCTGGCGATGATGACATCCCCTACAGAAACCAGAACAAACTGAAGACACAGAATTAATCAGTATTAAGATCAGACAGTCGTTTTACAAGTATACTGAGATTTAAGTACTCACATCTCGCCATTCATCAGTGCCGGGATGATAGTCGGCCAGAGCAATGGAGAGAGGGACTCTGTCCTGGTGAACGAGTGCAAACAGCACTCCGATCGCAGACGTGGGACGCAGGTTCAGCTGGACGCTCAGGTTCTGTGATTCTGCAGTGATGAGAACAGGAAGTGAAAGAACAGCATGTCATGAACTTCATTGACAAACAGAGACTAAACAAAATGTTGACATAAGAGTAGGCGATGATGGGAGCCAAGTAGCATTCACCCAAACAAATTAAACATTGACTAATAACATCAGGAAGACGCAGTTGAGCTCAGTTATGTAAACCCTTGCTGTGCTATGCATCGCAAACCCCCACATGCACACATTGTACCATAGCTGATGTTGAAGAGAGCGAAGCCTGTGCCGGGGTAATATGCTCCAGGATCCTCAGCGCTGAAACACTGCATGTTGTCGTTGGACCGAATGGTTTCTTGTATGGATGTATCTTCGCCTGTCAACCACCTCCAGTCCTTCATACAGCCGTCGAGACGGGGGTTCACCTGCATCATAATTACAATAGTTGAGAAATATGTAAAGAACATCTTGTTTTTGTACATACTTAAGTAAATACACAAGCACATGCAAACAACCACCTGATTGACGAGGCCGTCCTCTCTGAAAGGAACTCCTCCCACAGTGAGGTTGAGCTCATGCATGCCCTTCTTTAGTGTGAACAGGTCACCGTTTACTGCAATCTTCATGACGGCCTCCCTGTCGATCTTAATCACTAGACTCCGCCCCTGCTCCTCCACAGAGATCTATAAAAAAAACCAGGACATTAAGGAGCTTTTAATCAGTTATTGAAGATAATGTAGACAACAACGTATTCCTATTAATGACAGAGAAACCTCCAACCTTTCTCCACTGGCCGTCATTGACGATGGGTCCGCTGCTGGTGACCCTGCTGACTGTGCCGTACTTCAGCTGCAGTTCCAGCTTCCCATGGTGCATTGCCAGCACAATCCACGAGCTGTTTAGGTGACCTCCGGCAAAGAAGATGACCCCTTCAGGGTCGTAGGTGCGGAAGTCAAACTCTGCTGAAAAGCTGGAAAAAGAGGAGCCATGAATGAATACGTTATTATGATAAAGATAACTGAGAATACATTCAAAAAAAGCAAAAGGGAGGAAAATAGGACTGCAGTAGAGAAACAATTCCTTTTAGTGATCAAAATATTCAGGGTATGTTTCATCTGTTATCCACTTGGCACTCAAACAAAGTGGGTGGAATTTTCCCAGCTATTAATAGATTTAATCGTGACTATGTTTGGCCAAAAACACGTTCCCCCTTCAAATTAGGATTATTAGGTCTTGAATTTACACTTTGAACCATTCAACCTGCTGTATCACTTTAAGAAAAACATGGCCATTAAAAACAAAAAAACATGAGCAAGAATTAAAACAGGATTAAAGTCTAAAGGTTGAATCATGCTTCGTCATAATACAACACAAATGTCAAAGGATTTTAAAAAGCTGATTGATAAAAAGCTCCACAGAAATGGGCCACTTACATCCACTTCTATGCTTAAATGAACTAAAACTATAATAAAAATCATTTTTCTGGCTATATACATACTTTACCTCAGCTAAAAACATTGAGACAGTTTGATGTTTGTTGTTGGGAGACGACTATTGAGGGAGTTGAGCATCTAAAGAAAACTTTCTCACCCAGTTTGAATCCTCCTGCGGAAACGAAGCCTCACCACCGGCACACCGCTGAACATACGGCCCAGGTAGAGGGAACGAGAGTTCCTCTTCAGAGACGGCGTCATACAGGGAGTTAAAGGCTGTGAAAACACAGACAGATAACATCTAAAGATAACACACGCTGCCACTTCAGACTTTGTTTGACTCAGTGAAGATGGTTCGAGGATGTAGTTTATAGTTCTTATTTGACAATAAAAGTGAAAGCTGAACTATGAAATTGCTGTTCAATATTTGCCACAGTTAATGTATTTCACCTTACAGCTCCTGAGGTCCTGGCTCAGCTTTGTGCCCTGACGACCATCACAGAAGCAACGGAAACTCCCTGGAGTGTTCAAACACTCCTCTGCACACACACCTGTCTCACACTCATCCACATCTGAGAGTTGATGGAGCAGGTTGACAAGATATAAGAGAAGGAGAGATGATAGCCAGACAGAGAATCACAGAGTTCAAGAAGTTATCAGAGTCAAATTGAAACTTTCAACATAAACTTTCAAGGATCTAAAAAACATCAATTCCACTGGCATGAAAAAAAAAAAAGTCTTTCCTGTCAACATATCTGGGAACTAAAACAACACTTGAGTCAAGTGGTCTTTGACGTTGTGTGGGGGGAATCTCCTTGCTTCCTATACAACCCTACATGGCCATGAGAAGACTGGCTATAAAAAATTCTCAGAAGAGAGACATGGAGCTTATGAAAAGTCCGGTTCCTACTGCAGAGCCAAACAGGGCACAAAAATGATTAATGACTCTGGTTCAAGTCTGTGAACTCTTATCTAATGTTTTTACCAACAGACCTGAGGGTTGTGGTTATTAATCTTATTATGTTGTCTTTCCAATTCCAAGGCAGCATTTCAGTCCGTGAGTCTAAAAGTGTATGTTGAGCAGTCAGCTAATACCTCTCGCTACAATTTTAGGACAAAACATGAGATAAAAGTTGCATTTCTTACATCGTGTACTCTTAATTGCATTCATTATGTTCCACCAAGGCGACTTGAAGGTTTGGCTAGATGGTAGTGCTGTGTCTGCACCGACGGTTGTTTTCAAGTGAAACGTTTCAAGTGTGATTTGGTGTTCTCAAGATGACTCTGAAGAGTGTGTATTCTGTGTTTGTAAATTCTGATTACTGCATTTAACCGAATGTATTTTGCATTTAGAAATATATGTGTCCTGACTAAATCTGAAACTGAAACTACTCTGGCAATAACATTATGCAACAAGCAAATATGAATCACAGAGTCGTAGTTACCCCCTGAAATTAACTTCTTCTGAAAGCATTGAGACGGTGACCTGTCACCTACTTATACAGAATTTCTCTGAATGTCTTTGCATTCCTTTCCTGACCCCCACAACACAGCTGCATTGAGACCTGCTGAGGCTGAAACTGCTCCTCTGTCAGTTCTCATGAAACTCTGAGTCTGTCTGTCTCTTACCAACACAGCTCTTGGTTTCATTGTCATAGACGTAGCCGACATCACACAAGCAATCGTAGCTGCCCTCCTTATTCTCACACTGTGCTGTTCCACAGACGCCTGGATCCTCACACTCATTCACATCTGAAAAAACACAAAATGTGGTCAGCTGGACAGGAAACAAGAAGAGTACCAAGAAGATAAAAAGCGAACTTCTGAGATGTGATCTGAGGAGGTTATTTGTACCTGCGCTCACCAGTGTCATTAAAAAATGTGTCAAAAATAGACACCACATACTTACTTTAAAGGAGTGGGAAAAAATTACTAATGTCTAACTACATTACACTTATGTTTAAAGATATGTAAGTGTATGTGAAGACATAATTTTTAGATGCTGCACCATTAAGACAAAAGAAAATTTCAAGATATATTTACTGTGAGTTTATGAACATTTATATCACCAATGGAGGCCAGCAATATTAAAAAAACAAAAACAAACAGAAAACATCTCTGGTAAACAAAGAATGTTTGCTCAACATGAGTTTGTAGTGTCGGAGCGGGTTCAGGGTCTGAGAGGCTGAAATGTTTTGCTCATGCTGTCCAGTGCTGCAGCACTGTATTCCTGTACTGTAACGCTCTGTTTTAGCTCCTGTCTCGTTAAGGCTCCCCTATCTAATACCCAGTCTCCTCTGATTAGTCAGCACACACAGGCCTGAGCCAGCATCACCGACCATGTCTCCAGTTGCCTTTGTCTTGTTTTCATCTTTCAGTTAGCTTCACTTCTACTGTGGATATAGGTATATATGTGCAAATGTGTGAAATGTTGACGTAGTGTAATGTCAAAAAGTCAGGGAATTACTGACGAGGCATTTCAGAAACTTCAGGAGCTTTTCTGTGAGAGAGAGAGGAGCTTCTGTTGTCATGACACTTTGGGCTTTTTAACTTTTAAGACCTTTTACATGTACAGGAATCTACATGATACACTGCAGGAAGGGAAAAAACTAAAAAGCAGAAGAGGTCTCCTGTAACAAAAAAACGTATTCTTCATGAAAGTTGAAGATAATTATGTTTTAAGACAGAATTACACTGCCATTAGAATTACTTTAGGGACCTCAATCACGGAAAATCTTCATATTCCAAATCCTTGCTAATCAATTAAAAATATGTTTACAACATTAACTGCAGTGATTTCATAACTGTTAAATGCAGACTGTGTCAAACAGTGTTTTTTGTGTAATATTGACATGATTCCAGTTGTTATATGATGTCCATCTATAATTTGTGGCTTACCATCACACATGTGGCGTCCTACCAACATGTAGCCTTGGTGACACGAGCAGCGGTAACTGCCCATAGTGTTGTTGCACTCGTGGTCACACCCTCCGTTTCTCTTGCTGCACTCGTCGACATCTGCAAATAGGATGCAGGAAAAACATCATCATGTGCTATGTGCAACAGCGGGTTGTTTGGCTTGTGTAAAGATTTCCCACAGTAAATGTGTATTAAGTGTCATTGTTTTTCAAAGATATGGGAAGTTTGATGCAGTTTGAAAATATCACTTTAATGTCTTATACATTTGTTAGATGCCTCACAAATAACTGCCACACTACATCACTGTAGCGGAGTGTTGCAGCTGAGTGTTTAGGAGGAGCGCGGTCGTCAAGTGGAAAAGCCTCAGACCGAGTCAAACTGAATCTGTTTTGGTTTCCTCTCGCAGTAAGGTGGCAGGATGAGTCACAGTGGAAATGTGTGGAATGGTGGCTGTGCCATAAATCAGAGAAACATGTTCCCCTCTTGCTCACAGTGAGCCTTTATAAATTATCTGTGCTTTCCAGTACCTCTTTATACTCTTAATACTTGTCACGTTTCCCTTCTAAAAGTACAACTGTTGGTGTTACTTTCACTCTATTCAGAGGAGATGCAAGCTTCCCCTCATTATCTATACACTGTGACTAGCTTTGACCTCTAAATGGACACCTAGTCCCATTGGGGTTTCCAGTAGACGCAGTTCATATTGACCTGAATGACACATACATCATTAATACCAGCAGCAGCAGCAACAACAGCAGCTGGACATGAAAGAAACATGTCAACAATAACAGTTGCAATTGTTAGATAAAACCAAAACACTAGAAGAACATGATTCAAATGAACAAAATGAGAAACAAATCACTACAAAAGCTCTGGCTTCCCATCACTGTCATGTGCCAGTTACTGTATGTGTTTGTCTATCGGTGGATGGGACAGGATTTGCCTGTCACAACCAAGGTCAAAGTGACCATCATGTGTATCCGCAGACGCTGACTATGGCACTGAATGACGGTGCAGAAAGTTCAACCTCTGCTGAGTACCAGCACACAGTGTCCCACTATATATCCTCTCTCACTTTCCACAGGGATGAAAGTACCTTTCTCACAACTGGCTCCAGCCCAGCCTGTGAAACAGTGACAGAGGAAGTCGCCCTTTTTGTCCTCGCAGCGCACCGTACCTCTGGCATTACAGGGAGACGGGGAGCACTGGTCCGGAATATCTATATAAGTATAAGAAAACAAAGACAGACAGAGAAGGAAGTGTTATTATTGCTTTAAAATCGAGTCTCTACAAGCAGGATGTAACAATGCGTGTAACTCTATACTCAGACCAGACGGAGGAAGGGCATCTCTTATGTTCTGCATATCAGGAGTTCAATATAAATAGCCTAATGCTGGCTAAGCTCTCAACCGGAGATGCCCTAATTCCATCCTTCCCAGCATACCTGTCCTCACAAAAGATCAAATAGAAATTCATCCATCTGCTCTTTTTTGTTTGCCCTATTTTTCTATCAAATAATTTCACTTGAGCCCGTTCTTTCACTCCAAGCTTGTGTAAGCGAGCACGTGTGCAGATATTTTCTCTTCCCTCTCAGTTTCCTTTTCCTAGCAGTGGAGTTCAAACTCCAGCTAACATGCCCGGACTTGTCAGGCAGTTGGAGAGAGAAAAAGGACAGTGAGGGGAGCATGAGAGAGATAAGCTCACATGTGAAACACAACATTCGATCACGCCATTTTTATTGACTGATGAACACACTGGACTTATAAATACCTTGATTTCATCAGTGAAACAACCAATGTTTGAAGTGACTGAAGCTTATATCAACATAGTCTTTCAGAGCTGTAACATGTGCCAGACTCAGCATGTCAATGAAAACAAACCACACCACATGAACGGCTTCCAGCTAAGTGGTGATCCCAGCTTTTCATCAATTTATCAACAGAATCTTACAAAATGTTACCGGTTATATTAATACAACTGGGCTCTGAGAGCTACTACAAACCTAAAAATGCATTTTAGGTACATTACGAGGTTAAATATTCTGTGACATACATAGCATACAAGTCAGTTTTGTGTTAGGCAGTATTGCCTCAGAATACCATCAAGAATACCAGAACTAATACAAAAAATAAGCTTGTAGTACCACATTGACATATGTGTAACGCATTTTATTTGTTTGAGCTAATAGTTTGTTTATTGTGTCAGTTATTAGCAAATTAGGAATTGAAGTCAAATAATTTTCGGTAAATTTGTCAAAACGCTTGACATAATCAAGTTAAGCAGATTCTCTAAATTGATATTCAGAAAAACCTTCGGTTGATGCATCACTGTCAGATATTTACAGAGACAACCAAACATGTTTTAACAGAGTGAATTTGCTGAGACGAAAGTAACCCATGTTTTTTTTTCTATCGGTAAAGCTTTTGGAGAGAAGAGTCACTGGGTTGAGAAGTCTAGTCTACTGGTAGAAACTAAATACATGGCAGTATGGCAAAGTGTGGGGACACCACAATGATGATTTGGGCAGGCCTGCAAAAGTTTACGGAGCAGCAGCAACCCATATCACAAGTAGTACATGCTACAGCTGGAAAGTTTGTTTTTAATGACTCAATTGTCTGCAGAGCAATTCACAAAGATTCTGTATAAACAGGCAGGAGTGGGAGAATAAACAGTAGCTATGTTTGAATGGATGCAAGTATTCCACCAATTATCAGAATTAAATTCCACATGGAGCCACCTCAATCTGACAGGGACAGAACCAATAGGAAATTTCAATCGAACTGAGAGAGAGAGAGAGAGGTGTAAAACATTGATACACACTTAATAGGGAAATATTCTCACGTTATAACCATGTTAAAACATCCAAAGTCCAATTGTTTCTCCCTGGGTGGAATAAATATATTCTTTCTGCACATGTTACCCACACATGGGGGGAAAAATTACGTGATGTGCTTGTAGATGTGCTTAAAGGAATGGTCGATAAATCTTTTTGCTGGCGATCCTAGAGGTCTTAAGGATTGCTCGAAAGGCTCAAGACAACAAGTGTTTGAAAAGAGGAACGAAGCTGGAAACCACCAAAACAGAAATGCAAACCTTGTTCCCAAGAGAGTGTGGGACCATCTTGACAACTATAAAACAGACAGGGTGAATGAAGGAATTAATAACATTTCTCAATAAATGTATTTTTAAATTCCATCTGATTAGATGCATCACAGTGGGCTTAGTTATATTCTGTTTAAATGCTTTGGGGCATGTAAACCCACATCGTATCAGATCATTTTATTAAGCGTCCACATAAACAATTCAGTTAGAATCTCTGATCAGAATGATTTCAACCACCTTCAAAAATATTGTCCATGTAACCACAGTTATTGTCTTTTGTGCTTACAATGAAATCAATCAGCTATTGGTCCAAATTATATCGTTCTACAACATGGCATATTTGTGACATTGCATGTCTGTGTTATATCATCAATAAATCAGTGGAATGTCATTATCCTCTTTGATACTGGAAAACCACCCACCTCTAGTTTGTACTAAGACAGATTGGCAGAGATTTGCATGAGAGAGAGAGAGAAGTGGGGGAGATAGGTGGTGTGCTGACAGATAGATAAAAAGCGGAAAAAAGAGCTGCTGTGCCACAATGCTGCAGCTGAGTCATGGAACCCCCCCCCCCTCGAGGTTCCTCAGCCAATAGCAGCGAAGCCGGTTGCTCCCTGTATCCTGATGCAGCAGAAATCCTGTGCTCCACTCACGTCAGACGTTTTTTTACACGTCACTCCTCCCGGAGCCAGCTCACGAAGAGGCTGGTGCAGTCAGCCAGAGGGAGAGTGAGTGAGTATATGACGACTGAAGGGGTGTGTTGCTCATTCACCAATGTGCAGCATCACTGTGGCAAAGTGCTGCAAGGTTACTCATAGATGCATCGGCTTACGCACATAAAGCACAGTCGCAGAATCTGTTAGGTGTGTCACGCTGCAAAAACCTGGACTTGCCCAAGATATTCAGCACCTTTTCATAATGTTTCTTTTTCTTCTAAGAGAGCGTGTCTGAGAGTGATGCAGAGCTGGGATACTGCAGTGCAGCCCAACCCAACAGTAAAACTACTCTCTGGTTGTGATAGTACTTACACAGTGAAAAGAAACAGCAAGATAAAAGGGCATAAGACTTACTGTGGACACATGTAACCAGATCCTCTTTCTTCTTCACAGCATCTCCAAACTTCTCCAAACAGGCTAGACAGAAACAAAAATGAGATTATAAACATATAATTAGTCAAGATGGCTATTATAAGTACAGTTGAAGAGTCGTAGTCATAATGATCACTTACCTAAATACTTGGGATAGAAGTAGTCCTAAATCGGGGAGCAGAGATGGAAAGAGAGAGGAATACAGTTATTTAGGAATATACATAAAAATCAAAACAGAACAACATAATCTAAATGAAAGATCACAATCAGAGGCAGGGAGTCTTGTTAATGCTTAAGATAATCTAAATTTGGTTTGGTTTCATTTCTGAGCTCTGTGCTCATACTCATGGGAGTAAAAAGGACCTTTAAAGACAATTCTGACATGTGCCTGTGTGTGTGTGTGTGTGTGTGTGTGTGTGTGTATGTATGTGTTTATTTAGTATTCAGATGAAGATTACAATACAATTACTCTGTAATTTGTGTGTGTGTGTGTGCATGTGTGTGTGCTCTCTCTCTATCTAGTGGGTGCGGCCCTTTGCCAAAGGCTTCCTGAGAATTCTCTGCATTCCTGGTTGTAGTAGCATCCCTCCCGCTTCCCGGCTGCAGCACTCTTCGACATGTAGGTCAAAATTTGGGATGATCTATCTACCGATGGAAAGACTGGAGCTTCTGCTACAGTAGGAGCCAGATGCAGCAGGATGAGGTAAAAAAAAAAAGTCTCTTGAATAAACATCTGCTGAAGCTAGGAATATATTACACCATCAAATCTGGTTATACCCCTGATTAGATGCGACAACAGATTTACACAGATACGTCCATGTGGTTAAGATGTGCTGTGGTCCAATAACTAGTCTGGGACTATCAATACATTTTACCTAAATATAAAAAGTCAGTTGTGACTTTTTTTATCAGCTTTCTGTCCCATCTGAAAGGGGTCAACTAACTCTTGGTGTGATAGCATGTGTTGCAGAGGATAATCATCCAAGTATGACCCAACTCTTTAGCTCTGCAGAAAGCTGTAGCAGAAGGAAATGCAGTGTCAGAGACAGGCAGAATGAATAATGCAGCTATGAATGAGACTGCAGCTTTGTGGCACGACTTTGTAAAAAAAACTACCGGCACGCAAGGGCTATTCTACAGGGGATGTGTGTCCCAGACTCAACCAAATGGGGCGTCACCTGACCTCACCCCTTTCCTCTGAACCGGGCTCAACTTCGCTTTAATCCTCCCTCCGTCAGCTTGCATGTCTCTCCACTTGGCTAATCTTACGCGTAATCTCTGATTCATTGATTGCCTCATTCACTCCATCCCCTCTACAACTCACAACAGCAAAACTCCAAGAGCAAGAGCGACCGCTAAAGACCACGGCAAGCATCGGCGCAATGCTAACATTTACTTCAAGAATGTCTGGCTTAAGAATCAAGCAGTCAATCATGCAAAAACCGTCAACAACATCAGGATATACTTGTTGCTGATATTTCCCGGCAGCTAACATTTTAAAAGTCATGAGCTCTGGATTACAAATGAGTAACATTGCACACAGGTGTCTTTTAAAAGACTTAAAAGTCTAAACGTTCAGCTGGCGAATGAATACATTCCCAATGGCCACGTATTCTGACACATCTCTGGAGCTTAAGCACATATTCAATAGGCTTATGTATTCACAGGGACGGAAAGGCTGATCTGTGCATTCATGAAACCAGAATAGAAACTAATCTGCAGTAAATATTCCTGATCACACACACAGCGTGATGGATTTGTTTGTTGGTAAACATCGTATAAAAAAAAGAGGGTGGCAGCATGTACACAGATTAGTGAGGTAATGTGCATTACTGTGCTGAGTGAGTCACATTCTTATTCTCTGACAGAAAACAGCTAATCAGCTCCCAAAGTGACCAATCAGAATCAGAGGAGTTGGTTTGCGTTACTCACATGGACTTGCGTTCATATGCAAAAGTGGGCACATGTAGTCACACAGCGCTACTGATAGATGGAGAAAACATATCCGGGTGTTTCTCATAGTTGACAGGGCCTACGCCAAAAGATCTTCAAAAGACAGGGCCAAAATACCAGCAAAAAAGTTGACACGAGTGGCGATGTGTGCTCATAGATATGAAGGGGGTGTGGAGGGATGGCAGTGTCTTCGCTGAAACTGTATTTCATAATCTAAAGCTTAGTCACAGTGACTCAATGTCTGTCACAGAAACAAACAAGAGAAGGCGAAAAACAAGCCTTTGTATTTGACATGGGAATATTATGTGCACTGACAGTGATCAGCAGCTCTGGACTTATTGGAGCATGAACACCAGCAGCCCAGACAATGAATCATTAGTCTAGTGTTACATTACCGTCATCAATTCACAGTCAATATGCACATGATGTAAACAACCGACCTTGCAGATATTTCTGAGCTGGTAATGGTGCTCTGATTAGTTAACAGACTTCACTGAGTTTGTAAGTGCTGCAGTACCTCAGTGGAGAAGAAGCCAGAAGTAGGTAGGTGTGGTGATGTGGTTGTGTTTTGGAGAGGAAACCTGCGTGCAAAACCCACAACTTTTACTGGTGCCACCAACGCACGACACACTCACCGTCTCCGGGTCGTTTTCAAACACTTCTCTGGCCTCTTCCTTGGTGCACCTCTCCTCCACGCACTCCCTCTCCAAGTGTCCTTGCTTCGTCTCCTCGAAAACTTGATTCGCTCTCCTGTGTCTGCTCAGAAACTGGTTCGCCTCTTGCGGAGACAGCGAAACTACAGAAAGACATCCCGAAAATACATTCATGAATCCAAGGGGAACAAGAGAAGGTCAGGCAACTCTGGAGTGAAGCAATATTTTGGCTCAGAAAAACGAAAACAGTCGGGAATGGGTTGCGAAACATGTCCGTTTAAAGCACCCTTAATGACGCTAATAACTGCATGTATCATCACCAGCCACAACACAAATGTCAAAGGGGACTTAGCGAGCTAGCTAGCCACCTAGCATGTGACTGTTTACTTACTGCTGTGGGACCAGTGAGCGACCAGCAGTATTAGCAGGGTCGCCGATGAAAGAGACTTTGTCGGGGTCCGCCGCATTGTTTAACCGCTTGTGTCTGCGCCTCGCCAGAGAAACTTTCTCCTGCCCAGTCCTGTAGTGTCTCTATCCCCCTCTCTGTTTCTCAATGTCAGCGCACCGAGCCGCGGCTAACGTTAGTGCGGAACACTGCAGGTATTCAGGTACTTCCGACCGTTAACGTTTTTTGTTTGTATGTTAAATCACCGCTGCGAGCTAAACTGTCGTGTGTTTCCCCCGCATAGCCTTCATCACACGGCAAAAACAAAAAACAAAAAAAAAATCCTCTTTCTTCTCTCTCTCTCTCTGCGGTTTAGCGCGTCCACATTGCGGTCTGTACTTTAATTTTTGGACCCTCCTCTCTCGTGTCGAGCCCTGTCCCTCTCTGTCCGGACCGAGTCCCCTCCACTCTGCGGAGAAACACTGCGCGGCTCTGCTGCTGCTGCTGCTGCTGCTTCAGGAGGGGGAGTAGCTCTGAGATGTGCAGGGCAGGAGTTTGAAACGATGCAGACATACACCTCTCCCCCATCCGCCCCCCCCTGCAGTGTGTGCGTGTGGGTGTGTGTGTGTGTGTGTGTGTGTGTGTGTGTGTGTGTGTGGTCGTGCGTGCGTGTGCCAGTGTTAAAAGTGCCCAAAAGTCATGATTGCCTAAAACTTTGGATATTGTGGTAAAACATATTCACGGTTAAAGTAGCCTAGTGTAAGTTGTACTTCAGTAAAAGTCCTAAGGTTTCTTATATGTTCTTAAAGGTGCAATATGTAAGAATCGGACCGATAATAGTTATCTGCAGATTATAAAATTAGAGCAGATAAATAGAACTGATAATGCTGAAATCTACTGATGAAAGCCCTATTTGCTGTAATACCAAGGATGTACACTGGATGTCCGTGGTGACTTCACTGGAAAATATCACACTCGGTGAAAAGTTAGTGACACGTTCACCCAGCAGTCCTTCGTCAGCCAGAGAGAGCAGGTGGCTCACACGGGACAGGACAGTTTTGTTTGTCCTGGTCTGTCCTGGTTAGCGTTGGAGTAAACGGTTATCGTAAATGTTAATGGCCATGGTCAAACAAATAAAGAAAAGACAGATAACAGTGGACGACGATGAAACGTGCAAATCGCTTTTTATGTGGCGTTGTTATGGAGGTGTGGCAAAGCTGCAAACTGACAACTGACAACTTGCCGCTTCCGCAAATGTTTGAGATTGCCATCCACAGGGGTGCATAAATTACAGGCATAAACTCCGTATCGGCTGGAAAAATCCATATCGTACATCCCTAGTAACTGCAGTTAGCTGCTAAGCTCAGCTAGCAGTGCAGTGCAGCAAGCGGTCGGAAGCACTGGTGTGGTGTTGACGTTGTTAAGGGTACATTCAGATCAAACCAGGCTTGTGCGGCGATGTGGGAATGTGGAAGTGTCACTCCGTGGTCTGTGTGTGACGTGTTGGGAACCCCCGCTGATCAGTTTGCCAAAAGGCAAAGCTTCTACGTTGTGCTACTAGCATGCTGGACCAACAAGAGAAATGCGCCCCCATCAACAGATTAAAAATAACAGTTAACAACCAGGAAGCGAGATGCAAAATCATTATTGTGTGTTTTAATAAGGCATAAAATCAAACTGAGTGATCACAAGTCCATTCTGTCTCCTCTGTAGCAGGTAGCCATGCTAAATAACATGCCCAGGTACTGACTCGTATGCTCTGCCTCTGATCTCCTGTCATGGCTCTGATCGTCAGCATCCATGGATGTGTTTTAAACTGGTGTACAATGCAAAGCTGAGTGAATACAAATAACACATTATGTTTCACTCCACTGTAGTTTAAGTCATTCATGTCTATTCACCAGCTTTTGTGATTGACCGACACAAAATGACGCTGGGCTACATTTCTCCAAAGGTTGAGTTGGAGGCCCCCTGCAGCCAGCAGCACTGCAGCTGAATGGGACTGCCCTCATTTAAATGAATGGGAAGACCTGCGTTTTCACCACACAACCTGATTTTATCTGAATCCAGCCTTACACTTCTAGCACAGGAGTAGTGTTGTAAATCAACAATTAAGCAAAGGTACCTGGAAACAAGAAGTTCAGTACTTGGTTACATTATCTGATTGATTAAAGAGAAAGTCATTTAAACCTGCACTCATTTGGCTCTGATGTAGCATGTACTCTGAAAAAAAAGTTACTTTAGTTATCAAATGAATACAAAGGAGAAAAATCATATTTGCCTCCAAAGTGTGGTTGAGTTGAAGTATAAAGTAGCAGAAAAATGGAAATACTTAAGTGCAAGTACAAATTGTACTTGCTTTAATGTTCTCAGTTACATTTCATCACTGTATATAGGCCTATGTATGATTTACTTTTACTTACATTACGTACATTTAATATCTGATACTTTAAGACTTCATTCAGCCACTTTTCTTGTGGGTGACTTTCACTCTCACCAAAGTAATATTTCAACAATGTTGTGGTACTTATAATTGACTTTAGTATTTCCATTTTACTCCACCACATCTGAGTGGCAAATATTGTACGTTATACTCCATAACTAGTTACTTCTGAGATTACATTTTTGTCATACCATCCAGATGAAAACCATGGATCTCCAAATTCTGTGATTTTAAACTATATTTCCTTCTGATAGACTAAATGATACAAAAATACAACTGAAGGTCAAAGCCTTGCATTTTAGGTCCCCTTTAAGTAAAAGTACAGAGGTACTGTTACCAAAATGGATTTAAAGTATCAAGAGTAAAAGTTATGCAGCGGTTGGTGTTATTTTTATCACTGATTTACTATAATGTAATATAAACAGCATTTGATTGTAGTAGACAGTCAAGGGACAGTTCATTTGACTTCTTTATAGCCTGTTGGGTGCTTAAGTCTACAACAATGCATCATATTTTATGAGACGTTTGTACGTTTTGTATTGTAACTCTTAACTATGTCAGCCTTAATCTGTTAAGTCAATCTGGAAGTTTCTTGTTCCTCTTTAGTGGTGAAATCAGATCATACATCACACAGCTTACAAGAAACTGTCAACGCAGTTTATTTTCAGTTCTTACCTACTTTTTCCAAGTCATTTTCCTTTCTGTTTTGTTTCCCCTGAAACATGAGTTACCAAGGGTCCTTTCCTGTTTTTATTATCTAAATTTCTTTTCTGTTCAGCCCACACCAGTCTTCTTTACTTTTTTTCTCTCTCTTTGTATTCCCATTTCTGTATCTAGGACATCAGGCCACAGTGTGTCACATGCTGAACTATTCTGTTGTCTCATACAATAAAACGGCACTTCTACAGATTCTATTGCTCCATCATGATTAAGTGTTAATCTTAATCAGTAATGATAATAAATATTATAATGTGCCTGAAAGCAGCAATATCATTATTTAAATTAAAACCTAATTCAAAAATGCCTGATGGCGGAATAGAGCCCGATGATGCAGGTACCTTCGCACAGAAACCTCTAAATGATAAAGAAATTACTTGACGTCAAAGTTAAACACATCTGAGTTAAGACTGTGTTTTGTAAATGCCTGATGTGAGTTTGTTGTGTCACCAATGACTTAAGACAAGAGTCCTGAAAGTATCAGAAGGTCGGCTCTGAAATTCATTTTGGATAAATCGAAGAAGTTCCCTGTTAAATGCAAGTACTGAAATTCAATCGGATCAGGCTGCTTTGACCAATTTTATTAAACCAAACATAAAACAAACAACACTGAACAACTACATTTAAGTTATATATTAAACATGGCTTGTTTTATATACACAAGAAGAATTCTGAACACAGGAGACCTGGCGACATGGATAGAAATAGAAGCACACTAAAATGTTGTAGTTTTGCAAGTGCAACACACTTGCAAAACTACCACACATCTGGTGACAACTATGGAGGGTTTTGGGGAACAATAAAAATGATTAACCATGTTTCTAAATGTTAATGAACCATTGCAAACACCTCAGAAAAGCAGAGCTTGAATACTGAACGGTGATTCAAACAAGACAATACAACAGAACTGCATCCAAAGCTCAGAGGCTCAGCTTTCTCCTCCGTGGTTTTCACCTTAACAACCATCAACCACAATTTCAGCTCCTTGTCTCCAGTAGTCTGCCTGCCTGAGTATTTAGACAAAATACCATGACTGAACAACAGGGACAAAGATGCACTAGGTCTCAAAGCCTGGTTAAAAGTGACCATTTGTTTAATCTTCGACACAAACATAACAATCTTTTGCTCCAAACATGACATGCGTGGTGCAGAGCTCAGCTCTTTTCAAATGTTTCTTGGAAAGCATTTAATTCATTGCAACAAACTGCTACAACTACATTATCCAGACATCCAGCTTCCGACCTGCTCAATGGCAAGCAAGCTTTCGTTGTGCCTCACTAAAAAAAACAAATACCCCAGGAAACAAGATGATCCCAGGACAGAAACAACAATACTGTATGGATGAAAAGCGTAAGACAAAGCTTAAGATTAGCCCATCAGAGAAAGTCGACAAAAATGACTATAACCATCAACCTCTATCTCCTCTTCTTGTCACTTCTTTCTCATCCTCTTCCTCCCTCCCATCTCCTCTCCTATACGTCTTGTTCCAAAATATCCAAAGAAGTGGCCGCTGTGGGATGCTGACTAATGTGGTGGCTGCTTAAGGTGGTCCGATTGTTAATTAAGGTCATTCTCTGTGCGGATGTGGTGCGTCAGGGTGAGTGTCAGGGGCAGACACAGGAGGACAGGAATGGGACTTAATGCTGTTATGTTTGCTGAGAGCCTCGTCAAAGTCCAGCTGCTGGTCGTTGATAGAGATTTCCATGCAGCCGTGGTAGAAGGCCGTCACAGGGGTGGCAGGTAGTGGAACCTCGTCTGAGAGACAGAATGTGGGACAGTGAGTAAGACAGTAATGACAGACTATAATGGAGATAAATCACACTGTATAAACCCTGACCTTGATTCATTTTTCTATTTCCCCATACAACAAAAAATCTGCCAGTGTTGTTGGTTCAGATGAAGGAAAAGTAACTAGTGACTAAGTTGTTAGTCATGCTAGTGGGGATTACAGTCTTGGTCTGTCAGCTCACTCCAGGACCACAGGATCACTTGATCTGGACTGAAATATCTCTACAACTACTGGATGGATTGCTGTAAAATGTTGTACAATCCCCATCCAAAAAGCTTGTGAGACTGTCTTAAACAAACAGAATGTGATCATTTCCTAATCATTTTTGTCATAGACTCAATTGAAAACAGTAAAAAGACAGCTTCATTGATTTCTATTATTTGCTTATTTTGAATTTTATGCTGGCAACGTGTTGAGACAGGGCCATCAAAAGACTGGGGAATGTTCCAAACACCTGTTTGGAACATTCCCCAGGTAAACAGGTCAAATGGTAACAGGTGTTAGTATCATGACTTGGTATGAAAGGGGCATCTTGAACGGCCTTGTTCACAAGCAAGGATGGGGCGAGGCTCTCCACTTTGCAAAATACATGACTGTGTATACTAAAGGATATTGCAACATGTTGTCAGAAAAAATAGTTTGCTTGCTAATAATTGCGTTCTGCTTTTGAATTTGCTTTACAGAGTCCCTACTCTTTTTGGAATGCTTGTACAGACATTCAAAAATGGCCTTCATGATCCCTTAACTGTCCTCTAGCTCCACCATGAGGTTGACATTTGAGCTTTAGTGACATATTGGATGGATTGGCATGAAATCTTGTACAGTCATTCATGTTCCTTTTGGGATTAAGTCTGATCACTTTGGCAACCCCTTGATTTTGAATCTAACGCCATCACCTGGTCAAATAATCTTAAAACCTTTAAAACCAATGACATTCCCAGTCATTCATCCCCAGCTATACTTCTGTGTTTAATAGCACTAAAAAAACTAATGAAAAACATTATACCTGTTAAGCTTCAGCATATTACAACTGTCGCTGTTAGTATGACAACTCTCTGACATTAGCATTTCGCATCACAGAGCCTCCAGCGAGAGTAGCCATCAGTTCTGCTGTTACAGCAAAATCGAGAGGATACTCCTTTTAGGTTTGCTTTGAATTTCTTTTCTGGCCTATGGAAATATCTGTGAAGCTTACTTATAGAAAGAGGATGACTGGTTGATATAGCAAGTAACACACTGGCTCTTTCATAGTGATCATATGCAGTATTTAAAAAAAATTATGCTTATGTTTATCTTGAAAAGAGTCTTTTACACTTTTAGTTGCTGCTTCAACTGACCTGGTATCCCACCAACATATGTACTGATGGGGTTCTGCATGGTGGTGTTGAGGCGCTCAAGTGCCCTCCGCAAATCATCAGACTTCATGTAGGTGACAGTGGAGGAGTTGGCTGAGATCTGGATTTCTGTGGGAGTCACATTCAGATGCACCGTCAGCCGGTCAGGGTAGCACAACATGATTGAGTCCAGTGTTGCGACAGAGACGCCATCCAAGAACACTTGCAGATTCTGGGGCATGGAGGACAGAAACATTTAAGTTCAATCATGTGTGTCAGTGTGTGCCTGCATATGTGTGGAGACAGGCAGACATATAAATCAAAAGTGTTTGAAAGTTTGACTGGACTCACAGCTTCTCCTTCTCCCTGTGTTACCACAGCAATCGACAGGGGGACTGTGTTGTTGTGTAAAAGAGCAAAGATGACACCTGTGCTGCTGGACGGACGTATGTTCATGAGTACATCCACATTCCAGCTCCCTGAATCACCTAGTTACACACATACACACACACACACAAACACACAAACAGGGAAATTAAGTTAAAGTTCAGTCATAATATGGAATATTTTAGAGCCCAACCAATATATTGCCTACATATTTTATATATTATCAAAGATATGTGAAGAGACTATAAGAAGATTATAATGTGCACTAATGTCATTTTAGACAGTATTTTTTTAAACCTTAAACTGTAAAATTATACTGTTAAATATATTTGTCACAAGTGTTCGATAACCACATTTCAGGGATCATGGCAAAACGTGTGTGTATCAGTCAATTTATCAATATCTGAATTTTAAATATCAAGTACTTTATTCATGTGTTTCCTTCAGGTGTTCACTTTCCTCCCACCCCAAGAACACACCCATGTTTGGTAACACTGATTTACAGCAAAAACATGTATCTTCCTATAGAAAGATAGTTGATTGTTGAGTGTCGTCTGATCTCATCAATACCGACAATTTGGATCGGTGTCCAACCTGAGCTGCCAACCCAAAGCTTCAGAATCTGACGATGTGGGAGTGAGACTCAACAATCAACTACCTTTCTCCAGAAAGTTTTGTTGCTGTTAGCCAAGACACCTTGCTCAAATAGATTGAATGCAGAGGCTAAATTAATCCCAAAGGGATTAATATAGTACAACACAACTTACTCACTGTAGTTAATGTTGAATTGTGCCAGCCCTCCTCCAGTGAAGAAAGATCCTCGCTCCACATACACAAAGCAATGTTTACTCTTCTTCTCTTGGATGACCTCCTTTACCCCAGATGCCCCCTGGTTCATCAAATTCCAGCCACGGATACAGCCATCAAGTCGAGGGTTTATCTAATGGAGGGATCGATACAGACATTTAGTACAACCGTGCACTGGAACTGGTTCAACGTAATTTCCCATATGAATTAATTTCATGATGTTATTAAAGTGGTTCTCGTACAGTTGTTAGATGTGGTCACAGGGGAGATCCGTACTAGATGGGTGATTCATAGGTATGGGACGAAATATTGTTACGGGAATATATTGTTGATTGTGATACATAATTGATACACTGGCACCAAATATCACCTGCATCATTTAATACAGAAAACTTTGAAACAAAATGAGCTGGTCGCATTGAACACTTTTAAGGGGAAATTGGATGACCTGGAGGCAGAAACATCTAGCTGTAGATGTTTTGCCTGAGGCTTTTATTATTTTAGCTGATCTTGAAATGTTTGCTGTTTTGGATGCTGAGTGTTTTTAATGTTTGTGTCCACCTTGTATTTGTGTGTATGTATGACTATGCTGCTGCCTGTCTTGGCCAGGACACTCTTGTAAAAGAGATTTTTAATCTCAATGAGTCTTTTTCGGGGTTAAATACAAAATAAAAAATAATATAATAATTAAATCATGCTCCTAACAGATTGCCATGCCACTAACCCTCTTTTTGCCTTTTTAGGGGTATTTTGTATTCTTCAGTTACCAGACATCTTGATGTACAGAAGATTATTGTCACATGATGTATCAAGCATAGCAGAAATGCTGTATTGTGATACCAAGTATGGTATCGTTAGTTAGTCTGTGATTCCCACCCCTTGTGATTCCTTGTGTGTGTATGCTTTCAGATGGCCCGCTTACAGGTTTGATGACGTTGTCAGTGCGATTAGGCAGACCAGCAATGTAGACTTTCGTCTCCAGTTTGCCGTTAACCGAAGTGAAGAGACTCTCAGGGCTGTTGATGCTCATCACAGCTTCCTTGCTGATCTTCACACTGATGCTGCTCTCCAGTTCATCCACAGAAATCTGTATGTTACACATCATCAGTCTTTCACACAGTTTAGCACCACAGCACACGGTCACCACAACACAATCCACTTTGTTGATTATCACTTACCATACGTTGAGTAAATATGGGGAATTACTGAACTACAGCTCTTTCTTACCACGTGCCACTGTCCATCATTGATGGCTTTCCCTCCGCTGGTGACCTTGAACGTGTGCTGGTTTTTGAACTGGACTTCAATGCGACCGCCTCTTAGCCCCAGCATGAACCACGAGTCCTGGGAGGATTCTGCGTATAGCACAACTCCCTCTGGGTCAAATGTACGGAAGTCAAACTCAGCTGCAAACCTAACAACCGAAAACAGAGAGATTTTCGCCTAATCGCATAAAATCATGCAAACTTCACATCTATTAACATTCACTGACATCCATCTTGCAAGTTTTGACTTTGTATGGGTTTTTCCAGGTAATTTCAGTATGGTATGAAAATCAACTTCTAGAGGCTTCAAACTTGATTGAGATAGGTAAGAGTGAAAAGTGTGCCAAAAATAAGCTTTTATGATCCTGTAAAAAAAGTAAGTAAGCAACATTGTGTATTTGTGTTTGTGATGGACCCTCACTTTGTGTTCTCCGGCAGACGGAAGCGCAGGTAGATGACAGGAAGGCCTGCAAACTGCTCCCCAAGGTAAAGCATCTCAGGGTGTTTGTGGTCATACAGATCCACACAAACTGGGATTTGTTCACAGTATCGCTCGTCCTCTGCCAAACGGAGACCCTGACGACCGTCACAGTGACATGAATAGCTGCCTTCTGTGTTTATACAAGTCCCGTCGCACACATTAAACTCACACTCGTCCACATCTGCAACAACAGGAGAAGAAAAATTAACAGGCAGTGATTGCAGATGGTAGATTTTTTAATAGACGTGTAACATCAGTGGGCTTTTGACACATAAAGATCTGGTTAACTTGAAGTCTCACCATTGCAAGTCCTAGAGGTGAAGTTATATTTGAAACCCTGGGGACACTGGCATTCATACATGCCCGGCGTGTTGACACATTTAGCTGGTTCTTCACAGATGTGGGGGAACAACATGCATTCATTGATATCTGGAAAACAGTAAATAGAAAGACAACGGCTATTTCATTTCAATATTTTCTGCAGTTCTCCGACAAGTATTGTTGTAAATTGGACTTCTTTGTGTTTATCCAACAAAGAGAACAATGAGACATTTAATGGACTAAGAACTGAGCAATTTGATTTTAAAAACATAAAACGGATTTATTTGAGGGAGTAGTATCAGTATGAGCTCCAACAAGAAACCATTATAATGAAACCATCAGCATGATCCTCAAAATCTCCACAGCACATAAAAAAAAGGACAAAGCAAATTTACCAAACTGACTCAGTCCATGTTTGTGAAGACTTTGTACTCATCGAGCATTCAACACACCCGTAGATAAACAGTCAGTGAACTGTCTCGACAAAATAGGACGGACAGAATTTAGCGAAAACGAGATGATAAGCATCTAAAAACTATAAGCAGGTTCAGCAGAGCTCACAGATATGAGACCAGTGGTCCATTTTACAGCAGAGAGGAAGGACCTGCTTTTCAGATTTTAAAAGCTTTTCACATTATATTGCATAAGAGGTCACCTCAGGGCAGCTTCAGAAATAACAAATGGTCAGGCCCCGAGGACGACAGCTGGACAACAGAGTTATTGTTATGAAGTGTGCAGGGTTCCACCGTCCGTATGAACAAATAAAAAGGAAGTCCTCAGACAGGACAATATGCCACGTAGAAACTTGTGTGTTTGCTCAGCTGCTTAGTGGCTCTATATGTTCCTCCTCTATAGGGACGGTAAAACAGCTGGATGTCTTCATAAATGGGACATGAGCCATTAATACACGCACATGTGCGCACACACACACACACACACACACACACACACACACACACACACACACAGAAAGGACATAAAACTGTAACTTTCTGTCCTTCAAATGATTTCTAACATTATTGTAGTTAGGCTACATGACAAACTGTGACTGAAATGAATGAATTCTTACCCACACAGCTGATTTTGTTTCTGATTAAGTAGCCCTCTTCACACAGGCACTGGAAACTACCCGGGAAGTTGTGACACTTTTGGTTACATCCTGCTGGATATTCAGGATCTGTACACTCGTCGATGTCTGCCGAGTCAAAACATCAAACACAACATTTAACAGGAGCGAGTTCAATCACTTTAAAATGGTTAAATGTATCTGTTGTAAGCTGAATTAAGTCTGAAGTCAGGATATTAGATGTAAGGTATGAAGTGTGCTTATTTAAAAGCTGCATTAAAACGATCAAAATCTCAAGTGATGTATTAGAACTCACCGTCTTCACAACGTGGCCCCTTCCAGCCGGGTTTACACACACACGTGAAGGAAGCCTGTCCATCCACACAGTTTTCTGAACCCTCCTTGTAGCATGGATAAGGCGTACACTGGTTACTGATCTCTGCGTCAAATAATTGTATGGACACACAAACAGGATGTTTGAAGAGATGTCAGCCTTGATAAAAAAGCACTTCACAAGTCTGATAACAGACATCCCAAAACATTTCTTTACCCGTCACACACGTGCGAAGGTCCGATGGGATGCCCGAATTGGAGTTCTGGTTGTTGATACCGACACGGTGTGAACCCAGACACACTGCAACAAGGGACGCTCTTCATCAGAATAGGCTTGTCAAGGAAACTGATATCACATCACCAGATAATCAATTCTGCAAACTTACCAACATATTTGGGGTAGAAGTATTCCTGCAAAACAAACAACGGGCAAGAGATTTACCAAGTTGTTTATCATTTACGTTGGACAATAAGGAAAGGTAGACAAAGAGAGGAAAGAGTGTGAAGCAAGTGGCAGTCAGCTGTGCTATGTGTTTGAAACAGTATGACATCTGTGCAAATCAACTTAACATATTTATTCTTTCTACATTATACTGGTAGGAAAACATTTATCAAAGATATCGGTGCCACTCTATAGCTGAAAATTTGGTAGATATATGTTGATGTAAATTGTTATGCTTTGCCAAAAAGCGTGGCTATTTGCTGGTTTTCTATGTCCTCTATGATAGGTAACTGAATAGATTTTAAATGAGATATCTGACGTCAGCATGGACCTCTGGGAAACTGAGTCGCATTTTAGCCACCATTGCAAATTGTTTTTAAAAAGTATGAGATATTGAGCTGAGAGAATTTTATAAATCTTTCATTCAAATGATTGATTTTTAAGTGTGTGAATGGCCTTGCCCTAGAATTAGTCAGTGAAATGATTCTAAAATAAGGAGCCATTACGAGGGGTGCAGTATTAGGAGTCTGCAACCAGCGAAGGCAACATTTGATCAATCCTCTTTCACAATTAGAGGCCCACATATTTAAATGACTCTACTATCAGATATTAAACCATTAATTGATCTCAGCATATTTTGATATTCATACATTCCCATATATTTTATTTCCAGTCATTGATCTTAATGTTGTTCTTATTCTGTTTGTAGTGGCTGCTTGTCTATGACTGTTTTATTGTTAGTTTTTATGCCTAGAAAGGTGCATCATGTTTTATTCCACAAAAGCTTAACCGGGCCCAAGGACTGCAAATTAGCCACGGCTGGAAGTCCTACACATGATGCCTGCATGTACCGTCTCTGTCGAAAATATGATAAATAATTTACACATTTAAAACAATACTAATCGATTGATCATGAAAATAATTAGCAGATCCAGCAATAATGCCTCTCGTCTGATCTACTGCATCTTTTCCACTTTCACTGCTTAATCCATCTCAATCCACTTCATTCATCTAGTGATTTAGACAACATGGCCCTCAGGTAGGACCTGACCGGGGCTGCGGCTCTTCTTACCGTCTCCGGCTGGTTCTCGAAGATCTCTCGGGCCTCCTCTTTGTTGCACAGCTCCTCGATGCACTCCCTCTCCAGGTTGCCCTTCTTGTGCTCTTCAAACAGAGAGTTGGCTCTCTTGTGCCTGCTCAGGAACTGGGTGGCTGTGGTCTGGCTCAGGACTACAGGGAGACACATGGACGCACAGCCACACACTCATTCAAATGTACCTTGCAAAATTAGATCTTCTTTGTCAGTGTTTGCTTTAACAATCAGATTGTGAACAAGCCCATGTAACCTCTTACATCTGTGATTAATACAAGCAGGCATATGCAGCTACATTATAATAACACATGACTGATCCCAGCAGGAATTTAAGTCCTGTGTTTCCTCATGACAGATGGCTGATGTGGCCGGTGCCTGTATGGACAAAGTGGACAACCTAATTACTCTTCTGTGAATTGGCCTGGAAAAAAAGGTCATTGCGAAACCGTTATTTCCCAGAAATGACCCCTAGTTGTTGTAACAAGCAGTTCATGTGGACCAAGCATTGTTTCACGGTGCAGAAAGGAGTCATGACCCCTCACACTTTCTGTTCTCTTTCTGCTGCTCTCATGTTCAATTTTTTTTTTTTTACAAACCCTCCTGAAACGGTTGCCATCTGGTCACATCCAAGCTGAAATCTGCTTTCAATCTGAGGCACTAAATAGACAGATCAGGCTGTTCCGTGAATTACTTCACTACGCAGGGTTCAACATGTTAACCGCAAAAACCAAACGCGTCCGTACTTACATCGATAAGCATCGGCGAACGTCACGAGAAATACGAGACAAGCCAAGGACTCCCCAAGTGCCCGTTTCTTTCTCCACATAGTCGAGCCGTTCTTCCTGCTAGGCCACGGTTTGGCTCCGAGTACGGACTGGCTGAGCACAGGTCCGTGAGGGGAAAAAAACTTTATTCTTCCCGAAAGTGTTTTCGTTGAGAGAGGAGGAGTGGCGGGGGCCGCCAGGAGAGCAGCCACAGAGGGGTGAGAGCGGCAGGCAGCTAGGGAGCGCTGCTGCTAAAACCCCCTCGGGCACACTGCCATTGTTTACTTACATGCCAACATGTCACTGCTGGTCGGGTGAACTCACGCAGAAAGTAGGTTTACAAAGCTTGCTACACTCGCTGTGTCAAGTCAAGTTGTGTTGCAAGATGTCTAAACTCGCCGAACTAAGTACATGGGCGGAAACAGTAACGTCGCGTGTTAAACTACAGAAACGTAGACAAGAGCTGACGTTTAATTAGGCAACCGTCGTATTTTAAACGTTCTTCTTCTCTTGTCAAATGTGAACGTAACGCGTTTTTCACGTTTTACACTGACATGAAGTTTAACTAAATACATTTGCTCAAGGTGAAATCTTTGATTTACTTTACCTAAGTATTTCCATTTTCTTTTACTTCACATATCTTGTCTACTATACAACTACTCAGATTAGAGATGTATTTAATTTTGGAGGACAAAATTGTCAGCTACATTTTACTCCATCACAATAATTTCATAACATGGTAAATTTACAGACAGCATGTTGCATAAGAGCTAAAGCTCTTCATTTACTATTTTGTTGGCAAGAGAAAAAGAAATTCAAATTGAGCATTTAGCATGATAGCATTTATTAATACTGTTCCGTGAACTTCCCAATACTTAAGTTCACCGGGATTGTTTCATTTTCTCCGTAATATCATGTGCAATATTCTTCCAGCATTTAGCCGCCTCATATTTGTCGTTTCTCTGTCGCAGGGCCCAGGCCAATATGTGGTGGGTCCCTTCTGTGGCCTTGCAGAGTTCAACATAAAATTACTTTGATACTAATGTATACAGTACAGTTAATACTCAAGTACTATTCCTATGGGTGACTTTCACTTTTACCAAACATTTTAAAACAATATCTTTACTTTTACCCATGTATGACTTTTGGGTTATTAAACACTGCATTTACTTAGTATACTTTCGTACTTTGAGGTATTCGTACTGCTTGAGTATTTATACTTCTACTGAGGTAAAAATTGTCCTATTTACTTCTCTACATATAGTTGATAACTTTGTATACTAGTAACTTTGCAGATTGCATGCTGCATAAGAGCCACAGAAGACAGTATCTTCAAAATTATTTTCTGATATATAAAAAATAAAATTTAATCAGTAATCATATTTGAAAGGTGATTGATAATCAGAAACATGCAGAATATTGGATCTGATAACTGCCCAGGCCGATATTTGCTCTGCCCATTGTATACAGTAAATTAATGTCAACATATATAAATGAATCTTAATTACACTTTTAATACATAAGTGCATTTATTGCAAGAAACTTACTCTTGAAAGCTTTGATATACTTTTACTCAAGTACTTTTTGTATGGCTGACATTCATTTTAACCAAAAAAGTTTTTTAACACAATATCTTTATGTTTATTCAAGAATGACTTTATGGTACTTTTTACAACACTGCACACACACATATATTTAAATTTGCTGCCACTTAATACCTATACTCTGCTACAATTGAAATGTAGCTTCTCTACATTTATTTGACCAATTATAGTATAAAGACTTTCATTAACAAATAATGTCTTTACTAATTGAAACAAAATGAAGGTTTTGATGTGTGTACAGTGCAGTTTAGAAGCAGACTGATCACATCAAAGAATGACACACACACATATTTGCATTAATATTGGTTTCATTTAGTTATTGAGGAAAAAAACACATCACATTTTTCACCATTCATTCAACTGTTTTATGTACACATATAACAGGCTTATTTTAATACTTTTAAAATATTTGTACAAAATACACTGCTCTCCCTTTATAATATGTGTTTATCTGCAGAGGCATTTTACTGCAAAAAAAAGGTCAACAGATGTGCGTTGTTAATTTGTGATCATTTTGATGAGGGGTTGCTAATATTATTGCATGCTGACACACCATTATTGCATAAGTCATTCCTTTGTGGGCTTCGGGGTGGAGGAGTCGCCGTTACTGTAACTGCCATTACACTACCAACTAAGCCGATGTTTCTGGGAAGGTTTGTTGAAAATGATAATAAATATGATAACCAAGTTAGAGATGAGAGACAGGTGTTTGGTGGTTTATAATTCAGTCCGAGTCTTCTCGGTTATGGCAAAAGAACAACAACAACGAAAAAAAGAGTTTCGTAAACCTGAGGAGAGTTAGTAACTGGTGGAAACAAACACTCACCAAAGTTCAGACGTTAAAGCAACGCTGCTCTCTTGAAGTTTCAATCAATGTTATTTCTGTGTTGCATACATAAAGTGTTTGGGGAGAATATATTGGCAAAGGTTCCTTGAAATGGAACAGTGGTTCTATACAAGAGGAAAGAGGAGATACACTCAATCAGATAATTACAGGCAGTGATTTTCTCTTTTTTAACAAGTGACACTCTGCCTCTCCTGACCTGTAACACTTGGTTAATTCAATTGGCAATACAACCCGTCATGTCAGTCACTCATGCACACACTGACAAAATGCACACTCAAATATACATACGCACAAAACACATACACCTCAGTCATTCAGTTCAGATACACAGCCAGTTTCTGTATGACAAGACAAAGATAGAAAACAGTCAAACCGTTGAGACCCTCCTTATAGTTCTTAGATCAACATATTCGACAAAGAAAAAGATGCCATCAGAGTAATCGTCTGTTTTTTAAAACAATAAAGGTTTTCGAGATATAAAAAACATATCCAAACAATGATTTTTTTTTTTGCTTGTTTTTCAAAAAGATAATTTTATAAAAGTGATGACTGGCACTGTTTGGGATCCTGTGATCACGGGAACTACCCATGAGGCTACATAACTAAGTTCTGGAAAATACAAAAATCTTTTGCCGCAGTTTGTCGTCACCAAGTCGCACAGGAGCGACTGCGGATGCTACCATCGCTGTGACTACAACTACACTTCACATGCACTGGTTTGGCGAGAGTGAGTGCTGATGGAAATGAATGCTAATGAGATTGGGTTGCCTTTGGGAAGCGTAGAACAAAACAACTGGTTCACAACAATAAGTCCTGTACCTTCAACAGATTGGGGGGTGCTGACGGGTAAGATTCACAGCAGGCAGTTTCTCAAAGGAATGCACATAAATAAACTACAAGGTGCAGCTTCACCCCAAAGTAAGACAGAGTTAACCTCACAAAAGAAAAGAACTACATTATTAGGCAGCCAACAGGGCAACACAACCAGTAACACACTATCCATTTCACAATCATAACTTGAGACAAGACAGGTTAAAATGTTAGTATATTGATTAATTAGAAGTTAAGCTAAAAACCATCCTTGTTAATGAACTGTGCTAACACATAGTTTCTGCTTTGTGATAGTTGAAGGGATAGTTTGGCTACTTTTTTAAAAAAAAATTACACACAGAGCAAAACATACAAATATTCTGATTGTGTCCGCATGCAGTTTGACTGTATGTTGAATTAAGTACTGGACTTCGAAATTAAGCATCAGCACCTCTTAAAAGGAGCAAAACACACCATTTCCTATGGTATGAACCTGCAACATTTACATTATGATTAAAGCTACTTTAATAGGAATTGCTAATGATTATTCACAAAAATAAGTAATTAACCAAGAAACCGAGACCTACATTTGCTACTTACTTTGTGGTTAGTGAAAGGTACACTATCTAAGAACTGACCATCTTTGGATTTGTACGTCAAACAAATGCGGCACAGCATACTACCAGAGTTACTGCTAACTACTGCTAAATGTGGCTGTGTTTAGTAGCTGTAATTAGCTGTGCAGCTAGCAATCCAGACTGGCGGGAGCCCAGAGTGGTATTATGAAAAAGGACGGGCTGAAGCTAGCTGATTAGCATTATCTTATTTCTTCAAATTCTGATTATTGTAAACTTCCTGGAAGGTAGAATCTACAGCAGGACTACTGTATAATATTGCATTAAATTATACAGGTGTAGCTAATAAAGTGGCCACTAACTGCACATTGTAAGAATATTATTTTGGTAAAAATCGTGGTTACAAAATGCATTTTACTGAATATTTGGTTACTGTGGGAGTCAACATGGGCCCTTAACAGAACCTGGTTATTAAGTCTGACATAATCTAATTTCTTTGCTCGTATTTGGAGATCAAGATGGAGTTCAACTAAATCATCCAGTGTGTTTTGACTTACTTAAAAGAGACGCTGCCACTTGACATCCCGAAACTCAGTGATGCCAAGCAAACTGTTCAACATACACTCAAGCAGCATACAAAGAAACAAAAAAAGGCATCAGTTGAGTTTGTCTGACTCTGTGTAAGCAGAAAGAAAAAAGAAAAAAAGTCTTCGGAAACAAGCTTTTCCCTTGACCCAGGTAGAGGTTACACAGGGGCAAGATATCCAAGAACAGATCAAGGCTTCTGATGAAAACTTGATCCTCTTTATCTGTCAGCACACTGATGATAGGGATAAAAATGAGGGATAAAACTGTCCTGTGGAGTGATTTTTTTTTTTTATAGCTAACATTTTTTTTATAGCTAACATCAAGTTGCTCTCGGCTGTGCTTGGTCCCGACAATCCCTTCTTGTGTGCCCTCGAGCTTCACAGCCTTCCTGAGGAGGTTGGGGACAAAATTAGAACAAAAATAGATTAAAAAAAAAAAAAAAAAAGCACAGGTACATGGGAACAACACCACCCAAAGAGGGCAAAATTACAGTCTTTGCTTCCTTCCTTACGGAGTGAAATACAACGGATCAATTCAACAACCATTAAAATAACCAGATACAAATCAAACAGATAAAATAAGCTTTTTGAAAGTGTGCTGCGAGGCTTGTTCATCCATAGATTTGGAGGCGATTAAAGTGCGTGTTGGTCACCGTCAAAAACTGTCCAGTGAAAACGTTTTTTTTTGTTTGTTTGTCTGTCTCGTCTCATTACAGAAAGAAGACCCAAACAGATGCGTGGTATGATTATCTCTTCATTTGTATCCCTCCTTTCCTCCACAATTGTTCCTCTTTTTTTCTTGCACATCTGAGGTCTGTTCTCCGAAAAAATCTGGAGTGATGCACCTTGAGGCGCTGCAAAAAATGTCCACCCGCACGGCTCATTTAGTCTGGTATTGACTCTTAAAACCCTCAGTCTTTTAAAACTGAAGCCAGTGAGACGAAACTCCAGCTGCATTGGAAACAAGTGGCATTATCTCAACTTAATCAAGTAAAAACAGATATTTAAAAGCCAATACGAGACACAAGAGTGTTGTAAAGGTGGATTTCTTTGCAGTACAGAAAAAATATGCTGGTTTCTGGGCATCTTGGAAACAGTACACAGGGCCAAGGCTAGATGGAGTAGGTGGAGCTCTCAGACTGCTGGCGGATGTAGCACTGAAAACTCTTGTCTCCAATCGGGTGCTCCCTGAGGAAACAAAGAGAGGGACGGTATTTAATTGTTGGCTGGAGGCTGCAAAGGAAGAAACATTTTCTGTCAAGATCATTAGTTGATGAGCAGAGCTATCCACCATGAGTTAATGTCACCGGGCCGAGGGGAAAATCCACGAAACAGCTAAGAATAAATATTTCACTTGTAACTGCACCACCTTCTGGCCTCAAAGGGAAGTTGTTCGGCAGTGAACTAGATTTTAAAGTACAGCTTTAGCAGTTTTTCTTAAGTTTTTAGCTAAGGTGTGAAGTAAAAATGTACGATTACTTTATCACTGTACTTAAGTAGAAAGAGAATTGAAAACAATGATCTGTATTTTCTACTACTTACATTTTCAAAACAGGTTCGTTACTTCAGTTTTAGGGGAATTGTCAATTTCTATTTTTTGTAAATCATTGCACGTCGACTTCCCAACATCACGAGACTGATTTCAATCAGTGACTATCACATATCAGACCCTGCAGCCCTCTGCATGAATGTTCTTATTTTCTCACTTTGTTGTTGCTAAGGACGCTTTACCCCTCACAAAATGTTGTATTCAACGTCCTGGGAATGAGACTCAACACTGACTAACTTTCTGGTGCATTTAGGAACAGCTGGGACAAATTGTACTGATTCTACCTTTAAGTTTAACAGTCTTTGAATTATGTACATATGACATGAGGTTCAGTTAGCTTTGCACAGAAATGGCCGGTAGAAATGTCATCAGAGGGATAATATATACTTCTATACTTTAAGTACATTTCAGAGTCTGTACTTACTTTTACTTGAGTAAAGAAGTAGAATCAGTTCTTCTACTTTCACCAGAATCTTTTTTTTTTTACTAGGAGCTACACTTATACTCAGCCCCCATTGCATTATATATACAGTACATACAATAATTGGAGTTTAAGACAAGACAGAATCTGAGCTACATGCACAAATAAACAACAAACCACATACTGGCTGCCTATCTTTGTCTTCTTGAACTTGTCACGCTTGTACTTGGTGTGCTGCTGCTCCAAGGTCTGCACGGCTGAGACAATGAGTTTCAGGGTTTTGTAAGTCTCCTGGGGGTCATCGATGACAAAGCTGGAGTACTCCTCCTGTTCGGGCCCGTCATACACAGACTTACTGCCACAGGCCTCTGCAGGGGGAAGACACAGGACAGCAGGGGACAAGACAGTAAACACAGGGAAGAGTCTGCAGTTATACACATGTACGCTCACAAAAATACTCTTGCCAGTGTCTGACCTTGCATCTTGATCAGTTTGGTCATGTATGTGCTGAACAGGGAGTAAATCCTCTCCGTCTCTCTGTCTCCGTCTACGTCCAGCTGGATGTTTGCAGGGAGGCCGCTGAAAACAGAGGCAAGCAGGAGGAGGATGAGTGAGTGGAAGCAAAGGACACAAACCTGATTCTGGACACATTCTGGCGGTGAGACGTACCCGGTGCAGGGCGTACACCCGGGGGCTGCGTCGGCTGAGAGCTTGCAGCAGAGCCAGTGGCCGTTGAGGTAGGCGGAAGGATGGTAGGTGCTTAAGCGTTTGCGGTTGCACTGGCTGACTTTGGTCAAGATGTCGATCCAGTCGCGGGCCTCAACACAGTTGTTGGCCTGGATGTAGAGTGCACGCTCTGGTTGAATGACCTGGAACATCTGACCGTGGGAAAAAAGGGACAGGAAGTGAGCGAATAATTTGAGCAGGATGCTTAAAGCTCCATAGATTTCACAGAAGGCTGCTGTGTGGGGTCCTTACATTTTTCATCTTGAAAGACTCTTCCTCGAGCCTCTCTACAGCCAGGATGTTCTCTATGGGAATGCTGCACAGAGCTCCCTCACCTGGCGGTAAAAGGAAGCACATCAGACATGAGAAATCACAAAAAGTCAAAGATGGAGGAGTGTATGAAATCATAATTACATTTATTAACTTGACTAAATGATAAAGTGCCGGAACCCTACTTCCATAGTAATTATATAAAGCATATGTGTCAAAGTCTGACGCTTTGATCCAAACGCCACATCATCCGCAACTTTAAATGGTTAAATGAAACCATACGTAAAACACTTGATTACTTTGTAACTGAAGAAAACTTAGAAAAAAACGGATTAAAAGCGGATTCTCGGGCAATCCTGAAGTTACAAAGAACATCTTCTCCTAACAGTGGTTTCCTGAAAAGTGGAAGTTAGAGAGGTGACACATGAAGAGAGGTGTGTGGGACAGTTTGATAATCCTCAGGTAAACATACCAATATTATTTACATTATAGCTCTAAACTAACAGGTAACACTACAGTATGTGCACCATGAGACCACAATAATCTGGGATTTTTTTTTCCAATTAAACATCACAGAGATCAGGCAAAATTATTGTTACTTTCCAAGATATTTCTGGAATGTTCTCACTATTTCTATGTAGTTTAGCAGCTTAAACAAATAATTAGTCATTTCTGCTGCTAGGGGGTCTCTATATCGTAATAAAACAAGACACATTTGCTGAATGTTGTGTGGGGAGGGCTCTGCTTGAGTCGGCAGAGCCAAACCTTCTGGAGGAAATTGAAACAAAAATCATGTCATCCAGTTCACTTCTAACTTCTGGTGGATTATCCTCCAATTTAATTATCAACCTGAATCTAAACAACCTCGAGCTGAAATGCGCTTCATGAACATAATGTAGAGAGAGAAAACAGAACCGAGTCTCTGGTGAGTGCTGAGTTTAGTGATTGACCTGACTCACACAGGCAAATACACACACCCTCCTGTTCTCGTTACTTGCTAGCTTCTGGCTAATGTACAGTGAAGTAATCTGACTGAGGTGAATAAACACTCTGCGACTGAAGCACTAATGATCATGCAGTCAAACCAGCTGGTGGAAAACACACCATTTAACAACCGCCAACAATGAAAAACTCGATCTGACGTGACTCAGGCAGAAATGTTCATGGACAAGATAATATCTAAATCTTATTCAGCAAATGTTTAGTCGCAGTCGCGGCCTTCTTCCTCACTCTCTGAATCTCTCCAGGAAGTCAAAGTGAGAGACGACCAAATGTAACACACCAGGAATGCAATGGTCTAGACGTTTTAGACATTTTAATGAGGAAATCTCACATAGCATATCTTTTAAGCTTTAACATCTGTGAACACTTCTTCTCGCATTGCAGTGCGGGACAACACTGTCCATCCGGGATTAAAAAAAACCCAGCTTGTTTGTATGTTTGGGCCTGAACTTGTTTGTATGCAGCGTAAAAAATGCATTTCCTGCTCAGTAACTTAATCTCCAGCACATGTGTTGGATGCACATCGTGTTCGGACTGGATGTGCGCTCAGCAGATTTTCAGCCTCCTGCCGATCGTCGCGGCAGCGTACACAGTGACATGAATGGACGAGGAAACGAGGAAGCAGCTGTAAGGAGAGAAAACCTTCGAGCTCACCTTTGGTTTTGTGGTAGGTGAACTCGTGGTTGGTGAGGCGAAACCATCTCTTCTTGAAGTTCTTCATTCCAAAGCGGTTTCTCCCTTGCGCTCTCTTTATCATGAATCTGAGGATGAATAAAACATTCACGAGTGAGCTCATGTTTCACAGAGAGTGTGAATGTCTACAGTGCTAAAGTAATGCAGGAACCGAATGCAAAGAGTTTAAATCAATTTTCTAGTTAAATGAATCCTGCGCAGTCAATAGTTTGCATTATCATTCCACTGACATGCTTGCTTCGTATTCATCGCTGCTGTACATGTAAGAACTTCAGTACAGCACTCATAGATTGAGCAGTCTATGAGTTCAAAAGGAGATGGGTCAGTGGAGCAAAAGGTACCAGTGTTTTTGCATGTTTTACAAATAAACTGTGTAACAAGTCATTACTGACCTTTTGCCAATTCATAGCACCAGATTTTAGACCGACTTACTCTCAGCCACTGGTTTCTTTCTTTCTTTACGTGACACTTGAGATAGCTAATCCACGACACTGAAAGATTAATGTTATTAAAGTCATGTGATAAAGCAGCCGGAGACGGAGAGCGTTATGTAAACGCCTCTTGTTGCTGTTTGATAAGTCCTGGAACCTCAGAGCCTGAGCTGCTAAGCTGCAACAAATAAGAGCTAAAACAAGTTAAGGGTAACTCCACCAACTTTACACATTAAAGTGTGTTCACATGGAGTACTACCACATATGTGGGGGGAAAAAAGTAGTATAAATCCTTTTGGCGCTCCAGAGGAAGCTGCATGTAATCTTGTAAATTGCTTCCAGTGATGTCACTCAGTGGCTATGTTGCATTGTGGGTAATGTAGGCATCATTCTTTGCAAAAAAAAAAAGACAAATATTTGGAATAAAAACAGTAATGAATGGAGCCTTTAATCATTGCGTTGCTCCACAGACAGAAAATTAAGTTCTGTTGAATTGATACAGTCGTTTCTTTAAGCAAAAATGCAGAGAGCGGTCTGATTTAGGCTTTTCTGCTTTTGCTTTTCTGTGTTTTAAAATACTGATAACTGAATTTGGCAGTTTTTTTGTGTTCGTCATGGACTTGTGTCACCATTTACTAGCATTTATATATCAAACAATTAATTGATTAATCAAGAAATAACAATCAGAAGGTGAAACTGTGAGATGCCGCCCCACAAGAAACAAACACTAAACTTCTATTGGCCTACTGATTTTCCGACAACATCCAAAATCAGCTCCGCTCCGCCTGCAGCTTGTTTACCAATAAATAAATAAGTACATGCAATAAGTCCACTATGATGGATTAGCTACCCCGAGGACTTCTCCAATCTCATAATTTATTTTCAAACTGTAATAAAACAAATGGAACCAACGGGTGCCTGTATGTTGAAATCAATCTAAAAATATGTGGTATGCTTTGGAAAAATGTTTGACAGCATTAATCATGGGCTAAAACGTGTAAAAACACCGGTATGGTCCTTTAAGGGAGAGTTAACACCAGGATGTCTTTGTTTTAGAGTTTGAGGACCACAGGATACATGGAATATGAAGCACCGGGGTTTTAAACACCAGAATTACTACTTTTCTAAAGGGTACACGACTTTTTCACACTATTAAGCCAAAAAAAAACGTGCTGGTTTCACATCCGCCTGCGCTAGAAACTCTCCTGCGAATGATATGTAGTGATATGGTCCCAGGCTTGAGGAGGGATAAAGAGGGTCAGGATGCGGGCAGTTATGAGATCCCAGAAATGTTTGTACAGTAACCAACCCCTGCTGTCACTGTCACACCAAGCATGTCTGGCCCGGCGAGGGCTACCAGCACTATCCTAACGGCACCTTTACGTAAGCAGGCTTAAAGGTTAACACTTTACTTTATACCACGACAGTGCCGTGTCGGCAGCAGCCAGCTTGATAGGTTGCTTATAAATCAGCCAAATACAAAGTAAAGTGCAACAGCATCTACAGTAGCACATGATGTTGGCAGGAGAGAAAATGGCCGGCTTGGTTTTGGGAGGGGGGGTTTACAGTGCACACACATGGGGGTCACAAAGGCAAAGCCTTTACATAGAGAAGCTCTTACCTGCCCTTCGTGCCTTTTGACCCCTTCCCATCAACCCTCTTTATAGTGAGTTTTACACTCCTACGCCCGGTAGCAGAAACAAAAGAGGGTGGGGATGTTGATGAGTGAGGCGCTGGCACAGCTACTATCATCTGGAAACTCTTCTGCCCTTTACAACCTCATTAGACGTATCGTCAACACAACAGCCCATGTGTTCTTAGAAAGTGCTCAGTTTACAGTCTGAGATGGATCTTTACTGTTTACTTTGGAAATAACCACGAGCGGTCGAAAGAGGGAAAGGTAAGTTCCAGCTTCACCTAAGTGGCGACTTAAAGGACTAGTTTAATAGTCGGCAGTTTTATGACAAATCGCGACTTTCTCAAGTTGAAGATCTGTCTTTTAAAATCACAAATGTCAACGGTATTATTCATGATATGGGATTAAACAATTATTTGTCTCTCGCATAAAGACCAAAATCGGACAGAAACTAAATCTTGCCACCTCTAAAGCTCACTCATTAACATGTTTAATTGCTACAGAAAATGAACCGTAACAGCAAAAATTCACCGTTTTATTAAGGGTTTCAACGTAGTATTATCATTCTTATATATCAGGTTCTGAATATAGCAAACAAATAGATAACATATTTATTAGTGAGCTTGAGAGGCGCTGGAAGTCAGATCATGTTCCCCTTTGCAAAAACTCTTTTCCAATCTCGGCTGACACTAGAAACAAGGTCCAAGTCAACCCCAATGAGTAGGTAAAACGACAACATCGAAGTTGCATAATTAGCAATGAAAAGTTGACAGACCTTATGGTAACAGCCTCAGTGCAGAAGACGCGTTTACTATGATTACAAAAGCTAAAATGACCATTTAATAAATTCCCCTACTTAAGCTAAATACACATTTGTGCAACTACATAGCGGTGGTAGTGGAAGGGCTGTTTAGAGGCATTTGCTTTGCTTTCATTTGGGGTGTTTCCTTGAATATCAGTTTAACAAAAAATGTTCCTCCTCACCCCTCCTTGAGCATGATCGGTGTTTCAATACTCTTCTGATCCCATTTCCCAGAGGTGGAGATCAGGTCCAGGAACTGTGGAGGGAAGCAAAATTCTTTAAAAATGCCTCCACTATTAATCAAAAACACATTTCTCTACTCGTTCAGCTGAGCTTATCTGCATCTGAACTGGTCCGAGATATATAACGTGTTATAAGGAAAAACAGGGGACACTCACATTCTTCACAGCGTCTGCATATTTCTGCTCATTGAAGTAGTCATAAAATGCAGCCATGTAAGACTCTTTGAAATTGGCCTGGACAGGAATAAAAGAACGGAAAACAAAGAGAGAAAGATCAGCAAGTTGAGACTGAATTCCACCTTTTGGACTCGAATACAAAGTCAAAGGATAGTTTAGTCACGGGATTGAAAACAGGAGAATACACTCACAGATTTAGACTTGGCGAGACTTCCCAGAGTCTGGATCGTCTTGGAAATGAGGGTGAGGGTTCGAGAGGTGGCTGGATCCTGGCGAGAGACAGGACAGACGTGGAATTAAATCAAGCAAATTATTTGAAATCAGCGTGCGTCCCACGAGACATCTTTAACGTGAAAAAAAAAAAAAAATGAAATGTGAACATAAAAATATTCAAGAAAAGTATTCAAACTCTAAGGAACGCTGAGGAAATCTGCTAAAGAGAATCAAGAGAATCAAGTTATAGGATCAAAACAGGTTTACTTGTTGGTGTGGTTGATTCTAAAAGACTCAGACTCACTGGATGGTGCGGCCGTAGATGGAACAAGTTGGGCGAGAGGATGGCTGGAGCGAAGAAACGCAGAAAAATGAAACTGCTCACTGCTGTGTATCGGACATCTTGGTCCACTAGAGAGCAAAAGACAAATAAACAGCAATTTATAACACGCAAACTAAACTTGCTTAAAAAAGATTTGAACATTGTGTAAACCCATATGGGATCATGAGTCATGCCCAGATGTTTGGTTGGCATGGCACAGAAAAATTATTTCTAGCTCAAGTTTAGCAGCTTGTTCCTCCTGTGACTGCAGTGCCACATGGCTGTCAACAGGGGGCAGCAGAGTATATGACACTGGGGAGAACATGCTGTAGTCAGCACTCCACAAATAACCATAATAAGTGTGTAGGAGGCTTAATTGTTTTCAGGTTTGACACAAATAGCAGAGAGCAGAGTGTGTCCTTGGACATCATGCACATCCTGCTCTTTATTATCCACTTCCTGCTCCTTATTCACAGCCCGCTTTCCTCTCTTCCTCTCTCTCTCTCTCTCGTAAGTCATTCAGGAGGTAAGTTACCTTCGAATCGGGTGGCAGCGGACTCTCTCAAAGAGAAGAAGATATCGCACATGACAGTGGGACAGCGGACGCCGGAGGTGGTGATAACGCTGAAGATGCGGTCGACATAATGGCGAAGGTTTTCCTGGAGAAGAGACAGGGCGTGGGGCGGATATGTCAGATGACACAGTGACCACACACACACACACACACACACCACACACACACACACACACACACACTGAAAAAATCAACTCACACACTAGTCTCCTTACCCTGTTGGTCTCCAGGTTCTCTGACTCTTTGAGCTTGACCGGGTCGATTTCACAGGGTTTGTGTTCTGTGCAGATCTGTGAAGATTCAATCAGACACTTGAAATGATTTGAATCAAGAAATGAAAACAGTCGTTTAAGTAAACAAAGCGAAAATCACCAGGGGAAAAAAAACTATGGCAGCGTCGTACCTCGTCTATGATCGGCTTGAGTGTGACTTGCAGATAGTGCATTCCCGCCAGCTTCATGGTCTCATCGATGCACTTGGAGGTTAACGAGTTTCCCCGGAAAATGGTGTTAGGATCCCTACACAGAGAGAAGGCGGGGTGCGTTCAAATCAAGACTGCAGCTTAACAAACAACATGATTTTATGCGAGTCATTTAATGAATTAAATGAATGTGACCGCCTACAATTTACACACAAAATGCCAGGCTTGTTGACATCCGATTATGACCTCATTTCTTAATCCATAATCTAAACGTGGTGATCCAAGCGTATATGATTCGGGAGTGAAAGTCATGGATGATGAATTGACAATCTTAAGAGGCACTCACTGTGTGCGGTTGACTTCAGCGTGAGCGATGGCGCTGATAAAAGGCACAATCTTGCCATAGTGAAGAAACAGACGCACGAGGGGAATGGCAGCTTCTTGTTTCTCTCGACACACCTCCCCCAGAATATGAGCTGTGGACGCCGACACGGGCTGAAGGGACGGGGGTAAACCTGTAGTTAGTGACGGAACGGGACACCAAAATACACCTGAGCAGAGCAGGTTCATGAGCACGTACCCCGACGTTAGCCGACTGCAGCAGTAGGTCTCTGAGGGGGGTGTAGTGTTCGGAGGGGAAGACGTGGTCCTCAGTGTAAACGATGTTGAGACGCAGAGAGCCAAGCTCCTCTACCTTCACTGACTTCCCTCCGTTTTCCCTTGGCTGGAGAAAGTACCTGAAGAAGAAAAGGCACAAAATATTATTAGATCAGACCAAACAGATCTTATCCACCGATTGGATTTTGATGGTTTTACAGCCTGCAGCTTTATATTTTAGGTTCACTCTCGCTGTTCTCATCGACCTCATTCCCAGCATCTGTTTTCAGTGAGTTTCAGCTCAGAACAGAGGTATTTACTTGGGGAGACCACAAACACGACTCCAAATGAATGCTAATGTTGCTCTGTATCTACTTGATGTGTAAACCAGGGTATCTGTAGGTCTTGGGAAATCTTAAGAAGCTACAAATTCAGTTCATAAAGGTGTTTTTTGTATGTATTTCTTCAAGATGTATGTCTTCATTGTCAGCGTGCAAAACAATGAAACAGTGAAGAAGCGTCTCTCTAGAGAGAAAGTATAATAGTCACTGAAGGAATAAAAAGCGCTTTTAAAGGATTGTCAGCTCTTCAAAATAAATGGATTTAAAATGTATTGGAAATGAGACTTTTAACATCTATAAACAATAAATGTGACAGTAGATTGTGCTGAAGGAGGCTGCTTAATCCGTCTTTGTGGTGTTTCAGACTGTACAATCAGACCTGTGGCTAAGGAACTTGAAGGAAGAAGGAAGAAGGAAGGGTTATGACGTCCTTCTTTTGGGCCAGGCTGTGGTGACAGCTGTATTGAGATCAATGGGAGATGCAAGGGGAAACACGCTAAAGTACAAAATAACTACATTGTGTGGTTACTGATGAAGAAGCGCCTCAGTCAACAACTGAGAATAGGTTAACAGGAAAACTCGGTGACACAGTAACGACTCTTCCTTCTTTTTTAAGTTCCTTGACAGTAGCTAGGAAGCTCATCAGCTCATTACACAGTACATTTCAAAAGCTTTACTTAAAAAAAAAAGTCAGGAAACCAATTACCCCAGAATTATACAGTAATGTAGACTATTACATTTAAGATGTACCGGCTAAAAGGTTTCAACAGGTTAAAATTATGAGCTGGCTTTACTTGGCAATTTTGAGGTAATTAAAAATTAAAATTAGGATCACTTTGTTCTGAACTGGACTGCACTTAATGTTCATTCTTTTTCCGCCATTCATGGAGGCAAAGTGTTGAGTTCTCCAAAAGCAACATGTAGTGAAAAGAAAAACACAAAAACAGGCTCTGTTGGGTCAGCAATGCCGGAAAAGTGCGTTCGTGCTCAGCGAAATCTACCCCTGCAACTTTACAACGAGCGCTGTTGTCATTGTTGATACTTGTTGCCACGGTTACACATACTCTGAATGTCAACGATAACGAATTCAAACCCACCCAGCGCCGTCGGGGGGAAAAAAAACCCATAAAACGGACCCTAATGATTGACACGTCAGGAGTCGAGCGTGAAAGGACACGATGTGACGTGTGAGCGAGTGATGTTCCTCTCACCATGCATCGTGGACCCCAGCTTGACCCAACGCCCGGAGAGGGACACGCACACCTCCCAGGAACTCGTCCCCAAACTTCAGGTTGCTGGCGTTCCACAGATCCACTCTGAACACAAAAAAAAAAAATGCAGGGTTCAAACACGGGCGAGGCTTCAAACGACACCATGCTCGAGGCCGAGACTGACAGCCACTGACTCACCTCAGTGCCAGCTTGTCGACATCCTCTTCTTCAACATCAAACTGCCGCTTTGTGTAGCTTAACGGCCGTGTCACCTGGAAATGGAAAAGGAGTGAGAATTAAGCACACATCAAGAAGTCAGTATTTCCCTCTGGAAGGCTGCAAGGTCAGACATACGCTGAAAAACATGCTGAAGGGGGCAGAAACAGAACATTAAGATTGCTGTTTCAACATTCACAGAAAAAAAAAATTAAATCGAGTAAATCATCAGCCAATTAATGAATGAAAAAATATTGAGAGATCAGATGCTACGGTAAGACACATCATACCCTTTTGTAGTGTGGAAAACCATTTCTTTTAGCACATTTTAGTCCGAATTATTAGTCGTTCTGCTTTTAACTAGGCCAAAATGAGCTTCGACCCAAATCAAAACTTGATCCACAAAACAAGATCAGAGCAGAAAAGACAGTAAAAAAGGACAACCCCATGACACAAACATGATAGATGGGCTTGTTTGCGTGTAGATGTGGACCTCTGTGTGTGACTCGGAGGGGGGGCTACAGGCAGAAATCACCACAGGGTATGCAGGGTCCTGCTCATGTGGTGGCCGGGGAACAAATGAGACAGTCTTGTCAGATTGAAATCAATGGGCAAGATTGTTTGGTGGTTTGTCTGAATCAATCATACTCTTGTCCTGCTGTCTCCTAGTGCTGCAGCGGGAAGGCCGCAGGGAGGGGCGACACAAAAATGTCAGAGCAGGGCTGCTGCTGGTGATCGAGGGTTAACGGGGGCAGGGTAAAAGGGAGTTTGAGAGTGAATGAAAAATAACTCTAAATATAAACTCATGAATAGGAATGAATGCAAACTGTTTCAGTTGTTTCGGAGATATTCAGGAAAGAAAAATACTGCAAATATTTATGTCGATGAAGGTTCTCGGTCATCCAGGTCATTCTGAGTGCTGTATCGTAGGCAAATGAGCGCGTTTCGGTTTCTTGAAGACGTTTCACTTCTCATCAAGGAGGCTTCTTCAGTTCTAACTAACTGGAGGGGAGTTGCAGGCTTTTAAACCCTGTGTGGGAGTGTCCTTACAGAGTTGTTAAGGACACGTGTAAGCTCACCTTGTTGGTCATTGACCCAACCGGCCTTCATGTGGGTTGCTAGGGTTGCAAATATTTTTGCAATATGTTTCCAGTTGCTTTTGCAGATTTTCCTTAAAATCTAAACACTTACAGTAGCAATGGTACGTGAAGGATTACTGTAGCCAGGTACCAAAATTAGAAGTGTACAGATTATTTTAAAGCCGGACTATGCAGCAGCAGTTTCCAGACCAGATTCCTTCGCCGTTTTCTAGCTTTGCACCAGTTTTGTGCATACGCTTTTCGCTGCAGGGCTCCCCCTACAGCTTCGGCGCAGATACACTGTCGAAAAGACTTGTTGACGAGCCTCCCCCGCCCACCTAGCTGCTACTACGTTACCATGTGCATCTGTTTTCTAAGAAGCCGGCCGGCTAAACAGCGAGTCACGTCTGGCACTTAATGCACTTCGTGCTCTGTGTTCAGCCGGACATATTGCAAGATACAGGCGACAAACCATGCGACATTCAAAGACCGAACTAGATATCTAAAAACCAACAAGAACCTGGAATCAGAACGCAAACAAACGTGTTTGGTAGCAAGTGACTGCTACGCTAAACACCCGCTAACTATCGAGCGAGCCATCAAGAAACCAAGCTAAACACATGCAGGGCTCACAGTAAAACAGTCAAGCAATAACGTTGTTCAAAAGACTATCAAGTCACGTTGCAAAGACAAAGTTCATCCACTCACAATTTCAACAGCAACACGGCCAAGTCGGCGCCTGTTTTGGACTCCTCAAAAGCTCGTCCTATGTTTACTCGTGTCTGGTCTCTTCTTTTTTGTCAAGCTCCTTTTTCTTCTTCTTCTGTTCCTCCGACTGTGGCTTCTTGGGTCTCTTTATAGTCGACTGATACATGAGGAATACAACAATTGCCTTGCAACTGGCAGTTTATATCTACCCGGTTCCATGTTTGGGGGTGTGTTTGCCGTAAAGCAGTTTCGAAACTACAATCTGACTACATTTTCGAGGGGCGGCGGGATACTTCCGCCGGCTCACTTCCGGATTGACTTCGGACCGGTGGCAGCAAGTTGCATGTTCCGTTTCTCCGCCCAGAAGCGCTAGGGGGAGTCGTAGCAATGACCAAACGACCCAGAAAGTGTCAAAGAACATTCAGAATGACTTTCAGCCTGCATAGTTAGGGTAATTTTTGCTAATATTGTTGCATAGTGCCCCTTTAACAACGTATAAACGCCCATGGTTTTGGCAAGAGGATATCAACGATTACGTATAGTTGCTTTGTTCAGTTGTCCACATACTTTTGTACATGTGGTGTATTCATGAGCCATCACTATCTCTCTGGCTTTGGCTGATACCCAACAGGTGAACATATCTTTACTTTGGCAAACAACGTAATGATGAATCACACATACCTCAAAATAGAAAACCTCCTCAAACTGTGGATTGTTGGTTTTCCGCTTCACCTTGGTCTTCTTGGCTTCCGACCTGAGAGAGAGACAGAAACCACATTTGAAGTTAATAAACAAGCAGCCATAAAGAAAGTAGTGTGAGTTATTGTTAAAATCATGTCATGGTGTGTGAGAGATCGGACCTTGAAGGTCCTAGTAAGGAGACAGCAGCGTAGGGATCACACTGGCCGTTGACGATTGGGAGACCTTGGCACTCCAGCACTCTGGAAACACACACAAACCATGAATTGATGAGCATACTGCGGCATTAACTCGCATGAACCTAGAATTAACATAATCAGGTTGATGAAAATTTGAATGTACCATCTATCTATGATCTAATTCAGTGTCATCTATAAAAACTGGAATGGTGCAAAGACATTTTAAAGAAAGAAGCTTTTCTGTTATCGACAAAAACATCGTATCCAGTCGACCGCCCCCTTCTCACAGACATGAAACATCTGGTCCATTCATATTGTGACTCACTCCCACGCTGGGAGTCCTTGCTAGTAAATGTTGGACCACGTTAGGAGCTCTCTGAGAGTTCTCTCAGCATGTGAAAATGGCCCCTCGTGTCAGTGTAAGGTGTGTCTGTATGTATGAAGGGTAGAAAACGGCGGAGATGAAAAGAGATAGAGGAAAGTAATTCCATTTGAGCTGCTGGCGCAGAGTTGTGCCAATTCTAAATCCTGTGTGATCCAGTAACTACACACACAGCAAAAAGACCACTTGAGAGAAGCCAGAGAAAATAAAGTAAAAAGCAGAAGAGAGAATATCTTGGGGAAAATGTACAGACTTCTGACCGTATGCTAGAGAGATCAGGATATAAGGGAGCTGTAGAAAGCAAAGCTCCTTTAGGATTTCATCATCAAATGTGGGTCCAAGTTTCTCACATCACTAAAGAAAGACGAGCTTTTGTCTTTCTAGTTCTGCAGATATTCCTTTGTTCAAACCCACTTGTATACATTCATGAATGTGAAGATCTATACAGGCATATAGTAAAAAATATTAGAAAAAGGATAGGTAAGATATGGTACATTACTTTATATTATTGAAAGACCATTTTATAAACGTGGTGTTTTAATATTTAGGGTTATTTTTTACTTTTTTAAGTAACACCACCTATTATGATTTTTTTCCTTTCCTTAAGTGTTATATATTGTTGCTTGTGCATGTAAAAGACCTTAAAAGTTAAAAGGTCAAAGTCCACACCAACATAAGCTCCCGTCTCCCACAGAAAACACTGCTCCTGAAACACCTCATGACATCATACTGTGTCACCGTGTCACACGTTTGTAAAATCTATGCCTAGCGACTTGTTTGGCATGTAAGAACTGATTTAGCACAGCTGCTCTGTTGTTGATGTAAGCCGTGCTGGCTCAGGCATGTGTGAGGTGACCATTCAGAGGAGACTTGGTATTGGGTAGGGGACGCCTTAAAGGGACAGGAGCTCAAACAGAGTGTTTCAAACAGGGGAGAGTGCAGCGCTGCTACACTGCACAGAATGAGAAAACGGATGTGTTTTTTTGAGCACTAGTAACCCAGAAACAAATGAACCTGAAAATGAGCATAATGTCTCCTATAGTTCTTGCACGATTGTATTTAAATGTACCCATTGTTTTTCAAATGTTATTCGTAGTATTTTTATGGTTTTTACTCAAAAGTTTTTTTTCCTCTCTATGTCTCTCTCTCTCTCTCTCTCTCTCTCTCTCTCTTTTGCTCTCTCCATCTCTCCTCTCCAATGACATCATACTGTAAGGGGATTAGCACCCAAACAGGACAGGACACCCAGCGGGGCGAATCACTTCCTGTGTGTCATGGTGACGCACCACTACTCACACCACACGATGAATTACACAGCAAATCGCTGCGCTGCCCACAACTGAACTGACACACATGGAACAGCTTGCACTATCCTGCTGACACACACACACACACACACACACACACACACACACACACACACACACACACACACACACACACACACACACACACACACACACATACACACACAGGTTCCTAATAAGGAATAAGGAGTGGGTTGGGTTAAGCATTACTAATGCCAGAGCACTTCCTGTTCAATAAGCTTGTTTATATAACCCCTGCTTGCCCTACTATCAAACCCTCTCTCTCTTTCTCATCACTGCTGTGAGCTCTGACATGCCAGACAGTGGTGGCGAGGCAGACTTATTTGTTTTAGTCCACATTACTCACATTAGGGTTAATGTGCTTCTTTCCTGCTCCCACGTATCCTGTCAAAAACAATTTCACTCAAATATAAGGGAAACCAATTACATCACAGCACCGAAAAACCGCACACAAAAAGCGGATGCGATTATGAGTCAGTGTCACTGACCAGTGAGCCGTTCCAAGTAAGTTAAAATGAAATATTACGCAGTGAGCATTCCCAAAAGCATTCGGTCATGCCCCTTTTCCTCGGATGTCATTCATGGCCTTTCACAACCAGCAATACTTCTGTCTGTCAGCATTATTCCAGTGGTGGGAGAAGTATTTAAATAGTACTGGATATGTAACATTGCATTTTTATTCTTTTTAGCTTTTATGTGTTTAGGTTAGCTTAGAGAGATGACAGGGAATGGGGGAGGGAGAGAGAAAAGGGGATGACAACAACTTTTCCATATTTGAATGTCTAAAAATGACTTGACCGTTATTGTATGATTTGTTCAGCTGTATACTTATATTAACCCAAATGTTTCAAACAATCCCAGAGATATTCATAATTGTACTCAAGGTAAAGGTCAGCTGTCACTATAACTTCCGGGAGAGAGTCAGACAGTGAAGAAGAAAGTTTGCACGCAGTCACCTGGGAAAAAGAAGGTTAACTGGCCATCGATTTCTATTATAGACTAAATGATTGAATGAACAAATTTTTTGTCCTGTGTCATTGTTATTTGCGACTCTGGGGTAAACAGAAATGATCTTTCCTGGTAACAGAACGTTATCTTTGCAACAGCGACACCAACAAAAACACCGCTTGGGAACGCTAGGGGAAGAAAAGTCTGTCACCATTTTAAATTCACACTACTAAAGGACAACCCAGGTCAGGAGGAGCTATGCGTAACTTGATAAATTGCCCAAAGTGATGACATTTGAGTCAGCATCGGTTGGAGGCGGAAAATGAAAATAATCCGAGGGTGTGGAGTTGGAGTGAGTTGTACGTCACTCTTCATTCCTACCTGAGGCTCGAGGCAATATTGGCCGCTATTAACATAATACACCTGAACCTCTGACCAAACTGTCTGCGTCCAAGTTGCATCGTGGGTAATGTAGGAAAAAGAAAATGTGTGGCATGAAATAGACAAACTCACTGTTTTCGATTTTAGCTTTATAAACTGTTACAATCTACAGCAATGCATCTTATTTTATAAGATGATTGTTTTTCTTTTGTAAAACCGTAATCTTTAAATTAAGTATTAACTAAAGCTGCCAGATTAATTCAGAAGGGTAAAAAGCCAATACAAAGTAGCATCAAATAGAAACAGGTGGTTTCTTTTATCAGCTTGCTTTTGATTGGTCAGTTTGGTTTGTAAAGCTGAATGGACGCTGTTCTCTCTGTCCGTCTCTCTCATACACGTGTCTTCCTAGAGAAATCTGACTAGATGACCTTCGGCTCTAAGCTCCTTACCCACAATGTGCTCTGGGAACGGAGCCACGCTGGCTCATCATCGCACTGCTGCATGTCACAGAGGAAGAAATGGAGAGCAAACAAGCGCGCACACATACACACACACACTCATACACACACATACAATAATCCATCCGTAACCATATCATTGATCCCCTGCAATCACTAAAGTTCACACAACACATGCATGTATAATCACTTTTTTTTTTTTACACATGCAGCAACACGAAGGAGTTCACGAGTTCAAGACTTCCACATTCACAACGCATTGATTCACACATTCTGAAGCAGATTTATTATATTAAAAAAAGATCACCTCACTGCTGGTGTTGCTGGGCAACAAGTCTACACCTTGTAACCAGGACGATGCGCTGCATTGGGTAAATTTATCCAATGTATAGCGCTCTCAAAACCCCCACTTCTGCTAACAATCACAAATTTCATAGAATCAATAATAACAGCTCCATGACTCAACAGCTGTCAATAGTGATAGAAAATTCAGATGTAATAGTGTCTGAAACACTACATTCACTGCTCTGTATTGAGGAATACTGCGGTGCTTCAGGCTAAATGCTGATGTCAGGATGCTAACTTGCTCAGAGAGACAAAGTCATTATATTTCAATTTCTGTCTGGTCTGGCTTTCTGTGGCAGTTTTTTTTTTTTCTTATTCCATTGCTTAGTCTAGCTCCCTAACGTTAGCTTCTAAGGTGTAGAATAAAAGTATCGATTTTCGTTCAGACATTATTATGATTGTTAAGTAATGACTTTACAATGTTTGTCTGGTCCAAAATGATGTTTTGTTTATCTGTGTGTAAGAATTTTGAGAGTTGGTCGTCACGTCGTCAAGTCTTAATGTTTAAATGAAGGCAAAAAAGAAGCATCATATGGTATAGAACAACACCTAGAGCGCGCGTGTGTGTGTGTGTGTGTGTGCAGTCTCACCGTGTGGCTAGTTTATGGCTGATGACTCCGCTGTCTGTGATGACTTCACTCAGACGCAGCTCCAGGTGCACTTTTCCCTGCAGAACACACAAGAACAACAGTTTGCACGCGCTTTTAAATCTAAATGTTCAAAAATCTGTAGTTTTTACGAACGCCTCAGCGTTGGGACAACACCACACAGATGATAGGTACATACAGTATGTTTAAAAGAAATGAAAAAAAAAAGCCCATTACCATCTAATCTTTTAATCTGTGATGTATGTGCTCATGTATATGTATAAATGTCAACATGCTCAAATAAAAAAACACTTGACAACATTCCCATTTGAAATGCGCGTGTGAAAGAATTGTTTTATGACACAAGGCAAACAATCTGCCAACAATACTAATCCAATTTTCACATGTCAGCTTTTCAAACCAGTTTCAGGCACTGGCAACAATTCATCTCTCACAATGAATAATCCGATGGGTTCAACCAAGGGTCTCAATTTATAGAAACATGTAATCCTTCAAACAAAGAGTATTATCAAGCCAACATGGGGACACATACATGGTTTTTCCTGAGATGGTTTAGAGTTCAGCCAGATTATGAACTCTTAAAATATTGCCAAAAATAAAAAATGAACTGAATCCATATCATAAATCTAATAAACTGTATGTCTGCCACGTGTTTTAAGCAAAAACATTTAAAAATGTGTTTCTAAAGTAATAAAAAAAAAATGCTGTTCATGCTGATTTGTTTTTTAGAGGTGAAAACGCTCTTTGATTACATTGGATGCCTGATTATATCTTTTTTCATAATCTGGTGTGTATAATTACACACTGCACAGGAATACAAGGTCAGGAAGACCCCCCCTAACCAGACCAGTTGGACCACCTCAGGGAGGCGAGGAGAGGGATCCGGGATGCCAATCCACCTCGGACTTGAGGCTGCCCCTGGCTAATGCCCAGTTGCAGGAAAAATGACACGGGCAGATGAACTGAGGTCGACCAAACAGCATGATAGCGGAGAGTTTTGTGCCCACATCTTTACAGAGACCTGTTTCCACCACAACATCCCGGATGGTGACACTGAACAGACGGGTCGAGTAGGACGAGGAGAGGTGGACTGCACCACTGCTGCTCACGAGCGCTCCAAACAGTGTTCCCAGATTAGCTTTAATATAAAGATGCAGACCGCATAGCAACGGAAGATAAGGCACATGCAAATCTCATGCAAATATAAACAAAGCCGAAACAGCACGAACACCAGGCAGCTGGCAGACACCTCACTGACAGATGAAAACACGTTTAAGTGTCACTACTGCGTTCTTTGTACTCCAAAATGTTGTGCTAAGGCTGCGATGGATAAAGGGGCAAGAGGGTCAAAGCTCAACGGGCGCTGCCATGACGAAGCAGTATGTCGCAGTTGTATGTATAGTTGAGGTAACAATATGTACTTTGTAAGGGCAGCTGCAACACACCCCAAGTTACGCTCAGAGCACCCTGTGGTATGCTTAAGTTCAGGAACTGCTGTCAAAGTCAAGGTATCGGTATCGGTACTGGTATCTTAATATTTCTTATCTTAATATGTGTAGAAATAACTGTATGCATGGAGCATAACAAGGACTTTGCAAACTTTAATTTCTGTTATGTAACACTGTGTTGTAAAATGACAAATAAAATCACCTTGAACCTTGAAGTCGATCAATAAAGCGAAGTGGGATAAGATAAGATTTGTATCACAATAACACTTCATGAGACGTTATTGCTTTTGGCCCGCGGCCCACCATTAAGTCTCGGTTTGACGCTTGATGGGAAAAATTTGGGGCAGCCCTGGTTACAAAAATTCACCGACTCAAACTCGCGCATCTCTGATGAATTCCTGCGCAAAAACAATAACACGGAAACATGAAACAAGTGGCATCCCTCCACCGGCAGAGACATTGTAAGAGAATAGCTGCGAGCCCGGACGTCATGCTGAAGTTATTTTCCCTCTCGAGTGATTGGATTAATGACATAATGACAGTGTAGCGCTGCAGCTGTCTAGAAAAGCTCCATTAATTAACGGCATCAGTATGCAAACTCACAGGCGTTTCTCTTTCTGGCTGATTCAAGCAGAGGGAACAAACACAGGCACTTACACATGTGCACACACGGGCCAAACAATGTGTCCTCTATTGAAAAGAGAAGAGAGACACTCTATCTTCCTACTTCATTTGATCCATCTCCCTCGCTTTCTCTCTTTTCTCCCATTCTCTCACACATCCTTCCTCTCCCCGGCTCCTCGGATGAATGTGTCTCTGTTTCTGATCCCTGCTCCAGGGCTACACACACCCATCTGTCTGCAGATGTTACTGTTCTCTGTGCATCTGACTGTCTCACTGTGCATGTGTGTGTGTGTGTGGTACTCTGTGCTGGGTGTGTGCGTTCCTGTCTGTCTGTGCATATGTGTGTGTGTGTGTGTGTGTGTGTGTGTTTGTGTGTGTGTGTGTGTGTGTGTGTGTGTGTGTGTGTGTGTGTGTGTGTGTGTGTGTGACCATGCGTGTGGGTGAGTGAGACTGCTGCATACTGAATAGTACAAAATGCTGCACATGCATTAAAATCAGCAAACGAATATGATATTTGGCAGGAAAAATGTCACAAAACAGAACAAGTTTTATTTGTTGTTAGCGTCATTTCTTAAACTTAGCCTGAAATTTGTGTATGTGAGCACAATAACACTTTTCAGCCTGGTTATAACTACATACTGCATGGCCGATGAAACGTGTACCATTCACAAAAATGCTAGTAAATTTAACTTTGAAATGATTCTAGTGTTTGTACTTGTAAGTCTGGTGCCGTCTTGTTTGTTTCTCGGCGTTTCAGGTACATGAGCGACGTGAAAAACTGTGAACCTCTGACCTCGAGCTGAGAAGTGGTGACAGGTGTGTGCTTCCAATGAAAACAGTCACACCATTTAGAAAAACTCAGACTCGTGACGTTATCTTGAAAAAAAAAAAAGATGCAACATTGAGATTAAAATGAACAACTGTCTCTGATTACTCCCCAAAACAACTGTGGATGATGTGCTTTTACCTTCAAGAAGTTATTTTCTGTATCATTCAGTGACATCCTGTGGAAAGTGTAGTGGATTTGATAGAAGCTGTGTTCACAGCGCTTATGGAGGTGAATCAGGTGAACCACTGAGAGCCAGGTGGGTTTGACCCTGCAGGAACACGGATGTTTCAGGTGCACACACGCTGTGTTTGTTTGGGTTCTGCCCTGCTTCAAACATTAACCTGCAGACACACTATTGCTCATACTGTATGCAGGCTATCTGTCTCAGGGCTGGGCGTGGTTTGAAGTGTTTTGAGATGAGTCAGTTTACAATACATGAATTCAGATACCGAAACAATGCCTTTTTTGATACGTTTATCTTCGGAATACAAACATGTTTTTCGTAAAAAATGTACTTCTGAAGACGCCAAACTTCTGTTGCTAAAGAGAGGTGCACCTCCTGTTCTGACGATAACAAGATAAAGGTGAATATGTTAATACTGAATGAGGTTTTTCTGTAAACTAAAGCTCACACAACAAGATATTAGCTCCACATCAGAGACAGATCGGCACACTCCCGTGACCGATGATCGGTATGCGTGAACTGTTGAAAGATGCTATCCAGGAGCTCAGGGACAGCTCGCCGGCGTGTTGCTGACAGCCACAGGATGGATCAAGATTACTAACGTAAGATTAGTTAAACCATAAACTAGTGAGGTTATACTGGCAAAACCCATGACTGTATTGAACTGAGCATGTTTAATGTACATTTTCACACCAACAGAGTCATGTTAAAGCACTCCGCTGTGCTCAGTTGCTCTTTTTTTTTACAGAAATTATATCCAATCTCCAAACATGGCCTGTCCTGGCGCTCTCCACTGAGACCTATTTAGATTTCGCAGCAGTCTTGCTTTAAATGTATTTATGGAGCATTCAATGCCAGCTTTTCCCATCAACGAAGGCTGCAACTATGACGATTTTCACATGTTGGGTAACCTGCTGATAATTTTCATGATCAATTCGTCTTTTATTCCAGAAGTCTAGTCTTAATATTGCTCCTCACGATGCCCTGAGGCCCAAAGTGACATCTTAATGTCAAAGAAAAGCTGCAAATCCTCATTCAATATATGAATAAAACAATCGATTCTCGCCCTCGCGTCATTCAGACGCACTTTGGTTGATACCCAAAAGGCATCCAGTTTATAGGTACCATGTGGTTTCTGTGGAAGTGCTGAGTAAAGAAGAAGAGATCAAGAGAGAGTGCTTTGTGACTTTCGTGAAAATGTGTGATTGTGTGTGTGTGTGTGTTTCCTCTCTGTACTGACCTGCACCTCTGAGTCAGCGCTGACAGGTTGCAGCTGAAACCAGGTGTCTTTGCCGTGATATTTCTGCAGGTCCTCCTTCTTCACCGCAACTTTGCCTGCACACACATCAACGCACGGAGACAAATGAGCCAACATCAACTGACAACACCCAACTCCTCACGCCCGCCCAAATACAGCCAGTTCACACGCCCGTCTCCTCTGTATTTCACATACGCAGGCAGCAGGTGTAGAAACGCTCGCAAATTGCGACGCAAGTGCCCCGGAAATGACCCCGTCATCTCTACACTGAAAGTAACAGTTAACTTTTCGACACCCACAGACACACCAACACTGCGCACACACACACACATGCACACACACACACACACACACACACACACACACACACACACACACACACACACACACACACACACACACACAAGTAAACATGAGCAGTGATCGTGCTGGAGATAAATCATTCCCTGACAGAGGTTTTTCAGTTTGTGGTTGGTGGTCACACACACACATAAACACACACACACACACACGAATACAAACCAACCAATACACAGACACACCCAATAACACTGATAAAAACATCCGCCTGCGCAAACAGACACACCTTTCTGATGCAAAACCTGTAGCTGCTGTAACATCAGACTGTACCAGACCCAATTAATAAATGTGCCACTTTAAGACTAGAATTGATGCAAACTTTTGACTACAGCTCATTGAAATATTTCACTTCTTAAATATTTCAAGAGCCAAAATATTTATACTGTTTTAAGATGTTAGATATAAATGTTTAATTACAGTACATGATATAACCCTATGATATAAAAATCATCTTAACATACGCACATTAAAAGAATTCCTCAACACATTCAATGTTTGTCAAAAACAGTGATATCTAACCATCTGTCTTCATTGTTAGAAAGTTAGAGACGAAAATCTAAATGACTTTGTTTCGTTATCTTGTATATGTTATAATCAAAATATAGCTGCAGCTGTTAACTCACCGATACTGGAGTCCCTCCTGAAGACGTCCCTGTCGAAGATGTAGAAGGAGAGATGTCTGAAGCTGCGTGGGATCTCACAGTAGAAGTCCTCCCCGTAGAACGGACTGGAGGTGAGAGGAGACGCGGAGGAAAACTGACATTAGAGACACTTCTCGAGAAATAGAGCACGTTTTACCATGAAAACACACGTTGATTGTGTGAGAGAAAAAGTAAAGAAAACAAAAGTGCCTTCAGAAACTGAATGTCTACAAAGGTCACATCCCTGCAACATGTTCTATACAAAAGACAAACAGATTGCATCCACCGAAGTGGATAAAGTAACTAGAACCAGGACACACTTGTATCCTGATTGGATCCTGATCCTTTGTATCATAATTACGAAAATCTATCTTAAGATTGTTCTCTTGTAATAATGAGATCTGGATCTAATTATCTCAAAATCAAAAAAACCCTCACAAAAAGCCCTCATTATCTGATTGTCTGAGATTTTTCCTTCTTTACAAATTAAGAGGCCTTAACTGTCTTTTATGAATCACGCAGTTATTAAGAGGCAATAATGGAATATTAACTAAATGTGACTATGACGAGAGCCGAAAGATTCCGGATAATAGTAAAAAAAAAAAAATCAAGAAAAATGACCCTCTGTTTCTTTGTGCCATCTTGTAATGACTTTTCACCAAAGTGATTGATTTGGACAGATACTAAATAAAGACCTCATGTATTTACACCTCGCCATGAATCACGAGGGGAGCACAGCTCGTTTGCCGACAACAATCGGTCTGTTTGTGACAACTGGCTGGAAGATACATCAACCGCACACAGCCTGCCTTTACCTAAATAATGACCATAGAAATCGCAGCAATGAGATTCTCGTGAGCTGCGCCCTCAGGACCACCGCTTACAATTACTGATATCCTCAGTTAGTTAGCAGATATAAAGACAGAATGAGGGAGGGGTGGACGGGACTGACTGACTTATAAACAATCCTGCTAATACACGATCTTTAGAAACACTTAATTCACTTTTGTCAGTTGCAACTCAACACGAAAATTGTGACATTTTTAGCACGCCAGGGAAAAAAGGTGATGTATGTTGGTTGCGATACATTCACAGTACGTCCAGGAACTTAACATTCCTCTGAAGTCTGGCTCAGTGTATGTGACGTTTCCACTGTGTTTGCAATAAAGCACCTTGGAACAGAGCTCTTCTGTGACTAAGACATTCAAGAAATGTGAGCACGTCAACAATGTTTTCAGGGGAAAGAGTAGATAAGAACGAGAAAATGGGACATTGCCAAGAGAGGTTCGCGCTTGAGCTGCATATTTCTACACGTGGCTCTTCCAGAGAATATAAACTATTTGGTCTCTTGTCTGTTTGTGAAACAGACTGCAATTTAGATCAGGAATTGAATTTAACAGATGTTAGTTGGTAAGGTATACTAACCCTATGTTCAGTAAATCAGTATCTGGCGTTCAGCTTAGTGATATCATTCAAATTCAGGGTAAATCATAAAGATGTGTTGGTATTAAAATTCTTCCTCATATCATAACATTGTGGGGGACATTTTAGCAAACAGTAAAGATCTGGCGGGAAGTATAAGGAGATGGAAAGATGGCAAATTACTTGAACTGGGAACGTCGAGATTATTACGATCAGCTCGACGGTGTGGCTTTTTTTTTCAGCAAATACAGATAAACAATGATTATCTGTTTTTCATGGCAGATAACGATTAGATAACCGATAAAGAGGGATGATTTATCGTTCCATTGTCTTCTTCTTCTACTTCCTCTCTACTGGTAGATCGCAAACCAACTTTATTCATATTACTGGCGGTATTTATCAGCTAAGATTTCATCAATACCGATAAACAACGGATTATATACATTTCCCAACAGCGGTTGGATATGTGATGTGCATCTCTCTGAATAACTAGTTGAGACTGTAAACTATAAAACCACCGCCCAAATGTTGCTGCATTCTGGTGCAGATGTATTATTAGGAAAAATGACATCTTTAATAATAGATGGCGATCTGCGTCTTGAGTTTCGACCGAAAAGAAAGTGGCAACGCTTTTGACTTTCAGCATACCAGAGTGACTTCTCGATGATCTTGGTCCTGAACACCTCCTCCTGGTCCAGGTTGACGGTGCAGTAACAGTCCCTCATCCTGTTGGGCCCCGGATACGGTGGGATGTTCTTTGCTTCTCCTGCACAAAGGACAGGAAGCAGAGAGCGAGGGAGCAGTTATTATTTAGGAACGTTGTCGTAAGCAATAGCAGTGACGTGTTTATTCAGGCACACCGCTTTTACCCATGACTTATTTAGGCGCGCCGAAAGCACGCAGAGTTTAAAAGGAAACGGCATTATGTAAGTTCACACCTGTGTGTGCCTTGAATAATCCGACGGCACATGAACTGTAGTAGGGATTAGCTTTGCTGCCGGGATGACTACCGTCCCACTGGACGCACAAATATCAAGACATGTTCTCAGAAACAGACAAATAAAAAAGCAGTTTAACAAGCAAAATAACACGTGAACACAGTGTGTGTGTGTTTGTGTGTGTGTGTGTGTGTGTGTGTGTGTGTGTGTGTGTGTGTGTGTGTGTGTGTGTGTGTGTGTGTCAGATCGTCAGATCTGTGAATGAAAGAATCTGTGTGGGACATTTCCTGAGTCCTGCTGAAGCTCAATCTGTTCATCAAACATGTGTGACAGATAGCACTCCCTTTCACAAGAATGTGGTCCAACCACCCACCAAGACACACACACATAAAAAAAACACACAGGTTTGTGTGCATGTGTGTGCGTGTGTGTGTGTGTGAGTCCCTCAGGAGCAATACATCTCCTTTATGAAGCCACGGATCCATGTTCGCCGGTGCTCTGTTGCTCATTGTGTTTCTCTGCGCCCTGGGGACCCACAGGAGTCTGTAGTCTATAGTTACAGGAGTGTTGGCCCAACGCTGTCATTGTTTGCTCCAACAACGCTTCATTATCTGCACGGGAATCTGATGCCGCCATTCAGCCGACAAGCTGAGCTGCAGCAAATCTCTCGCTGTTATTCCTGGCTTTTAAAAAGTGTGACCTCTTCATCGCGACAGCATGGGTCTGCGGCCTCATGCCTGATCCTCTACAGCAGCGGGCCCTAACGTTTTTTTTTTGGCTGTTGTTCAATTCGAAGGCATTTTTAGAGGAAGTGTCCTGTAGTTCACGAGACAATGAGCAGAAATCAGATGCGATTCAGGAAAAAACACTGTCACGGAAACAATATGACATTTTTAAAATCATATTGTACCCGTTGGTATTTGTCTTGCTCTAGGAAAAACTGTAAGAAATGCAGTAAAAATCAAGTATGTGTTTTGCTTTTGACAGTCTGTTCAAAGAAATCATTACGCCGCTGCACTATGAAACAGTCCAAGTACACGGCAGCAGAAATGTTTCAGAGCAAACAATGCTATCACAGAGACTGCAGCGTTTCAACCCTGGAGGGGGAGAGAGCTGACATTTGACACTCGATAACCAACTGTAAAACAGCCAAACAGATCGCTACCTCAGATTAAAGACGTCATTTTTTTCCTAACAATGCACCTGCTCCTGAATGCAGCGGTGCGCTTAGACTTTTCAACCAGCTCCAATGATTCCGTCTCCGGTCGCGTATTTCTGTCCTGAGTCCGAGACGGAAGTAAGCGAAGCCCACTTGAGCCCGAGGCAGCGAGTCCATGCTACCCTGCCACACAGCCACGTTTACGCCGATTACAAGACATGCGCCTTAAAGAATATAACTAATCAGCCTCTGGGTTGCATTTAAAGCACCAAGTCAATAACAAACCACAGCACTTAACAGGACATATAGCCTCCACACAGATGTCACTTCCTACAGTTATCACTTAATATCATTTTTCTTTTGCACTATATTTATTTATTTTTATACAAATTGTGCACATATTAATATAATTCTACATTATATCTACTTATTTTTGCAGTATATGTGTTTTGTTTTACATTATATTCATTCATTTCTACATTATATTTCTTAATTGAAGAACTTGAAAGCATCAAGTCAATTGACCTGACTGAACTCTGACCCAACGTGGACATCATTTCTAAATTGTCCTGTGAACCCGACCCAGCCCGCTGGCTCCCCGATGGGTTTCGGGTTCAGTATCCACGTTTTAGATGAACCCACCACCCTGCATCTCCCTGGCGTCTACAGTTTGTCTTTAGTATCTGCATCTCATCACTGAGACAGGTTTTCACTTGACACGGAGAAGTTGGTGTTGCAACAATGAATCGTACCGTGACCTTGGCTGGGAGGAAGGTGAGTAATCGCGTTGCTCACGAAGCACTCACTGACATGAAATTACACTGTTTGGATACAACCTGTGATGTATTTACACGCTGCTGGGATTCTTCTGCTGCCGTTTACAGAGTGCAAACAATTCACGACAGTCTGAATTGTCAATGTTTAAAGAAAACATGTGGGGATATTCTGTAGATTTCTTATTGTCATCAAATACCAAGAAACAAGACCAGGCGTGGGTTGATACCGCCACTGAAGTCAGGCTGTGTTCGATTATGCTCGAGCACAACAAAGTCATACAGCAAGTTATTTGACCACAATCGAAGCGTGTTCAGAACGCCGATACTGGAAGGCTGAGTGAAAAGCCGGCAGCAGTAGAGAGGCCGGAGACATGATAGTTCTTTATATATGGGAACAACTGGGCAAAAATGTTCAGACAAGTCTCTCTCGGCTATTCACACAAGTGACCAGTGATAGTTGTGTGTAGACGTGTAAAAGGGGAGCAAGAGCGAGATTGTCCGTTTTGCAAAGTTACAGCGATGGATGCAGACAGCCCACCCCGACCCGCTGCTGAGGCTGTGGACGGAGGAGGAGAAGCACTGAAAATGCCAGACTTTTCTTTTTTCTGTTTGACGTTTATTAGAAAATTTTCATAATCTCAAAAGTGCAACTCCAGTGCCAGACATAAAGGAGAACCCACGTCTCTTCCTTTGGTCCATAGCTCACCACAGAGCATAAACATAAACCCACACGGAGACAAACGGAGGTGATTAAGTGCTCTCTGTGGGGTGCGTAATGCAACACAGCGGTTCCCGGCTGCTTCTCTGGAGGCTGATTCATGCAGAGCGCGGATCATTACACAACAACTCTCACTAACAACATTCATTCACAAGTTAAACAGACACCTGAGTTGTGGAACATCACACACACACACACACACACACACACACACACACACACACACACACACACTCCAGCGCCTCAATTTGTTGTTACAGAACTCCGTCTGCGTTTCATGTGTGAGAGCGGAGCGGTGACGTAAGTCTCTGTTATCTCTGTCTTTATCCCTTTACTTCCCACTGGTATTAGTTCTCCCTCCCGTCTCCTCTCCTCTCTCGTTTATTCTCCCCCATTTATTTTATCTCCCTCTCGTAATCCTCCTAAGTCACTCTGCCCTCCGGAGTTCCCTCCAATCTCAGCTTTTCCTCCGTCCTCATTCATGACCTGTGAGCTCCCCTGATGGGATTGCACCACCCCGGGTCGTCCAAGCACCCAAAACACCAGCTCCACGCGTGTGTTTGATTACTCCACTTGCAATGCAAAAATCAAATCTCCGGGCCAAAAGCCGAGCTACTGTCTCTGAGCAGAAAACATTAACAAATAAGGATGTGATCCCGCTCTTCATTCTATGTTTGTGTTCACATTTTAAAGGCGTCTGCGTACGTCACATACCGCTGACCTTTCTCCAAACCTTCTTTTAAGATTGATGACTGCATTTTTCCAAGCAGGCAACTTTTTTCAGCTCTCGCCAATATGGCATGAAAGTCGACCTGCAGGGACTTGAAACTTGCTCGAGATACCCGATCCATCAAAACATCCAGTCATCTTCAAATTCACTTTGCTTTTTTTTTTTTTAATTCAATGTGTCGCCATGAGGCCGAGAAGCATTCCGCGTGGGTGGATCCAAGTGCAGACATCAAGCGAGAGTCAAGCCGAACACCTGAGAGTTACAGACCAGATATAAAGTATGTGTGTCAAAAATCTGCAATGTAGGAGTACCTAAGACATGTTTCAGGTTCAGAGGAGGAACATTACTGATGCAAGCTATAAATTCACATCATCCTTTAACAGAATCAGGTTTGCTGTCAAAGTTACGTGAAAGGTGTTATCGATTACGCGTTCGCAGTTGTTGCTTCATCGAAAGCGCCTTCATCAGCGAAAAGTCGTCCACACCCACAAGTCACACCTTGTGTAGGAGGGATGAACAGTATTGGATTTTGCAGACATCCACATATGTCGATATTTTCTAACTCATTCTGGCTGATTGCTGACTCTGCTACAATCATATTCACATGTTTTTCTACATTCATCAATGCATTATTATAAGAAAATGCACAATATGATTTTTTTTAAAGCAATACTGCTTCTCCTGGCTGATACTGATGAGTTCACAATTATGTATTTTTTTTAAAAAGGCCAATAACTTGTATTTTATGTGAGCCACACTAAAAATCTGGTGATCGAAGATGGTTGATTTACGGTTCCCTAGCTCAGTCACTTCCTAGCTGATGTCATACACCTTCCACGTCTTACTGTAGGATTACAAAAAAAGTTGCGATTCTCTTCTTGTGGTGTCGCTAAACCTACTCCCCCCAGTGACTGTCGCTTCACCAAGTAAACATGGCCGGCCCGTCCACTGATTACAGAGAGAATAAACTGATGATAATCCTCTGGAAACTCATCTGTGAAGTAACCACAGCGATGCTTTACTGACCGAAACTCATCAGAAACCACTGTTGCTTCAAACAGAAACCACATCTGACGGACTGCAATGCTTCAGGGTGCTTAGAAAACGATCATCTGATAACAAAATATATGCAATCAGCAGTCATGGGGCTAAGAGATGCAAAGAGACCTGGAGTCACCACGGTTGCAGATATATATACTAGGGGAGAAGGAAGCGCTGGGCAGCCGTCGTTCTGGATGAGGCGACCAGCAGCACTTTGAGGGTGGAGTGCGCGAGCTTCAGTTTTGTGTGTTTGTGTTCGATGCGGAGTGAGTTTGTCACAAAGGAAAGGATAAGCCTTCAACATGTTAGATTAAAGACTCTATTACAAAACCAGTGTAATCCTCTGTCTCATTCTATCTTACTTTCTATTCCTCTCCTGATCCATGTGATGCCGTTTCCTCTTTTTTTTTTACCCCCTTTGTCTTTTTTTTTTTGCTTTTCACTTTTGTAGGTGTCGTCTTGCACATTCGCTTTCGTTTTCCTTTTTTTTTTCTTCAAAATTAGCTTTAACCTAATTTCACTTTCCTCTATTTCTGGTTGCTTCCCTTTTTTTCCCTCTCATCTCTCCCTCTTCTACTTCCTCCAGGGGCGTCCTCAACGTTCAAAATGAGAGAGAATGCAACAAAAAAAAAAAAAAACACACACACACACACAAACAACAACAGCCTTCTCTTTTCATCAAGCTCCGCCGCGGCTGCTCCTTGGAGAATATCTCGCCCTAGTATCCGAGCGAAACTCACAGCGCAAAGACGCACTCTTGGCACGCGCGTGCGACTGCTGTGTGGTGTGTGCGCGCAAAAAAAACAACAACGGGGGTGTCGAGCAGAATTTGCACAGAAATAATGATGACAGGGGCACCCCGGAAGAGGGCGAGAGAGCGAAACGGGAGCTGATCAAAAAAAAAAAAGGCCAACTCTCCACCTCATCCGCGCAGCGGAGACGAAAGAAAAGGAGGCGAAAGACTGGGAAGAAATGAGGAAGCACGGTGTAATGGATGCAGCGAATGTGCCGCTTTGTTCCTCTTCCTTCTTCTGTCGGCTCGCCTCAGTCGGCCACGCTTGTGCGTACAGTAACGGCGGCTCCACTCGTTACTCTAATCTCCTCTGACATGAACACATTCGAGGATACACAGGCGTGAATGCTTTCAGCCGCTGCGTGCTCGACTGGCAGGCCTGGGAAACACAGGGTTTAAGGAGAGGAAGGAGGGGGGAGTGTTCTGTGAGAAAAATACAAGCAGTGTGTATTCAATCAAGGGTGAGAGAGAGAGAGAGAGAGAGAGAGAGAGAGAGGGAGAAGTCAGTCAGATAGAAAATCCGAGAGTGGTTAGCTTCGGAGAAAGCTACAACAGGAAATGAGATGAGGAGAAAGGAATTTCAACTGGATCCAAGATGTAGTTTAAAAAGCAGCGAACAACCCAGTTACCCCTGAGTGTGAGTGTGTGTGTGAGTGTGTTAGACAGAGCGAGACACACCGTGAGAATGGAAAGAAGAACTGAAACTTGTAAGGACGCAATTTATTATCCCACAGTTAATACCCAGGTTCTTTGATGCTAAGTCGAGAATCAAAACAAGAACCGAGAACGGGGCTGTAAGTCATTAGTGTCTTTCTGAAAATGACAGAACATAGAAACACTGCACCCACACACGCACACGCACACATATACACAGACACACAGACACACACACACGCCAAGTCTCAAAGGGTTTCTCCTGCAATTTTGTTACTCTTTTATTTCAAAAGCTGGAGCATTCACAATAGAAGAACCACAACAAAATCAACGCAACAGACGACGGAGCAGCCTGACTTTTCGTCCTTGCTGTGGGCCGAGCCCTGAATCCTACACATCCCATAATGCAAGTCAAAAGTGTCTTTGGTTAGGGCCCGGACACACAGAACCGACCAACACTGGCAGCGATGAAAGGCTACTGCTGCGTCTTTTTACGGCCTCCGACTAGCGCATCTCCTTCAAGCCGTTGTTACGATGAGGCAGCGTTTTTCACACCGCTCTCACTAATAAAAACTTTTGTAAAAAGCAGCGAGTGGCAGCTGTTGAATCCAGATGTGTGGAGGTAAAAAAAACATAAGGAGAAACCGTACTGGATGGGTGAAATCATGGGCGCTGCGGCGACAGACTGAAGGGGCCACTTCTTTCTTTTCCGATTTCTCTCCTCGTGCGCCGATTCACTAAACAGCCAATCATTGCGATTTCTGTCAGGGGCTTCCTCCGCCGCTGACTCTACCTGCATGACTGACTGGCTGACAAGCCCCAGCAGTGCGGGACTCACTGAGTTTGCAAACGGGTAAAATTCTGTCTGGGCGCATTATGAATCGCTTTACCTTGTTTGAAGACATGTTATAAGTGGACTGCTGATGCCTAAAAACACCTGAAAAAACTTTATCCATCACTCACCCATGAAGCAACTTTCATGGAACTGAACAGGGCACCATCTTACATCCAGTACTCTTAATACTTCAGTGCTCCACAGCCCCAGTTTGTAACACGACTTTCCATTAAGATTTTCGAGACCAGGCCCAGATCGCCCTTAATGGCATCACAGCAGGGGGGCCATTCCAGAGCCACACAAAGCCTTACGCAACAGTGAACTGATCTTTATGTGTTTTTGGAATGCCCCTTTAACATGTCAAAACCACCAAACCATTAGTTCTACGATTACGTGCAAATGGAAGCAAACCAGCAAAAGCGGGGGCGAGAGTTCGTCGAGAGGCTCCACTGACACGCCGTCACCAGCAGGTAGCCACATTCACCACACTGAACTCTCGCTCATCTTGAAACCACCTATCAACCTCCAAACCTCTTTCAAAAAATATTATTAAGGATCAATAATCGACTGTTAATGCAGCCAACTATGAGTGAATCAAACTGCTTTAAATTGGCAATGGTCCTGCATCTTATTCAACAGCTGGTTCAGTCAGTAAGCTGTTTGCTTCCTCTAAACGCAATGCTGCTTGTCACAAACTGTCCACCATGATAAATAAAATCCACACTGAAGCTGGCTGAACCGCTCCACGCTGAAGTTTCCACACGAACCACAGCGGTCGGGCAGCGCGAGGAGGAACAGCTCGTAGAAAAAAAGAAACAGGCAGTTTACAGTTAAAGTCTGGCCGGGCTGCTCGCCGCAGCCTGTGTGATAAACCAGACTTTGGTTACTGATCAAACTGACTCTCTATCCGGAGCTAATGGTCAAACAGATGTGTTATTTTCAATGGAAAACTTGACTAAAACAAAAAAAATACACGACCATTAAAAAAAAAAAAAAAAAGCATGCAAAAGGGCATGACGCTGTGTCGGGAGTATCAGATTTAAGATCTGCTCACATGTTGGAAACCAGAGTCAGAGAGCTGGTATGTTCATTCAGGATGTGAGTGTCACGTCAGAGTTGCAAGAGGAGGACACGGTTTAACCTAAACACTCCCCGCAGATTCCTCGTCCATTTGCGTAAAGAGTAGCTCGTCTTTTGACTTCTTGAATTACACGTAGAATCAAGGACACCCCCCCCCCCCCCCCCCCCCGACGCACACTCACAGAACAGGCTCGGCACTCACAATGCGCGTGAGAAGACACGGTATCTCTTTTGCAAGTGCAGGAAACAGAGCTGGTTGGGTGTTAGTCGCCGTATGTGGCAAGCTGACATTGCTCGTATTGCCAGAGAAGGAGTCACGCTGTTGCAAAACCGGCTTCATTGAGCATGTGAGTGCGTTTGAAGCTTTTTCTTTTTTCACAGCACGGGGATTTGAGTTTGTCTCGTCGCCACTGAATGTTTTCCGTGCTACAGTCATCGTCAGCAGGCGTGGGGTCGACTTCTCCCACGGGGCACCTGAAGGACATCCTGAAGGAGTGGCACTCCACGGTGAGCCCTTTATTTACCCCTGCTGACCCTGCATGCTGGGCCTGCGGTGACACTTCCTGACTGTTCCTAGTACTGTGTTCGCGGAGGGCACATTTACTGAGCGCTGCCCGGATTATTCCACCAGCCTGAAGCCGCCTGGACCGAAACACAGTCGGCGTCTAAACAGTCAACAAGCTTGTTTACAGCCAACTACTTCCCAGAGAGCCAGGCTTTGGGGACAAAATGGAGAAAAAAAAACTTCTGATAAGCTTACGTTTACTTAACGGGCTGGACGGGACTTGAACCCTTTGCCTAAATAAGAGCAGGACTCCTCCACACAGCATTTTTCTTAGACCTTCCCAATGTCTCCCCGTCACTTCATGTCTCTTATTCAGTCTGGACAGGAGGAAGTTTGGGAACCTCTGCTGGCCAGCTGTCAAGGGAAGGAGGCGGTTGGGGGGGGGGGGTCAGGGTCTATCACTACAACCTTTTTCCTCCCCGGCTCGCCCAGCTCCGGTCATCCAGCTCCAGTTGCTTCGACGCCTCTCTTTTCCACCTCAAGCACAATATGTAATCCAGTGTTTTTTCCACTCGGTGTCAAGCTCTGGTTTCGCTGCGTTCAAAATAACACTTGTGTTGTTATAGTGCTGTTAAATAGTAACAAAACCGCGCTGCAGCAACACTGCAAAGCCTCAGAAGTGCAGGTCGAGCCCCGCTCTCAGTCTAGTGCAGAAACCTCGTGGATCTGAACCTTTAACTTGGGAATAAACAGCAGATTGTAAACAAACAGAGACAATAACACGATCTAACCCAGTCTGTTTGCAGATGCACCAAACCGACATGGACAATATTTCCTCATTTTGATCAAAATCATTCGCAGTCGAAGACTTGAGTGTTTACAGGAGCAACAACAGAGTTTAATTTGAACAGCTGTTATGCCATGCATCCCTCTTCTTTTATCTCTCCCAGCATGTGTTTGATCCGCTCCCTGTCCTGAAGACGAATATCTATCGGCATTCATGTCAAAAATTGGGCTTTTAATCCAATTGTAACTGGAATATTAAGCTCAGTTTAAATGCAGCGAGTCACAAATATGTTTATTTCATTGTTTTATTCCATACTGTGGGACAGAAAAATACTTTATAAATACATTTTATTTCATATTTGACCATGATGTTATTTGCACGTTTTTTTAAAAGCTGTACTGTAGCTGCGGGGCTAAAATCATCCGAAGACGGTGCACAGGCTCAACAGTGTGTCGAGGGTGTAAATAACTTCTTTTCAAATCTATTTGGGATCTCAGCACTCCCATCATAACGACCGCGAACGTCGATCAGATGGAAAGCACGAAACCTGCACCAGTGTGTGAAATTGGATGCGGCCCGTGCATTTGAATTTAAGATCTGTGGGTTTGAGCAAAGTTTGGCTGCACAGGCCGGGTTTGTAACCACCGGGCCTGCTGTCAGGTGGGTCTAGGATGTTAAAGTCATGCATTTGAACACATTTCTCTGAAGGGCCGTACGGTAAGTCGTGCCAAGATATGGTCTGATGTGTTTTCAAGCCATGTTTTCAAGCATTGACAGAGGAGTCAAACGCACATATGTTGCTGTTAATTAGCGCAAAAGTCTCGACTCCAGCTGTGCGACTGAGCATTCCCTTCCCTCGGAGCGCTCGCCGAGACACGGCCGCTGACAGACGAAGCACAGCCTGCTCCTGTACGTGAGACACCACCTCTGTCCCTCTGTCGCTCTGCGTCTCACTACATCTGCTTTGCATTAGCTTGTTGCCATGCAGGAAAAAACACAATTCTTTTGTAGTCCTTTCCAGCCAATCAGGAAGTGAATTGGGGGTAGTTTCCTGTTTCCTGTGTTCCCCAGACAGCACGGGCTCGGGCCCAGTAGCCCCGTTCGGTTTCCGAAACTCACGCGTTCCTCCAGGAAACCGAGCCGAGTCATCACCATAACAATAATAAGTCGTCCTCTTCCTCGCTCTTCTTGGGGCAGATATTCAGCTCTGAGTCACCAGCCAGCAGCAGGCTCTCGCCAAAGGACGAGACTTCGATGAAAACAATGTGATGCAAGGGTTACAGAGACATTACCGGGAGAAGAGCTCCGCCGGGATCAGACTGACATGGAGCAGGACTGCTGCTAGGTAACAAGACAGTGTAAACTCTACTGTCATCACAGATGAACAAGCTCGGAGGAAACTCAAGAGTCCAGGCTTGGAAGTGACGACAACATAAATGTTCTTCACGAATGCCAGTAAATAACAAATCATGACATCATGGTGCCGGTGGAGGAATGTAATAAAGCAACTCAAGTTATTGTATCCAGGTGTAAATTCAGTAACTTCTACTTGACTTAGGCCCATTTGATGCCGCTTGGAAGGAAATACTGCACTTTTTAGAGCTGACAGCTGTAGCTTACATGTTACTACAGTTGCTACTGATGATTTTTTTCTATTGTCCGTTTATCTGCAGGTTATTTTGAGTTTGGCTGATTACGCAATTAGCCAAGATATGGATCTGAGAGCAGGGTCGCGTCTTCAAATGTCTTCTTATGTCTTCTTATGTCCAACCAGATAATCAAAACCCAAAAGATATTTAATTTAAAGCTAAGAAAGGCTGGAAACACCAATGTTGTTGCCTGTGTTTGTTGGTTGATTTGTCAGCAGGATTACAAAAAAACTACAGAACGGATTTTGAAACTTGGATCGAGGGCCAGAACAGACAACATAAACTTTTGATGTGGATCCAGATGAATGGACGGACTTTCTCACTTTCTTTAAATTGGGAGTTTTCTGACATATTTACATACATATTTGATCTGGTATTGGATTGGGCTTGATTGAATTAAACATACAATGACTTCTGCCACTCAACGCAACAAAACAAAAGATGTTTGCAGAGTGTTGTGGCGGACCGGGCGGAGCCAGCTAGAGAGTGCATATTAGAGCCAGACCCTCTGGAAAATAAACACCTGGAATCTGGAAAACGGTTTTATCTTCACTCCTGTTTATCAGCCTGACTGCAGCAGCAAACCATGGTGCACACAGTTTCCACGATGACGTCATGCTTTCAATTTTTAGTGTTCACGGCAACAAAATCAAACACACCATCACTTTTAGTAAGCTTGTGGATTTCTCTGTGTCTTAACATTGTTGGTAACATTTGGGGTATTGTGAGTACACAAGTTACCATAAAAAAACTTTTTTTTTGTAGATAATTGCTAGCAGAATTCATACACATTATACTTTTGAAAGAAGTTTGGGGCTTTGGCAGAGGTATGCACTCTACTCTAGTTTCATTCTAGTTAAAAGAGTTTCATTTTTCCTGGGCGATTGCCGCCTCGTAATGGTAGCAACTCTTCTACCTAAAATACAAAATATGGTTTGACATGCGAAGTCAGTCGCAACAGTAAAATCCTCCTTACACATTATAATCACTTTTAGTAATTCAGTAATGTATAATATTATAGTATTTCACTTTCACAGGGGAATTTTTAATAGATCGACATTGACTTTCGATACTTTTAAGTGCATTTTAGTCACGATACTTCTGCACTTTTACTTAAGCAACATTATAAAAACTGGACTCTTGCTTGCAGCAGAGTATTTGAGAGTATCGTGTTGCTTGTTTTCCTGACAGGAAGAAAAGGACCTGAAACTTCCTCCACCCCTGCACTGTACTACTGCGGTTACTAGACAGCGGCTTGTGTCCAGAAAAGACTTTTGTGAGAGCCACAGATCGTCCAGTCACTCAGCTTTCATTCACAGGAAACTCGACGCTGCCGGATGACTGAACGCTCATTCAGAAAGTTCAAGCAATCTAACGAGGCCTTTGTAATCTGACGTTACAACTCTCCCGGGAGTTACGGCCAATTTTAACAGCAGGTAAGGAGCTTAAAAATACAGCCTGACTCTGCGCGTCGGGGCGCGGCTGAAGAAAAGGCCCACTAGAGCGTTACGGTCTAATGCTGCGCTGGCAATCGTCGCATACAGCCCCACAGCTTGTTGGTGTGTTTGTTGTCATGTTTTTTCTTTTTTTTTTCCCCCTCTGCTCATCCCTTCTGTCGCATGTTTGTAGTCAAAACAAACCGGACAGCTCAGCCAGGATGAATCGGGGTGCCAGATGTCAGTGAAAACGAGAGGAGACGGTCCCAAAACGCCCAGTAGTGGCCGGAGATAACAGCTCAGAGCACGCAGAGGAAATGATTGTTTGCTCTGAGTGTTTTGGTGTTACAGCGGAAAGATTAGTGAGCATGCCAGCCTGCAGCATTTTAGACTTCTCTCCCCCCCCGGCACTGTAGCAATTCCAGCTTTCTAAAACATGAAGATTTGCAGCTTTTGTTTGGTTTTGTGTCACTTTGAATTCAAAATGTTTGGCCTTTTTTTTTTTTTTTTTTTTTTTTACAGATAGTTGGACATAGTTCCTCATCGAGAAAACAACCTTCAGGCTAAACATGGATTCAAAACGATCCCTAACTTCACTTTCATAAACACTCAAATGAAAGCTTAATGACTCTGTATTTCTTTCCTGCTGCTTTGATATGATCAGTATCTCTTCCCCAAAAGTAACTTAAATCAAAATTACCAGCATTTTTATTAGTCTAGTTCATGATACACATGTGGTCGGGTCAACTTTCCATCATTTATCACAACAGACTTGCTCGGGATCAGTGAAATGAACTTCTTGTACTGTGAAACTGCAACAACACTGTTCCCCCCTGCACTGAATCCTCCATTGCAAAACTGTACCCAGCCTCCTCATGGCTTCATTCACAAGATATGCATGCGCCACATGCCTCCTACAAACCAAGAGTACCCACTGGAGACCAGCTAGATATCTAAATATAGAAATCTGGGCTAACAATCAATAGCTAGACAGTTAGGCATGAAGCTGTTGGGGGGGTTGCTGGGCAGAGAGACAGGAGAGGAAGGGGGGTTGCAATAACATGAATGGTTGTCTGTAGCTAAGGTGTAATTAATGGTTTTTATTTGAGCTGGAAATGTCCAGATAAAACATCTGGATCCGTGCAGCTGTGGAAGGTTTTATGTCGCCTGTTCAGATCAGCTCAGGTCTGCATATGTACAGACCCCCAACACTGGGGTTTTCTCATGCCAGCTGCCTAATTCCCATAATTTCCCACAAGGATTTGAAAACGCTCGATTCCCCCCCACACACAATTAGAAATGTTGGATTTTAACAGTGTGTGCTGAGAGGAAAGCGTGTGATTTGAATCCCAATAACAGCAGGAACCAGACAGATCGGTCCCCCCTCCAGCCTCACTGCCTGCCTGGCCCGTTAATACGGAGCCATCCATTGAGGCGCTCAGACAGACTGGGGGTAGGGATTTTTTTTTTTTCTTCTCTTACCTATTTTTATTTTAACGCTCTGGAAAACCCGCAGACCTTCCTCTTCTACCGCCATGCTCTCCCCGTGGCTCTTTCCCTTCAGACGACTAGATGAAGACAGTCGTCCACGATGCTCGGTTCTGGCCTCTCCAGCGCGCGGATAATCCAGGGGTTTTGCACATCTATGCTCTCCGGACAGCGATCATACTCCGGCGCGACCACTGCTCTGCTGCTGGCTGGTTGAGAACAAGCGAGCAGATACAGCTTAAGTCCCGCAGCAGCGGCAGCGGCAGCGGCAGCGGCGGTGCCAGTGAGGGGGTGTGGCCCCACAGAGCACCGCCCACATATGGATGTATGGAGGGTGATCCATGCCACAAAGCAGGGGGACAGGAAGTGCTGAATAAACAGACGTTATTATATCAACAGTAATAATTACGTTTTTTATTTACGTTGTTGATTATTATGATCATTATTATTACTGTTGTTGTTTTTGTTGTTATCATTTTTGTCGTTGTTATTGTTATTATGTTGTTATTATCTGTAGGAGCCATAATATTGTTTGCTTTGTAATTTATGTTATCTGGTGCTGCTGTTTGTAATTGGCTCCAATGTTATAAATAGAAACCAACCTTTTGCCCAGGAGGTGTTTCCGCCCGGACAGGTAAATAGTTTTTAACCGCTCAGGCTCACGCTGTGGCTGAAGCTGAGAAAAGTGGAGAGGATTTAAGTTGTTTGTTTGTCTACAAAGGAAAGGTTTACGTTGATCATTGACAGAACACTTATAATGGACAATAAAAGGATAAAGTGTTCAAAAGAGAAAAAGAGTTGAAGCGTGAATCCATCAGAACAAGTTAATTAGCACGCCAATTAAATCATCAGGCAGGAAGCATCTCAGTAGCTTCAAGCGTTGGCTTAGCTCCTACATTATCATTAAACACGGCTCTTCCGATTCCCTGGATCTTATTTCAGAAAATGTTTTCATGGTGGTGAATTAATTCTGTTTCAATTGAGCCCTGAACTACACATGTGATTTTTGGCAATTTTAAAAGATACATTTTCAACTTGAGAAAGTCGCTGTTTGTCATAAAGCTGATTAAAAATATAAGATACAGAAAACGAGCTCTGTGACAAACCCAAACTTACAATACTTACACGTGAAGTTCACAGCAAGATAATTTGAACACCACTTTAATCATTTGTGAAGCCTAAATGAAATCGCTAACGTTAGGCTATAAACAAACTACATATCAGTTGCATGACTTTAGCGTAACGGTCACTAAGCATCTTATATACACTGACAATGACGCATTAATGTGCCAGACAACTTCTGTATATTCATTTAGCTACATGTTAGAAACCACATTTTAAAAAAAATAAAAAAATGAAAAGATGAAAAATAAATGCATATTTCTTCAATGTAGGCTAGTTTTCACACACAAGTTGCTAATGAAAATTCAGTTAATTTAAGTGCTCGAATGAAATGAAATGAAAAAATGTTCCTTTTCATCAACAACAAACAGAATGCTTTATAAACCATCTATTAAACAATTGTAGCTGTTTTTAAATGTCAACTTCAACTTTACGATGAACAACTGTGTAAACTTTTTAATGAATGTAGATGCGAGTATGTGATCAGGCATGGGTGGTCCGCTGCCCTTAATGTAATGGTAGGGAGAAACACTGGATTCATATATTTACAAGGATCCATTAGTACATTGGGACTTTTATTTCAATGCCTGCTTTGGAAGCAAACTAAATTCATGCCCCTGAGTTATGCATTACTGAGTTTAATTTGAACCAAGAAACAAAAAAAGCATTACAATGCATAATGTTTTTTTTAGAGGACGTAGAGGATTTGGGTGTGTCTCTCATATGTTACTGATGCGCAAATGAAAAATTCTCAATGGGTTACACAAATCCTTTCTGGCTTAGGAGTGAGACATCACGTCTCTTTCTCACCTCTGTCGAGAGTTGCACATGAGCAGTAATATCATAGCATCCTTAACTTAAACAGGCATCATAGCATTGCAAGTGTTGTGTTCTCATCACAGCCAATCAGAGCTGGAGCCCATAAAAACCTGTGACCACTACAGTCGTAAGGCGCAGGACTGAATGATTGTACCCTTTCTGACTAAAGACAAAAGCCAGATGTTAGTGGATATTAGTGGGGTTTTCCAGTGTGAAAGGGCTATTTTTTATTGGCTCTTATCAGCTTTGGTGGAAATGTTACACCACACTGAATACAATAATTTTTTTTTGCCACTTTTCTGGCAAATAACAGAAAGCAAACTCATGTAATGGCAGTGGGAAAGGAAAGCTGGTTTATAGTGCTTAAGAATGATAATAAACCTGCATATACGCATTTATTTTGGTGTAAAAGTGTTATATGTTGTTATGTTAAAATATAAAACTCACCAAAACCCCTTAAAAATATCAGCAGTAGTGTTGTCGACGCTGCTCCTCTGTGGCATTAATCATACCTCAGATCACATTCAGCCCTTTGGCATTAATCACCTCTCATACAGCTTCAGCCATGAGGACTGCTGGACTGTGGATTGACAAGATCTGGCTCATAATGTTGAATGACTTAAAAAATGTCACTGTAGACGCTGGTAGAGTTACCTCACTGTGATCCCATACATCAGCGTTTTATTGGTACCCTTCCTCTCTGATAACTGGTGATACATCATTTGTGTCCGCTGAGTGTGTCTGTATCCGTGTTTGTGTGTATGTGATTGTTTGCTACATCACTGCAGATGCATCACTGCAGATGCAAAAAGTGGCAAAGCAGCATTATACTGTTATTTCTGTGGAGTGAGGCTGTAAACCAGTACGGACATTCTCAGGACCAGATTTGGCCTCTGGAGCCTACGCTGAATTGATCACCATTTTTTAATAGAGCAAAATGTAAATTTAGGTTGAGTCATGGGAATTTGTAAACGAAGTTGCTCACCACTTAAACTTTAACATCGACCAGCCATTGGTGAGTGATGGTTGCTTTAAAAGACGATTTATTTAGTCAGGTGTTGTGTTTCAAGCAACCTAAATTTCCTCTATATACAGAGTGCATTAAAGGAGACCTATTGTAATTTTTAATTTTTTCCCTTTCCTTCAAGCTGCTTCAGCACTGGATGCTATGAGAAAACTGATGTGTTTTTTGAGCATTAAAGCATGTAAACCTGTTCTAGTTACATCATCTTCCATTAGTGAATGACTTTAGTAACTTTAAAACAGGATTGGTTTGGTTTTGTGTTACGTTTCAAATTTCCTACATAAACGGTGTACATTAACATTACATTATACATTTTGCATTCAATTTTTTTGGTTGGCTATTCTGATTGTGTTCACGAGGGAACATCGAGGGTGCACAGATTCCCAAAATCTAATTTAAAAATGCCATAAATGTACCTGAATCACCACCAGACCATAGTGACAGATGGAGAAAGGGAGCTAATTAAAATATGTAAAGAATAACCAGGAAACAACAATCAGCCTGGAAAGAAAAAGTGGTCCCTGTTTTCCTGTTGACTCAGATCTTGGGCCAAATCTAACAGATGGAAGAATAGACAAGGTGCTGGCCCCCTGCACAGAAGGGAGGGATGTCTGGACAGGATATAAGATCCATTCAGGTGAAAGGCACAGGGTCATCATCGGCTTGAGCCTACTGAGACACGCCTCTGAGATCACTATGACCACATTCCTCAAAATAGCCCGACTGGTCTGGAGCGCTCTGCAAACCCAGCTGGCCGAGCCCAACCCAGCAGAGATGTGGGACTGCAGAACAGTCGGACAGTCTCTCGAACAGGAATGACGGTTAGCTGCCTCTGCTGCAGGCCAAAGTGTCAGGATTAGCTGTGACTCCTTTAGCACAGCTTTAAATCTAATTAGGCTATATGTCTCATCGCTACAGTTAGCCTGTTAGTTCCACCTCAACAACAACATTACTACATTCCCTTTGAGTTCTTCCATTTAATGCTACTTGAACTTCTACCCCAGTACATTTCAGAGGAAAATATTCCGATTTTTTACTCTCCCACATCATTTGACAGCTTCAGTTTGTAGTTTATTAGCAGATTCAGTTCAGTAATGGAAACTTAACTACATTTACCAAAGTGCCATACGTAAGATTAAAACCATGTAAACTTCTGTTTTCTGGCTTCTGACGACAGAAAAAAAGCAGTTGAGGCCTGTTGTCACCTTTCAGGTGACCACAGAGACATTTCCCCCGTAAATTTCACAAATGAAGGGGAATGAAGGGAAGTCCATTTTTTTGGATGGCCAAAAATCACAAATCACAATGCCTCAGTGGGCTTTACAATCTGTACAGTGTAGGACATCCTCTGTCCTTAGATCCTTGATTCAAGTAAGGGGAAAAAAAAACCTTTGTAGCAGGGGGAAAAAACCTGGAAGGAACCTCAGGAAGAGCCACAGAGGAGGGACCCTTCTCTCAGACAAAACCAGACCAACAAAAACACACCATACTGATTACAATAACATAATATCTGATACAAGTAGATTATATAAACTAAATGTGAAGAGTGTGGATCCAGGAGGATGACTGAGCAGGCCGAGGTGTCGCCCATGTCGCACAACCGTCTCTCCACTGTGGTGACCTTAAAGACGACAGGCCGCACAAGACAATTTCATAAAAATACATCAGAATGTCCACAGATTTCGACTTTTAAAACAGTGTTAAATAATTATCATGTAATGGTATAAGAAGATTTTATGACATAAGTGAGCAATGATAACTAGACACAATGCTACCTCTAACACTAACAACACTTAATAGTAAATATGAGAGAAAGTTTAAAAAAAACTAAGACAGATTTGCGTAGCAGAGCTTTGTTTTTCCCTACGCTCCCATTAATCATCTCACGTTTATCTAGTAAGCCTGAGGAGGGGCCCCACCTGGACTAAACTACCTAACTGTATATAAAATAATCAACCAGCTACAGCACTAAAATGTTGACTTATAATATCATACACTATAATATAATTCAAGTACATTTCTATACTTTTACTTTTGAATCTGAATGTAAGACTTTTACTTGTTACATTGTCGTATCAGTACTTTCACTGAAGTAAAGGATCTGAACTCTTCTTCCGCCGGTGCAGACGATAAACGCAAATCATAGATTAGGAGCCTTCTAATCAGCGAGCTCATCCCATTTCGATCAGTCGCACCCGATCCACCTACGAAAAGCCCTTCTTTCACCCTCCACACCCTCTCTCGGCCAGCAGACTCTGCAGAGGCAGTTAAATGATTAATTCGGTTTATCCAACTTTGCTTTCTTCCTTCATGTGGCTTGCCTTGAGCCAGGGTTGTAATGGGATTACTTAAGAATCAACCACCCCAGCAGCATCTAAAGTAGTTCACATTAGCCTCGCCTTTACAAGCTGCAACATAAAGGTGATGCTTACACATTGATGCATCCTTGATTATGGGATAATCCAATAATGATATGCATGAGCACTTTTACTTTTTTTGTTGTTGAATGAATGCCTTGTATGTATATTGACTTTTGCTTAGGTAAAACATCAGAGTACTTTCTCCACCACCGACTGAATGAGCATATTGTGCCTGTGGTGCACATTGGTGACGCTGTTAACACCAGGGAGCCTTTGACTATCTCCTTTAAAGCTATTTTCATAGATAATAACCATGGTATTACCCATGTTGTATAAATAGCTCTCTAGACGGGTTTATTTGGAGGGAAAACTTGGTGATAGCGGCGGGGAAAACAATAATAATGTAGGCCCTTTATGTTGGCCACATCCTGTCAGCTGCATGTTTGTGCAGCGAGGGAGCACGATGGGAACGTGGCTCTAAATTCATTTAAAGTTGATTTAGCTTAGGGGACACGCTGAGAACTCTCCTCTGGATTGAAACTTTGCATGTAACACCATTCAAATCGCCATAATGTGAGAGTACAATGCGAGAGTCAAGGGTTGCCTCTATCATGACACACCAACCAAAGCAGTGTCATATCTGCAAGCAAACGCAGGAGGAGGAGGAGGAGGAGGAAAATGCCGTTTCTGTAGCCGAATTGCATCGCATAGGGAAATAACGCTTTAAAGACGTTTATGAAAGGCATTTATTTCAGTTAGGCTCAAGTGGCTACGCCCTGTGGTAAACCACAAGCCTCTCTCACTGTGTGTGTGTGTGTGTGTGTGCGCCTGTAACTGTAAGTGTGTTGATGGCATCAAACAAAGAAACAGAGAAGCCGGTCATATTTTGAAGATTATCTCAAGCAAAGGAGTGAACGAGGATGTCAAAAAGTATGCGTCCAAGTAGGAGCATGGAAGCAACAAAGCTTGTGCATATGTTCTTGTGTGTGAGATTGCAGAATGCAGAGCCATTGACAGAAAGAGGAAGAGTAGGCAGATGCTGATTCTAAGCAGATTAGTGAAAGGATGCGCACTGTTGTTTTATTAGACACCAGCCACCGGTGCAGGGTTCCAGGGCGTTGGCAGACTTTAAATAACTGTCGACTTTCATACGTAATAATCAACCCTCCCTCTGTGGCTTGTGCGTGTTTTTTTCTTTTTTTTTTAAATAATACAAGCACACACCGTTACGTACAGTACATACGTGAGAGACAAAGAGTACTGAGTTGAACAGATGGCGACTGACATGTGCAAAGTTAATCCTGGTATTATGGGGGGAGAAAAAAAAAACAAAGACAATCTCTATGAATAGAGCATGAATCAATTCTTACAGGAATGCATGTGGGAGCAACAAAACTCCAGCACAAGTTTAATTTAACATCTCTGGCTGCACAGTCATCTCCAATACGCCCAACTCACATAAACAGAACATCCGCGTTGATCAGATTTGTTGAATTTTTGATTTGATTGTCTCCACCTTCCTCCGTCCTCTGGGCTGCATCTTCGGGAAATAGCAATACAAGAAGCAATGCCGCGGATGAAGAAGTGGGGTCACGGAGAAACTAACGAGCAACACATGCGGTTATGTTGACAATGCAACCAAACATTTATCCAGACATAAACTTTTGTTCATCTGCCACAGTCTCTGGTTGCAAATGAGGCGAAAAAGATACTAGGTACAGTTCAAATCTGGAGCCAGAGCAGAGGCGATCTGTAGTAGATAATAATAGAAAGGAGGAAGTGAACACGAGGCAGTGGGGCTATATACGTGTGCGTACTAAGGAGATTTGACCCGAGACACAGGTCAGCCAAGCAACTGCTCAGCGCCTCTCAGTGAATTACGCCACGAATACGTCTCTCAAAAATGTAAACCTTCTTGACACTAAGAAAACATCTGCGTTTATGTTCGCCTGCTTTATCGTCCAGATAGTTTGGAGGTTTTATGTTTTATGAGCCTGAGAAGTGTCGCCTCGCGTCAAGGAGGAGTTTGTAATCACCGAATGCATTAAAAACCTTGAAAGTATATAAGATTTTACGCTGAATCAAACAAGCACAAGCAGATGATAAATTAGCGTGCTATTGTTTAATTTTCTTAAAACTGTTTCTCCTTTTCTCTAACTAAACTACGAACTGATTCCTTCTGAGCAGCAGCTTGTCCAAACTGCGCCCTGAGTGACTTCTGAGTCAGGCCTGAAGAGCAAAACAACACAGTTACCAGCAATCAGTCTCCCACAATCACACAGCTATCAGTACTATAGCATCACCTAGTGTTCACTTATGAGCCAGTGAGCACAGCAACAAAGATTCTCAAGGCAAACCAAGGAGGAGCCCAAAATCTCAAGGCACACGTGTAGTCAAATCTGTGCAAAATAGCCCCTTTAGCGGGTGTTATTTAATCACCATGTACACATTTATTATCATCCACTAATGCCAAAAAGAAAAAAATAGAATTGAGAATTGGCTATGTAAGTCGTGAATTATTTTTTTTCAGCCTTTTTGCAGTGAAGCAAGAAATAACAAGTGAGACAAGACAGGACACAACTAGTTGCATGAGGAAACATGACAGGAGTCGCAGGTCAAGAGAGGACAAACACTGAATAGCGATGAGACTACACAACAACACCACCACCACCACCACCACAGCTCCTAGCAACTCCTTTCTCCACTGATGAAAGGACTCAATCACACACTTCATATCACAAACACTGATTGTTCTGTTTTTGTCCTGCACACTGCACATTTGCACAGGCACATTTTATTATATATTGCGCAAGATATGTACATACAAGGACAGTTACTGTATATAGTATGTTTATCTTTATTCTAATGTTTTTTTTATTATATTTTCTATTCCAATCGTTATTTTATTCTTTCCAATATCTCTTTATTATTGTCTCTGTTTTTTGAGACTTACTCTTGTGCTGCTACTTATTTCCCTCTGTACTGCTGCTGTGTTACCTGCAAACTTCTCCTTATCTTATCTATCTTATCTTGATACAGACAATGGCAACAGCAACACACAAACAAAAAGCAAATACCGGGGTGTTGACACCATGTACTGTACGCCAGAGAAATGTAATAGCAGTCTGTGTTTGTGGTTCCTGTGTGTAGGTGTTTGTTTTTGTAAATATCTTGTGTTTTTCTATTTATTATCTATTTAACTTTAGGCGTACTTCTGCAGTGTTGAAATATCTCGAGCTGTTGTAACAAGTGAATGTCCCCGTTGTGGGATAAATAAAGCCAATCTTAATCTTAATCTTAATTGAGGGGGAGTGGTTAGACACAGTCAGAAAAAGAAATATGGGGATATATAATAAGATATAGTATGTCCAGAAAATAAAACAAACAAACAAATGTAAACGACAAAATAATAAATACGTAGTGTGAGTTTAATGGGCTGGGTGGTGAAAGATCACAAAATATTTATTAACAAAATGATTCAAGTATTCATTTCAAACTAAAAGCAGCATTCTAGTTGAAGCGATGCTGAGAAATAAGGTGATGTCACCAACCAGAAATGACAAAAGTGTAATTTTTCCATCCTATATAGAGCGAGGGAGATCAAATACAGCTGATGCTTCTGACAGTCCTGAGAGTTCATCAGTCAGGGAAGTGATCGCCTGTGTGTCTGTGCCGTGAGTGTGTTACATGCACATCAAGAACTGAAAAATTAGCAAACATTGACCTCTTGGCTTTGATCACGAGATAAGCAGATTGGATTTACTGACCCAGAAGTCGACCGACGATTCTCCGAGCTGCTAATTCACTGTTTCATTCTTCAAACTCAAAGACTGCCTGCAGACAGCTCATGTGGTCATTAAACAAAACAGCATGGAAATTGCGTGACATGCAGAGAGGTTGCTTAGTCGAATATGTGAGTCCAGTCTGTCAGACTCACTGATCCTTTATCTGAAAGAGGTTTATGCAAGTTAGAATAGCCAACGGCTCTGAAATCAAACAAACCAAGAGAGCCACTCCTTGGAAACTAACCGGATCCATCCCCCCTTTTAAAATGAAGCTTACACCTGTACCTGACCTGCTAAAAGCAAACTAATGGCCCTGACATCAGTCAAGACCTACTATTGACACTTGGACATGACCTTTCAACTTGAACTCTCATTTGTCTCTGCTTGTGTTGTGTGAATATCTTAAATGAACTTCATATCCAAATAAATGTTTTTCAACAAAATCTACCTTGGGGCCCCTGAGACCCAGATACCTCAGGGCCAGGCTTCAGCTGCTAAATAAGGTGATACACTGTCGCTGACAGATGAATGTGTGTGCCCCTTTAAACGGCTCTCCTCCCCGTCTCCTTGTCACCGTGTCGCTCTCTTCCCCATTTCGCTGCTTTGTTTTCATTGTCGCTCTTTCTGATCATGGCTGCTCATTCTACCGAGGAACCGTTCCCCTTCCACGGGCTGCTCCCCAAGAAAGAAACCGGCGCCACGTCCTATCTCACCAGGTTCCCCGAGTACGATGGCCGGGGAGTGCTCATCGCTATCCTCGACACCGGCGTGGATCCCGGGGCCCCCGGCATGCAGGTAAATCTGACCGGCTGCCTTCACGTTAGCTACCAGCTAGCTGCGAGCTAGCCAATGCTAAAGGCCCGACTCATTCACCCGATTTGTAACACAGTCAGCTAACGGAAATAGCTAGCTGGTGAGCTAGCTCGCTAGCATCGGCAGGCACACACAACAGTTATGGCAGTTAGCGTTGGGGATTTTATGACAACCTTAACAACAGAGAGTAATTAAAAGCAGACAGAGTGTCCTGCTGTCAGATTGTGTTTCTGTGCAAGACTAACTTATTTAGCTAATGTTAGCTGGTGGTAAAGTTGCTAACATGTTAGCCTAGCAGCAAACTTAACAGCTGCATTTGGCCGCTTCTCTTTCCCCTCAACCTCCCCAATTAGTACACTTTGTCCTTTCAGTTCGTTAAACACGGTTTAGCCGATTTAACCAGATTATTATTAGTAAAACTATAGTATGGTCGGTTATTAGTTGGTTGGTGAGCCATAACTACATGTTAACTGCCAAGTCACACTGGAATATAGTTAGTTAGCAACACAATGCTAACGTACAGTACGATAATAAAAATCTGCCTTACGGGTATAATTGTGTGATTAGAGTAATTGGCACATCTTTACACAAAACTGAGGTTATTTCTTATCAACCACATGCCACCTTTCTTCAGTCGTGGTTTCAAAGGGCAGAGATTGAATCTGACCCCTTCAGTGTGTGTAAACAAACGCTTGTAAGAGGAGCAGCTCTGTTTCAAGGCACTGAAGTTTAAACTGCAAGATAATTTACACATTACTCAAACTTAACATCCAAAGTGACAGGCGACGATGCTAACACTGCTCCCAGGTTGGTACAAGTTGCCAAACATGTACTTTACATTAATTAAACCTTTATTTTTTTCTTAAGTGATTACTGATTTTTTTTTTTTATTTCTTCATCATTTCATCTATAGGTCACAACTGAGGGGAAGCCAAAGATCATCGACATCATCGATACAACAGGCAGCGGGGATGTGAACATGACCACAGTGGCAGAACCTAAAGATGGGACAATCGTCGGCCTCTCTGGGAGAACGCTCAAGGTCAGTAGGCACCTTTTAATAGTGAGACCAATTTAAAAAAGTAAACGATTCACAGCTGTCACACGGGAAATAATCCTTTACACTTTTTTGGGGGGGGGGCGTGTTCTGTATGGCCCATTTTTACTCAAACCAAACTCATGGAGATCATTGAACCTGCACTTTGAGCATTTTTCTTCAAATTTGTCTCAACCTGTCTTTTTATGTCTTCCAGATCCCTCCTGCCTGGGTCAATCCATCTGGGAAGTATCGCATTGGAGTTAAAAATGGATACGAGTTCTTCCCTAAGGCTCTTAAAGAAAGAATACAGGTAGGACGACATGACATTATTACTGTATTAGGTCTGTCACGGCTGTAATTTTGTTTGCAAATGGACTGATAACCCTTATATAAGCTATGTGGCTGTGTGTTCCTATCCTTGCTGCTAACGGCGTATTGCAGTGTAACAACTATCCTCTCCAGCTGTTAAAGGTACTTTGTTTTTGTGACAATTTTATCTTTATAGAAAGAACGAAAGGAGAAAATGTGGGACCCAGCACACAGAGCAGCCCTTGCTGAGGTCTCTCGCAAGACAGAAGAGTTTGACCTCTCTCACCCAACACCCTCACAGGTAAGAACTACAAACATGGGTTCTTTGTGTACCCATCAGTGTATGCGTTAACTTGCTAGTCATAGTAATGTTGTGTTAGCTATGCTGATTTTTTTTACTACTGTCTCTCTTACATGTATCCTTCACCCTGCCCCCTCTCCTCAGATGGAGAAGTTGCAGAAAGAAGAGCTGCAGAGTCAGTCTGAGCTGCTGGCATCACTAGAAAAGAAGTACAGTGATCCTGGTCCTGTATATGACTGTGTACTGTGGCATGATGGTGTCACATGGAGGTAAGTCATACGTGTATATTCTTTATACATGAAGTTTTTTAACTTTCATTCTCACTTTCTGCTACTATTTATTTATCCTCCACATTGCCTGTTTCTGTTTGTTCTCTACAGAGCTGTAGTCGACACTTCAGAGTGTGGAGAGCTGTCCCAGTGCACGGTGCTGAGCTCTTACAGAGAAATGCAAGAGTACGCCTCGTTAGGAAATGCTGAGATGCTGAACTACTCTGTAAATATTTATGACGAGGGAAACACACTCTGCATTGTCACCAGTGGAGGTAAGATTTCTCAAAGAATGCACTGAAAGGAAGATTAAAAAAAAAAAAGTTCAGTGTAAGAGTGATTGGAGCTTCACCGTGATGTTTTCTGCAGTGTAACTCGCCTGTGTGCTTTTAAAGGGGCTCATGGGACACATGTAGCGAGCATTGCAGCAGGTTACTTCCCAGAGGAACCTGAGCGCAACGGTGTGGCCCCCGGTGCTCAAGTCCTGGCCCTGAAGATCGGCGACACTCGCCTCAGCACCATGGAAACGGGCACAGGACTCATCCGCGCGGTATATTTCCCAAACTCTGAAAAATTCATACGAATAGTTCTCGTATTTTTTTGACAGCCTTTAATTTTTATCTCTCTTTTAACTCGGCAGATGATTGAAGTCATCAACTACAAGTGTGACCTGGTTAACTATAGCTATGGGGAAGCCACCCACTGGCCCAATTCGGGGTAAGTATTACACTAGGGGAGGGGTTAGCTTGTGTGGATTCGGCTCGTGTCTGATTTTTGTCAATTTGTCTTTCAGGAGGATTTGTGAGGTGATCACAGAGGCCGTGCAGAAGCACAATGTGATGTTTGTTTCAAGTGCAGGAAACAACGGCCCATGTCTGTCCACAGTCGGCTGCCCGGGGGGAACCACCAGCAGTGTCATAGGTACAAACAGTGATGACGGGACAATCATATAGAGTTGTTAGAGTTGTTCATAATGTTGAGACTTTTAAACATCCAATTATTTACTTTTCTCCATCACCAAAACAACTTGACTCAAAGTGCATGTAACCTCAGTACAAAAAAGCCAAACAAACAATAATGGCTGATTTTTCTTCACTCCTTCTCTCTTCTTTCCTCAGGAGTTGGAGCTTACGTGACTCCAGACATGATGGTGGCAGAGTACTCCCTGAGGGAGAAGCTGCCTCCAAACCAGTACACCTGGTCGTCCAGGGGTCCGAGTACAGACGGGGCCCTGGGGGTCAGCATCAGCGCCCCCGGTGGTGCCATCGCATCTGTACCCAACTGGACTCTTCGTGGTACCCAGCTGATGAATGGCACATCCATGTCATCTCCTAATGCCTGTGGAGGCATCGCACTCGTCCTCTCAGGTGCGCCCGGCTTTGTGGGCTGATAATTGATGCGTGGATATGTATGGAAGTGAGCACGAATGCTGATTCTAATGTGTGATTTTGTGTGATAAAGGTCTGAAGCAGAACGGAATCAGCCCTTCTGTTCCTGCTGTGAGGAGCGCGCTGGAGAACACAGCTCTGAAGGTTGATGACATCGAGGTGTTTGCACAGGGCCACGGGATAATCCAGGTGGGTTGACCACAGCTGATAAAAGAAATACATGTTCTTTTCTGTTTCTTGTTACAGTCTTAATCTACTCTGTTTGTTCCTCTCCAGGTGGATAAGGCATTAGACTACCTCACTCAACACGCCTCTTTACCCACAAGCCATCTGGGCTTCTCAGTAAGTGTGGGAACACAGAAAGGCATCTACCTCAGGGACCCAGCTCAAATTCTTTCACCCTCAGACCACGGTGTAGGAATTGAACCCATCTTCCCAGAGAACACCGGTACTGATCAGCTTTAGCTGTGATGGCTTTTACAGTTGATGTCCCTTTGATGCGTTTTAATGTTTTTTTTACACCACCTATCTTCCTCTTCTATCCCAGGAAACTCTGAGCGAATCTCCTTACAGTTACACTTGGCGTTAACATGTGCCGCCCCGTGGGTCCAGTGTCCCTCCCATCTTGAGCTAATGAACCAGTGTCGTCATGTCAACGTCCGAATTGATCCCATGGGACTGAGAGAGGGAGTACATTACACCGAGGTAGAGACAAGCAAGACAGAGGGCATAGGGAATAGATGAACATCGTTTCTCCGTCTATTAATGTTGATCTGGTGTGATTAACACACTGGGCGTGTGTTTCTTTTGTAGGTGTGTGGGTATGACACAGCAGCACCTACCTGTGGCCCCCTGTTCAGAGTTCCTATCACAGTTATCATCCCGGCCAAGTAAGTTCTTACATCATACTGGTGTTTTACTTTTTTGCTTTGGTCACTCTCTGTGGATCTCACAGCTCTCTTGCTTTCTCTCTCATCTGACAGAGTGACAGATAATCGTAATCAGGAGGTTTGTTTCACAGACGTCCACTTCAGACCGGGACAAATCAGACGCCACTTCATCACCGTTCCTCAGGGAGCCTCCTGGGCAGGTCAGTGTGGGTTTAATCAGTGGTTTAGATTTCAAGTTTGTCCTCAATTATTAGTGTGTTCTCATCAGGGCTCAACGCTACGGTCTACCAGTTGTTCAGGACCATTCTTTGCACTTTGGTCACCATTGTTGAAAACCTTGTTTGCTGTGTTTTTTTTTTTTTTCAAAATTGATATGCGGGATCCCTCACTTCTCTCCTGTTTCTCACATCTCTCACCTGCAGAGATCACACTGACCTCTCATTCAGGAGATGTGTCGTCAAAGTTTGTTCTCCATGCGGTGCATCTAGTCAAGCAAAAAGCGTACAGAGCGAACGAATTCTACAAGTTCTCTTCACTGTTGGAACGAGGCTCACTAACTGAGGCTTTCCCTGTGCTGGTATATACATTTCATTAATAAATTATATTTATATGACTGGGATAGTTTAACATATGCTGTTCTCTGCCCCCCTTAAGTGCCAGGAATGGAAGTCACTCTATTTTGAAGACGTTTTATGTAAGTGTGACAAAATGGTGGGTTCATGTCTGCCTGTTTTTGTGCCTCCTTTCCAGTCAGGTAGGATAGTAGAGTTGTGCATTGCACGCTGGTGGGCGAGCCTGGGTGACGTCACGGTGGATTACAGTATCTCCTTCCACGGACTCAACACTTCCCCTTCACCCCTGCACATAGTAAGAAGAGCACGGAGAAACAGATAAGTAAACTACAGCCCAGACAGTATAATTTCTCTTTACCTCAAATGTTTCTCTACCCAGCTTGCCTCAGAGGGAGTGACTAGTTTTGATGTGTCGTCGCCGCTGAGGTACGAGGAGGTGTCCCCCACTATCACCCTCAAGTCTTGGGTTCAGCCTCTCAGGTAACTGTTCTCACACTCACTCTCACACTCTCACTCTCTTATGTTTTACGTTGTTCCACATCACTGCAGGTCATGGTTTGATCCCTCTTGTTGTTTCAGGCCTTTAGGTTCGAAGATAAAAGCTCTGGGAGCGAGGGATGTTCTGCCGAATAACAGACAGCTCTACGAGATTGTCCTCACCTACAGTTTTCACCAGGTACCGCCAACACCATCAAGCCCTTCACATGAGAGGAAAATGCTGAATTGTCTTTGTTTCTTTTTGCGTGAGTGTTTTAATATTTTGCTCTGTCCTCAGCCTAAGAGTGGGGAGGTGACCCCCAGCTGTCCCATGTTGTGTGAGCTGCTGTATGAGTCAGAGTTTGATAGTCAGCTCTGGATGCTGTTTGATCAGAACAAGCGACTACTGGGCTCAGGGGATGCCTACCCACACCAGGTACCAATCTTGATCCTTCATGTTTTTCTTTCCCAGATGTCCATTTACAGCTGTAGTAGGATAAGTACCTGGTGTGCATGAGTTAACACATCTCCCTTTTGTCTGTTTTCCTCCTTCAGTATTCCCTTAAGCTGGAGAAGGGGGACTATACTGTACGTTTGCAGGTCCGCCACGAGCAGTCCAGCGAGCTGGAGCGCCTAAAGGACCTACCCTTTGTGGTTTCTCACCGTCTGTCCACCACACTCAGTCTTGATGTGTATGAGACTCATCGGGCTGCCCTCATGGCCAAGAAGAAGGCAAACTCTATCACCTTGTGCCCAGGCGCCACACAGCCCTTCTACATCACGTCCCTGCCAGACGACAAGTAAGTCCATCTGACTTTTCTCTTAAAGTGTTAAAACATAAAGCAGAATTTATCATGCACAAAACCAAAAAGGCTTTACTTGAGCAGCAAAAGCCTTAGAGAAATAGAAATAAACTTTTAGTGTAACCCTGGGTCGTAATCACAGTCCCAAATGCAGGGTTTCTGTGGCAGCTGGAAAAGTAGAAAATGCATGAATTTCAGTGTGATGTGACTTAACAGAAATTGCAACAGCAGTGATTTCATTGTTAATTGTTAAAAATGGCCTCAGCCATATATTAGGCTGAGATCACCCTAAGTCCAAAAAACACTTTGAGACCTTTAAAACATCACACTGAAATTCACACTGAAAAGAAAATAAGTTTCACATCTCAAATGTGTATACTACTATATAATATAATAGTCTACATATTTTGAGACATGAAGCTTTTTCGTGTTTTCCCCATCACAAGTAACAATTGTAACATAACATCTGATATATAGTGTATTTCAATCTTCTTTGTCAATATCTACAATTAAAGGATCCTTTATCAAAGGAATTAAGCCTTGTTTAGCAAGAACCTTCCTTGAATGAATATTTAAATATTTGGTATATTCTCATGATAAAATTGTGTTTAATGTTCCTGTCATTATTCTCTCTTTTGCTGTCCTTCTCTCTTTTTTTCTTTTCAGGATCCCAAAGGGGACGAGTCCAGGATGCTATCTCTCAGGCTCTCTGGTTGTCCCGAAGAGCGAGTATGGCAAGAAAGCAGTGAGTGGCTTTATTTGCTGTTGCTCTCTCTCCCCCAGAGCAGTACTCAGTCCTGCTCCTCAGGATCTAAAGTCATGGGAGTTTTCAGTTTCACTATCTAATCCATGAACTTTATGTATTATTCTGAGAAAACGTAGCAAACTGCTCTGCAGATTATAGCTGCAGTACATGGCCAGTGTGCCATGAAATTATGAAATTCACAAGTTAAGTATGTGGTATGGTCCTGAGGATCAGTGGTGAAGACCAGTGCTTCAGTGTTTATGGCTGTTCTGTACATCTCTCATCACCATCAGACCTGCGCTGAATCTGCTCTGCTGCCTCTGAAATCTGTTGGAGTCTCTTGGTTTCTGCATGACTTTCTTTCTTCTTCCACTCTTCTGCTGTCAGCCCAAAGACGCGATTTGATGTTGTTTGTGCCATAACCTCTCAACACAAACATTAAGTCAAAATGACTCTTTGAGCCTACCTTGATTTCACTGTAGGCCTCCAAGGAAAACATTATTTAGAAACCATAACAAAACAAGAATTCTGTCTCAAACGATTTTGCTTCTGGGCTGGGTATTAACTGACATTTTTCAATCTTTAACCACCATACTTCTTTAACACCTTGCTTTGAGAAATTTGAGCACGTTCTTCGATTTTCGACTTTTTTTTCCATTTAACCAAAGACACCAAATTTCAAAACACAGAAGGCTGTACAGGAGCTTTTCCCAAAGTGAAAATGCTCTAAAATGGACAAAATATTGATTTAGTTCTAAAACTATCCAATTAGATAATTAGTAAAAGATATTATCACTTTGAACAGCTTCATGTACTCAACAGTTTTGGTCAGTGCCAGAAATAGTATTTAGGGTTGATGCCCAGTCCTAATGTTCACTGTTGTGTGGTAAAGGTTACGTAACTCACAACTGGTATGTGCTATTTATTACTTTCTGAGCCCACTCAGAGGTATGTGTGTGTAAATAAACAACACAAGTTGATTTTGAGTGTAATGTTAAGATAAAAAGGAACAATGACAAATGTTTTACTTTTGATGCTTATTCTCACTGCACGGCTGCAGGTGCTCCTCTCTTTTTAACAGCTTTCGTGTGTCCTTGGCTGAACTTTTTTAAATGTTTTTCATTTTTGTTTCACATGACATTGTTTCAAACTTGTGCCTTGTTTGAGTCTCAAACATGTGAGAATTTTACCGCCTTCATGTCAGATTCATTGTGAGCCGACTTGTTCTATTTTACTGTAGTTTTCAGTACTGAGAGAAGATGCAGCGTTTAACCCTTGTGGCAGAGCAGGTTGATGAGATTTGTTAGAAGAGAGCACAAGATCTGTTTTACCACTGTGCCATGCATTAAAATGTGACAGGTAGGTGGATTAGAGACTCTGAGTGAGGATGACAGATACGATGAAGAAAGAGAGAATCCTTTTTGGTGTGTTTGTGTTGTCTCTTCCTCACTGTGTGTTATTCTGACCACCAGGGGCAGGCCTCTGCAAAACGACAAGGAAAGTTTAAAAAGGTACTGGATGAGCTAGAAACACTGCAACAGAGCGTCTACTGCTCTCCTACCATCAGGAAATGGCATATTCCTTTCCTTAAAATGGGATCTGTTATATCTTCATCATGTCAAAGCATGTTAATATTGCTGTACTGAAATATGCAATAATCTAGTCATAAAGGCTGTTTATTTTGATGTAGTAACTTTTCTGGTGGTCAGTAAATCCTAATATATCTATAAATATCAGCATAAATTGATAATGAACACTTTTTTAAATTTCTAACTTGATATTGAAAAGCATTAATGGAGTTAACCATAAGGAGTTTCGAGTCAGAGGACATGACAATGGTAGGAAGAGGGTGAGAATTTGCTGATTCAGAGCAGTGAAAGAGGTCATAGATTTTGTTGAATGCACCAGGTGTTGGTTTTTGACTAAACTATTTTTTTGTGTGTTCAAACAGGATATCGTTCCAGTCGTCTACCACTTAATTCCCGCTCCAAACAAAACAAAGAACGGAGGGAAGGAGAAGGACAAGGACGGAGACAAAGAGAAAGACGTGAAGGACGAGTTTGCTGAAGCCATGAGAGACTTCAAGATCCAGTGGATGACAAAGTGAGTGCAGTAGCTTGTTATTTAACACATTTCTTTATTTGCCTTACTCAGCTATTCGTCACATTCTTCTCTTCACTGTTCAGGTTGGACTCCAGCTCCATCTATGATGAACTGAGGGAAAACTACTCAGATTACCTCCCGCTGCACGTGCAAAGGCTTCACCAGCTGGACTCTGAAAAGGTGATGGATGGAGGAAACTCTGATGGGATTCAATTTAACATTTTATTTGTTTTAGAATGTGTAAACTATCTCTCTGTTCACAGTCTTTTTCTTCTTCTTCTTCTGTTTGTGTGTAGGAGCGTTTGAAACGTCTCAGAGAGGTAGAATCAGCAGCTGACATCGTCATCACCCAGATCGACCAGACTGCCCTTGCTGTTTACCTCACCATGAAGACAGACCCTCGGCCTGATGCGGCTTCTATCAAGACGTAGGTCACACTGAGGTTTTAATATTAGAAATATGGACATTATTAGAGTCCTTCAGCCTGAATATTGAATTTGAAAGAGACAAGCAGGAGAAAAAGTGGGTTAACCAAGGAAGAAGTAAATATCATATAGTAAATATATCTATTTTTTAGGAAACCCTGAGTGAATCATCAGCGAACGCTGCTGGACTGAACTGAGGTTTTAATTCTGATTCGTGTTCATTTCAGTGACATGGAGAAGCAGAAGTCGTCTCTGCTCGATGCTCTGTGTAGGAAGGGCTGCGCTCTGGCTGACCAGCTCCTGCTGCCCCCCGCGCCGCAGGACGGCGCCGTTTCTGTCGCCACGGGTCAATCGGCCGCAGAACAGGAAGTAGTGGAACAGGTGCCCAGCAGCTCTGACGACTCCCTGCAGAATGTGGCTAAAGCCCTGATGGACGCATTCTGGGAGGTGCAGAAGTGGGCAGAGCTAACTGACTCCAAGGTGAGCAAAATGTTTTTAGCTTTTCCATTGTGATGTAACCGTCAAGTTAGTTAAGTAGTCTGATATGAATAAATCTGACATGTGAGATCAACTGATAAAACTGGTAATGGTAATATTCTATGTTTTTCTTATTGTCAGTGAAGGACCAAAACCTGCAACGTGTCCATCTTTCAGTACTGTTCAGAGTCATAAATAGAGTTTTATGTTCAAGAAAGGCTAAATGGCTTATTTAAGCTGGGCTCTGAAGTTTCAAGCAAACATTACATAATCTTAGGTGAAGACAGCGCTAGTTTGGTTCTATTTTCACTCACTGAGTCATACGTATATGTAGGAGTAGTGCGTTACAGCAGTAGGACGGCGTATGCGGGACTGCCTTAAAATAAATCACAGTGCTGTTGTTGAAAGTAATGAAGCAACATGTCACATTGTGCAACTGTGTGGCTCAGGAATGTGTTTTTTATTAGTTTTAGCCACTTTGTATTAATCCAACAATGTTAAGCTACATGATTTTTTTTTTTTTGTCTTCTGTCTTTTTCGCTGCTCAGGTGTTGATGTTTTCATACAAACACGCTCTTGTGAACAAGATGTACGGCCGAGCCTTAAAATACGCCTCGAAGATGGTGGAGGAGAAGCCGAGCAAAGAGAACATGAGGAACTGCATCCAGGTGAGAGCTGTGAAGATATTTTCTAGATTTTCTGCGACTTGTTACAAAATGTATTACAAAAATTCAGGTTTGGTCCCTTGGATTCACCTCCATCGTTTTTTTTCTTTTTGTTTTCCAGCTTATGCGGCACCTCCGATGGACACACTGCGCCACCTTCAGCGAGAACTGGCTGCCTGTCATGTACCCCGCAGAATACACACCATTCTAGACACGCAGACGCACACGCACACACTTACACATACACGTACACACACACGCGCATGAGCAGCATGGCCATACATGGTCCATTACATGGTAACTTCGATATCATGTCCCTCAGGGTCACATGGTCTATGCATCGGGTTTTCAAACTTAGATGTGGGTGAACACCGTAACAAAGGACAACACTGAGTGTGAGTGGTTTGATGCGATCGACACCTTACGAGGCGAATCCATCCTGTCTTTAGAAACTTTTGCCAAGGCTTGTTGATACCTTAGAGTGTTGTCCTTCATTTTGGTGTTATCTACATATTTAGAGGCTTTCACATGCACCCATCTTCAGCTATCCGGACTCCATATCATATAAAAAAACCTAATTCTCTCCTGTAAATACTAAATCAAGGGCCAGTGTGGACTCCAAAAAAAAAAGAAAGAAAAGAAAAACTGTTACCCCATTGACTCACTTTTACAATTTCGACAGCAAAAAAGTTCACAGCTGGCTTGAGAGGAGGACTCGCTGCTGCACGATGTTTGGACACATAAGGACACACCTGATCCCTGATTGTGGATATGGCTTGGACAGAACTTCAAATCTTTTTCCTTTCTTTTTTGACCTAGTTGATACACATTTAGTCTTGTCTGTCTTTCTAAAGGCTTGTGCACACAGTCTCTAAACACAAACTAGTGTCGAGGTGCCTTCCTACATGTACCTTACCTTTTTCTGATGAGATGACAAGTGGTACACGGGTTTGAAGCTTGAGTCAACACTCAGCTGCTTGCAGTCATTTCACCCATCAGCCTTTGGTGTCAAACGTGGTTTTGAAGGCTCATATCAGCAGAAGGCTCATACGGTTTGTCCGTAATCAGTAGCCACAATTCTGGGCGTCTACTTACCTCCAAAAGGTGTTGGCCACCCACTTCTTACTCCTGATACCTGAGCAGCACATTTGACGACAATCTTAACAGACCTCACAAACATAACAGATGCAGTTGTGGGCAGCGGCCGGATGTTCCGATCAGATTTCATTGTAAAATGTTCCCACAGTGTTCGTCGTTTCTCTGCAGCATTCAGAATGTTGCATTTGTACACAGTGTCATAAAATAATGTACATACACACATAACATAAAAAATATTAAGATGCAATAGGTATATAATACAAATATTATTCTAATTGATGTATTTTGCGTATATGCATGTCTTCTAGGATGTAAGGAAAACAATAGTTTTATTTGAAAGCAGATTTTAGTTTGTTTCAACTTGAACGATTTTTAATCCCAAACAAGATTCTGACAATATCCACTATTGTTCTTCTCATGAGTGTGTGTTTGTGAATGACTTTACATGTATTTGTGAGCATATTTTGTGTACATGAAGATTTTCTTCCAACAGAATCGAAATCATAGCCATTTAGACGCCGTGGATTGTGCAGTTTGTTGTTTTGTTTTTTGTTTTTCTTCAGATACAATATTTACTTTAATGGACCATGCCAGTGGTTTTATGTTTCACCTGATTTACTACAAATCAGAACCGATCATCATCACATGATTTCAAGCCAGGCAACATTGGTTTGAGTTGTATAAATCCAGAGTGAACACAAGGTCTGCATTAAAGGCCCTGAAAAACACTTTTCTCAGTCATGGTTTTGCTGTGATGGATTGCCTCCCTGAGATTGCGAGTCTCATCTATTTTTCTGGAACAAGCATGCTGTTCGTAGCAGAAAAATACCTGAAAACGGTCTGTGGACAGTCGTATTGACGACATACCAGCGTCTCACTGCAGTTTAATGTCTGTATCGTAGAGTTTTTGCCTGTCTCCTTCTAATCACTTCATTGTTTTTTTTCAATAATCATCAAAGGCAAACTGTAGAAAGATGGAGCTGGCAGTATCAGTGCTGTCTCAGTAGATGGACACTCACATGTGAGCTGCAGCAGTTCAGCAGCGCAGCTGTCACGCACTGCACACAAAAGATCCGTGTCTCAGCCGTTCTGACTTACTCGATCAGTAAGTTGCAGTATTGGTGGTTGATTTGTTAAGTCTATCAGTGCAACTTTGACAAGCATGAATGAAGACTTGTTGTTCATTGTGATCAATTATGCATCTTAAAGGAGTAATCTATCACTTTGTTGTCACAGATTTGGAAGTTCTCTGTTTGAAGAGTCAGCCATTTGTTTTCATATCGTGGGTATAAATGAATGCACCTTGTGCGCTTGCAAATGGTCATTCGAAGTATCGGGCATACATAATCATTAGTTGAGTGGCTAAAATCACTAGTATGGTCCCTTAAAATATCTCCTGAAACGTAACAAATGAGGACATGAGGCTGTTTGTTTTTACAGTGCCAGTACAAGAGAGGACCATGCTTAAGATATAAACTACATATTCACCTTTTATCTTTCATATCTGTGATCGCTTAAAGATCTGTAACAGTCTAAACTATCAGTTCAATCAAAGACTCATTTTCCCATGTTGATGTGGTTTAAATGTCAAGGACAAATGAGTGCTGGTATTTGTCATAATATTGAACAGAAGAAGGAATTTATCAAACCGCCTAGTTTGTGAACCAATGCTCGTCTCTCCCTGATGTTGTTTTAAGTCCTCACACAAGTGGAAGGTGCATGTTTAAGAATGTAAAAGCAGCTGCTTTCAAGCCAAGGCCTTTCGTCCCCATGGGAGTAAATAATCTTTTCTGGGACGACTGTACATTCACAGCGAATCAGTGGTCGACACTCATGTTTACCCGGGGGTAAGAACGTCTTGTGTTTCTGTTTATAGCTGTGACTTGTATGGACTTTCTTCACAGAGGTTTACAGGACTCTGATGGATTTGGTTTCTTTATTTCGTGGTTTCACCATAACGTGCGTCTTCTGTTTTTGTCCTTTTTTTTTCCTCCTCTTTCATGCGTTTGTCTTCAGTACGCGTTGCCAATGACAGACCTCCGAAAATGGCCTTAACTTTCACCACAGGACTGTACCGTCCATTTCTGGCACCTCTGTTGCTCTCACTCTGTTGGTGTCAGGAAACATTTCAGAAATGCTTCTTCTGGATGTTGAGTGTTTATATTTATAGTCATAAAATCTAGTAAATGCCAATATTTTACAGAATGTTATGAAATAAGGTTGTATGCTCTTATTAGTATTATTTTATACCCATTCTTCCTGGATGATGTGGGGAAGACCCGAGCTATTGTTCTCACTATTTTGTGGTCACATGGAAGTAAGTCACAAACAAGGAAAACAACACTGAATAAAAAACGATTTGGAAGAATTAAAGTGTCCCCTGTCATCACTTGGACATAATGACATGTTGTTGTGTTTTGTAATGTCAATTGCACTTTGTTTGAAATCTTGCCAGTGAGCTGTTCTATTAATTTGATTTTCTGAAATGCTTTTGATAGGCTTGGCTAAAAATGAAAAGTAAAGTACACAAAGGCTTAATGAGATGAAGGGTTTGTCTTTGTTTTTTTTACTGTGTTAAATCAAAATGTGAAAAACAAATCAAACAGCAAAGATCTGGACAAATGACAAAAACAATATCCCTCTGCCCAAGATGAATTATTCAAATAGCTTACTTTGTCCCGAAACGTAAACACATTTAGGTTACAATCATAGATGGAAAAAGTCAAGTATTAAAAATCTTAAGTCTTTTGTCATTTGGTCTTTAATAAAGGACTGTAAATATGTCCTCTCCACTAATTGACTATTTTTTTAACTTCCAAACTGAGACACAATTCATGTGACGGGCAACTCCACCGATTTTACCCAGTAAAGTGTGTTTACATTTCTCTGAGTACTACTGCATTTGTAAAAACAAAAAAGCAGTATAGCGCATTTAATGGCTCCAGATAACGCTGCATGTAGCCTACAGTGATGTCACCCAGTGGCTAAGTTGCATTGTGGGTAATGGAGGCGCCAGGTTTTGAAAAGGAATAAGAATGTGTTTTCATAATTTGTTTTAAACTAAATGAGTCCAACAGTGTCATAAGTGTGGAATGCTAGACCAGTGGACTGCCTACATTACCCACAATGCAAATCACTCACTGGAGGATGTCTATCAGATTACATGCAGCTACCTCTGGTGCCACAAAAGGCTTCATCCTTATACTATATTTTTATATATATTATAATTTTATATATATATATATATACTTTATTCACAATATGCATTAGTACTCCTCAAAGCCTAACCTCGCCATCTTTCAAAGTTATATTTTACAGGTTGATCGTGGCTCTGTGATCCTGATGATCAATATTTTGTTCATGCTAGAGATGAAAAAGAAGCTGTGTAAACTCTGACCACACCATCCCGCCAACTGACACTCTTCTCCACTACTGTTTCACAGATTTATATACAAAATATGTCAAGAAGTCTTCAAAAGATACATGTAATGCAGGTTACTTTTTCTCTAAGCTGAGCTATTGTGCTGTCCAACAAGATTAAATCACTTAAATCCTAGTATTACTGCTGCTTGGATTGGCTCTAAAGAAAATAAAGAAAAAAAGATTCAACTAAAAAGCGGATGCCACCATCTGATACTCACTTAAATGACTTGGATTACGATATGGAGCAAAATTTGTGATGGACGCCTTCTCAAAGAGTCAAATTTGATGACAGTCACTCAGGAGCCAGTAGGGCCTGTTTCTGTCTCTCAGTCTCTACACGTTGCCATGAAGATCTTCATCTCTCCGTCTTCAGCCAGCAGGCTTGTGTGAAAAGCCTTTTTAAAGTTCTCAGTGAAGGTCAGATCTGTTACAAACCTGACCATGTTGGCCCAGATCAGAGTCGTTCCCGGCTTGCAGAAATGCTTCATGGTGACCAGGAGCTCGTCCAGGAAGTCGTGATGGTAGACCACATCAGCTGCCAGCACGTAGTCGTAGTGATACACAGATGTAGGGTAGGTGTTCTCCAAGTCGTAGCCCCAGGACAGAGTTTTCACCTGGGGCGTGTGCCTGCAACGGTCCCTGGTGTTCCTCATCACGTTGGCCCGGAGGTTGCCCAACACTTCAGGTAAGTCTGTAGCTGTGACTGAAGCGCCTGAGGAGGCAGAAAGAGGACATCTGCCTTCAACACATGACAGTTCAAGGACCATTCTGGAGACCTTTGTAAAGGCGTCATGTTGTGTTCAGGGTACATTTTCATGCTTTTAAGAAACAAGAAACAACCTGTCTCATATGGTTCTTTTCACTATGGAATGTGTGGAATGTGATTGGGATTATCATGTTATCAGATTACAAAAAATTAGTAACTATACTAAACCCAGAATGCATTTGATAAAAATGCACGTATAATTAGATTATAGTTACACTGTAACTACAATTTTGAGGTATGTGTACTTAATTGTGTATTATTTCCATTTTCTGCTATTTTCTACTTATACCTCACTAGACAAGATAGACAGTGTGAAGGAGATTGTTCGCAACTTTTGGCCTGAGTGTGAATTTTGTGATTGTGCTCATGTATTCGTTGTCTGAATTGAGCTGGAGGTGACTCACCCAGCAGACTGGCCACAATGGTCACCAGTCCAGTTCCGGATCCTAGCTCCAGCACCTCCTTTCCCTGCAGGTTCACTCTTTGCCTGTTGTTGTCCAGGAAGGAGCACAGAGCCAACGCCTGCAGGACAAAGACAAAAAGACCTCTTACAGCGGCTTGTTAATGTCGCTGCAGTATCCAGTTACTTTTATATCAGGCGATGTTGTATTTATTCTATGTATTCAGAGGCACTCACTGCTGGCCACATCACTGCTCCGTATGAGTCTATGGACTCATGAATGAGGATGTTCTGTCCTGCGTAATGGTAGATGTCTTTACCAATGCCGACGCTGATGCCCGGAACCAAAGCTAGCACTCTGTCCTGCTGCACATGTGTTTGTTTGGTGTGCACCTGTCCTGTGAGGAGAGGGTGGATCAAAACTTAAACAGGGGTGAAACAATACACATAAAAAGTACAAATTCGCTGTGAGCACACGATACCACACCTGTAGTGTCAAACATGAGCAAAAAGGAAAAGCTGACGAGTCATCCATATGCTGAAAGGCACAAGACATGACAGGTTTTTTTTATTTGTGAACCTCAGTAGCCTCACTGCACTGACAAAGACCAGTCCCTGCTTCACTTCCTTATAAGTTCAGACCCTCAACAACAGTGGACGAGTACGTCAGCCCTTTGGATTCACTGAGGAGAGTTATAAGTGTTGGCTTCGCCACATTTTGGCTTCACCACCTTATTTTACCACGTCTCACATCTCGAATGTAACTCTTGCCACTAATCTTGGCAGATACCCTGAAGTCCCAAAGCTGTTTGTTCACTTAAGAGTACATTGCCAAATCACTAAAAGTTAAGACAGGCAGAATTAAATAAATAAAATGCCAACGTTTTATTTTTATATCACAGCGATAAAACACACTGCATATTAAAAGTTTGTTCCCCCTAAATGTATTACCTTACGCTCTGACCCTCCAAATGAGAAGTGGGTGTAGCTAGTTTATGGAGGGATGTCATAACTCTGGCTAGTGGTGTCCAGCCAGGAAAATAGTTTTTTTCAAATTTGCACAGATTTTGAGACATACTTAAGCGTATTCACTGAAACACATACTTTATATGACATTCGCATTACAGTTAATGAAATTTGTTACATTTAAAACAAGACAAAACTGTTTACAGCCATGTGCTCTGAGACAATGTTGCTTAAAGCTAAATGCCAATGTCAGCATGACGCTAACATGGTCATTATTAAAGGCCGACAAAAGGCTTTGTAGCCATGCTACCACCTCTACAAGACTGTTGTTAAAGATATTTACTAATTTCAGCGTGCATGGCCATGGTCACAATGACAATGCTAACAAAAACTGTACAACCATGCGAACATCTCTATGAGGCATTGTCGCCTTGAGCTAAATGCTAACGATGGCAGGCTTACGTGGACAAAACAACAATGCTAACAAAAAGTGATGCTAACAGCTCTATGAGAGACTATTGCCGTGTACTTACAGTCAGCATGCTAACATGGTCACAGTGACAATGCTAACAAAAATACTGTCACGATAACAGCTAACTATGAGACAGAGTTTTGCTTTGGCTATATGCTAATGTCAGCATGCTAACATGGTTACAAAGCTAACATCGTAATGTTCAGTAGGTATGATGTTTACCACGTCACTTTAGTTTAGCTAACATGCTAATGTATAAGCACTGAACAAAAAATACAGCTTAAGATGATTTTTATTTGTATTTAGTCATAAACCAATGTGAAATTTTGACCTGATGATGGCAATATATGAAAAGTTAAGTATTAGATAACAAGTCATCCAGAGGGGATCATCAATGTCAAATTTTATCCCAATCTGCCCTATGGATATTGAAATAGTCCACTTAAAACCCCAAACATGAACCTCTCGTAGGTGCAGGAGGTAAAATCCAGGGATCATCAAAGTTTAATGGGATTCATCCTCTGAGGACAATGAATGTCGGAGCAATCTTTTATGGCAATCCATGCAATAGTTGCAGTGATATAGACTGTTCTTCAAGTAGCTATGGCTGAAATATTTCAGTTTGGTCCAAAGCTGACGATCAACTGGCTGACTGACAGAGATTGGCGTCCATATGGAGCCGCACTGCTGGCATGACTGAAAATTCTCTGTCTCTGTTAATGTAGAAAACCTGCAGACAATATGTTGTCAACACAATGTCCATACACTGAAGAAATGGTCCCTTTGATATTGAGGTGGCAGCAGTCAGTGGATGTGGATGACTCACCTGTGATGTCTTCACTGGCAGACCGACTTGAACCCTCTTCGTAATCGTCATCTGCCATCACCTCATCCTGCTTTTCTCTGCTCAGCTCATCCTCAGCCTCCTCCCTCTTTCCTTCCTCATCCTCTTTCAGCAGATCTTTGACTTCTATCCCCACATCATCTTCTCCTTCCTCTTCTCTACACGTTGCCGTAAAGATCTTCATCTCTCCGTCTTCAGCCAGCAGGCTTGTGTGAAAAGCCTTTTTAAAGTTCTCAGTGAAAGTCAAATCAGTCTCAAACCTGACCTTGTTGGCCCAGATCAGAGTCGTTCCCGGTTTGCAGAAATGCTTCATGGTGACCAGGAGCTCATCCAGGAAGTCATGATGGTAGACCACATCAGCTGCCAGCACGTAGTCGTAGTGATACACAGATGTAGGGTAGGTGTTCTCCAGGTCGTAGCCCCAGGACAGAGCAGCCACCTGGGGCGTGTGCCTGCAACGGCCCCTGGTGTTTCTGGACAGGTTCACTCTCAGGTTGCTCAGGACGACTGGAAGATCTGTGGCTGTCACCCAGGCACCTGAGGACAATTAGAACAAATCAACAAACCTTCTGTAGATAGACAGTGTCTGTTATCTTTTATTCTTTTATTCTGTCATGTTTTGCTTTACACTTCCTGTCTTTGTCTTTTTTCCTGCCTCTGTTCACTTCATTTGAGCTTCTTACCGAGGAGCGCTGCTACAACAGACACGAGGCCCGTTCCTGCGCCGATCTCCAGGACTGCCTTGTCGACGAGACTCAGCTGTTGACGATGGGTGTCCAAGTAGTGACAGAGAGACACCGCCTGAGGGTGATAAAGATGAGTTGGAGTCCTGAAGCGTCACTGAAGCAGGATAAAGTCACAGTTATCAAGAATACCTATGTTTCCACTTAACTGTTGTGCCATTTATTATTTTGGAAATATCGGCAGTATAGATGTCTGTCCCCTGCTGAGCAATTATAGTGGTATAAATGTATCAATACCGCGAAAGTTGGGTTTTGAAACAGTTTCAAATATCGATATGTATTGTCGTTTCAGCTTTTTTGACATCACTATGAGAGGCTAGCTAACCATTTTAACCAAGCTAGCTAACTCCGAGCTCAGCCGAGGAGAATGCCATTAATGTTTACAACCCTGCTCCGCCACAAGCACAAGTCTCTGATGACAATCTGTATGGATCATCCTGAGTAATTGAGCCACATTTTGTGGCTATTTCGAGCTATTGAGTTTTTCAAATGTATTTATTGGTGTGTTAGCAGATCTCCATGGCCAATATCTCCAAACCTCGACACTCACGGCCGAAACAATCTCGATGGAAGAACAGCACTACAGTTAAGAGGAAAAATGTGTATCTTTGTGTCAGCTGTCACTTTAAGTATGAGCCAACCAGAGCAGCAATAATGAGATGTAAAATGTGTCTTTGTAGATTAACAAGTGCAGGGGCGCCGCCAGGGATTTTGGGCCCCATGAAAAAAAATCTAGTTGGGCCCTTGTATAGGTTGCCCATGTCTCAAAGGGCCCCCTGTCAGTGCCGGGCCCTTGGAATCGTCCTAGCCTTTCCCCTCCTGGCGGCACCCCTGAACAAGTGGTTGTCAGGTCTGTTAGACCGGCCTCGGGCAGAGTCGTAAATATAGCATAGAGGCCTTATTCTCAATTGACACTGTAACACTGTGATAGTATCAGTGAACAGAGCCTCCACACACAATAGAGTACTGACAGTGTAATGGTGCACACAGGTGCTAGATGTCATATTGAAGAAAGTGAGGTCGCAAAGGTGGTACTCACTGCTGGCCATATCATGCCTGCATAGGAGTCAAGAGCCTCTTCTATGATGATCTTCTGCCCGACAAAATGGTACATCTCTTTGTCTATTCTGAGGAAGAAGCTTGGGGCCCAGGCCGGTCTCTTCTGCTTCTGGACGGCTGATTCATCTGAATGATACACAAGTCAGACGCTCAGATCTCTGTGGTTGGAGTGAACAATGAACTCTTGCATAGTTCATCCTACCTTTTTCCTCTTCTTGATGCTCTTCATCCCCATCTTCCTTCTCTTCCTCCTCCTCCTCCTCCTCTTCCTGCTCACCGCTTCTCATGTAATTGGTTTCCTCCACAAAGGTTGGGGTCAAAGTATCCATGTAAAATCCTGTATACTTTTAAACGGACAGATATCACCACAAAAGAGTTTGAGCTTAGATTAAACATTTTTTTAATGGTATAATGTTCTCTTGCTTATTGAATCTCCCTTGATTATGATTATCCCCTCCCTCTTGATTATGCTTTCCTCTCTTTACTGAGCTTCCTTTCTTCTGTGTCTTTCATGTATTAGTCAAGTTACAAAATTACAAAATGTCATACAATTAAGATATATTTTGCATATAGATCATATATTTGTCTATATAATTTTTTTTAAAAACTGCAGCTCAACAGCCAAGCCAGTGAAATAAGGCAAAACAAGTCTTGCAGAACACACCCCTTCAATAAACATGTAAGAAACTCACTTTCACATTATTTAAAGAGTACATGGGACCCTACCATACATAAAAGGAAAAACCTGTTCTACCTGTGACTGTTGACCTACCTGCTGCAGCTGTATTCTCCAGTGAAAGATCTCAGGAGCAATCGCACTGCATCTGGAGACCTCTGAATCGGAGGTTATAGAGGCTCAGCATCCTGTTGGACACACCCATCATCATCATCACAAGGGCATGAGGCTATTTTTAGAAAGGTGCCTGGAGAGATAAACACAGGCAAGATACGACAGCAGAGTGCATCAACATCAACACCGGCCAAAATGACCAGGCGAGTGAGCCAAATAGAGCAGGAGAGCAGCAGGAATGTCATGATACAGCCACAGATCATTAATTCCACAGTCGCTTATGGACTTCCCTTCTGGAGCGTCTCGGCGTCTCCCCGAACTTTAACTTCATACTGGAGCTACTGTGAATTGATATAATATGAAGAAGAACTTTCTTTTTTTCTAACTAATCATTTTTGTGATTTTGACTGTGGAGTCAAATCATCACCAGATATTGCACATTACACCGGTAATGCATATGTTTTATTTGGTTATCTGCAAGTCTGCTGCAAACTTGTCTCATACATGATTTATGTTTAGCTCTTGAATGTGTGCTATCAACAAATGTTTTAAAAATAAAAAACCTTCTCTCTATAAAAATTATGCACAAAGTCTATTGCATGTTCATGATTTGCTTACTTGCTTGCTTTTCCTGCAATGGCCTGAATTGCTTCACCAGACATGGGCAGTAACAGGATCAGGCTGGCATGCAATCCCCTTATATCTACCCCTCTTAGAAAAGAAGGGGGCTCCAGTAATATCAACCTCAATTGGACCTCCCATGGTTGCTTTTAAACAGCCGTTTACCATGACGTATCACCCCCCCCTAGTTTCAGGTATCGTTGACTGAAACCCCCTCACATCCCAAAACTTGAAAACCGTCCAGGACCTCATGATAGTTTGACACATAAATGTGGAGTGCACAGTGGTTAGGTCATTGCCTGAGTTTTAAAAGATCAGAGTTTCTAAGCCTGATGACATGCAGCATCTGTCTGTCATTGGAAGGTTGTTTGTTATCAAGAGGCTGTTGAAAGGCTGGTCAAGTTAGCGGATATCTCCACAAGGCCCCAGACAGTTTTCAGCTGTTGGCGATCTGTTTGTCTTGACGATGATACACATCGTCTTAGATAAGAACGCTGTTTCTCTTTAATCCGGCTCTTCATCCCGCCTGTGTGTTTGCAGCCAAACGACACATATCCATCACACGAGGATTTGGAATCACGAATTATATATCGGGTTTAGTAGGTCACATTGATTAAATGCCTTTCTAACTTACTCTAGCCAAGATAATCAAGCCGACTGGTGAGTTTCCAAAAATGTGCAAAATTTGCATGGGGCACATTGGTGGCCATGTTACTGAAGCTGCAAGACAGGCAAGTGAGAATAAAAAATAGTTTTTAAAGTCTAATCTTGACTGTTCTCGGTGTTCATGACGTAAAGTCATGTCAAAGTCAGTTGAAAAAAGGGTTTGTCAGGATATTTTAAAGTTCCTGAATTATTTTTTCACTGGCCTCTGAGGACTTCTGTAGAAGGATCCCAATGACTGACTACATGATCAAATTATATTCTTGTCATTCCAGGCCAATTTAAAGAGCGTTTTATCTCACAAATGTAAAACAGCATTAACAGATTTATACAATATTAAAGTATTTGTATTATTCTTATTTCTATTTTTGAATAGGTAGGCCAACTGGCCTATAATAACCAACTTATTTGTTCACGTGCAACTATCACCTTTCAAGTGAGAACTTTTTTGAAAGCAGTTGCTTATTTACACATCGAGCAGTTATGCAACAATATTATTGCTCATTGGGAGTCTTGTTTCTGTCCACCTGGTGAATATATGTTTAATATTCGCTCTCTTTTTGCTCTGTTTTTGGTCTCCACCACCAAACTTTTCAGCAAAATATCTGGCTCATCAGCTGCTAAATGCTCCACAATGTTCAGCAGCTAGTCACTAACTGCGTCTATCTGCTGTTTGGTGCTGAAAAGGTGATTGTTGGAGCGTTGTAGCTGAAAATGAAACTAAGCAATAAGCTAAAACTCTCTAAAGCTCCAAATCACAGATTTGTGTGATAATGACTTCCGCCAGGAGTTTATGTTTTCATCTTGGTTGCTTGTGTAATGAAAAAATAATGCACATAGGAAATCCTTTAAGCGACTGACTCTTTACATCACTGGTCAGGCCAGGAATGTTGTTTTGGACATAATCCTACTGCCAGTATAGACAGGGGGAAGGAGTTATGCCTTGTTTGTGTTTCTTATGTTACCAACCCCCTCGACATTTTCTTTAACATTACAATAAAATACTTAAAAGCTTAGCTGTGCCAGCTGCTGACTGTTACCACCGATATCAGGTTTCATCTTAAGAGAACCACCGTTGAGCAAAAATTGAAGGCAATCCATCAGAAGTTATTGAGATACTGACACGTATATGTGCTTGTTGAAACTGGCACTTGAACAAGCAATAAAACTTGATCTTGTTGTCCATGTGAGGTCACACAGCAACGGAGCTCCTAAATAAAATCCACAAGGTCATCAGAAAACCACTGGAAAAATCCAGAGTCATGTTTGTCCAGATTGATGTTGCTGTTGCATTCACTAAACTTAGGCAATCAAAGGAAATATTATTAAAAAATATAGACTAAAATATTCTTCAACTACTGATGCAACAGTAGAGATGACAAGAGACTGGTGAGAGATGGAAACGCCTCCAGAGAACCTTGCTTCCTCCTCTACAACACTTTGTACCGGCCTTTGATCGTCGGCTGGTATGAATTTTGCAATCTGATGAGCTCTTCTTTGATTAACCGTGTAATCTCTGTTTTGGCTTTCTGTACAGCCAGTTCATTTGCACTTTCGATAGCCAGGTAGATCTTGCGTTGTGACCAAAACGACATAGTCAGCCAAGAACACAAGCACAAGACCATCCTTTAGTGTATCCAGACATGTGGACCTGCCAGTTTATTCAAGTTGACCTAAATGAAATGTAAAACAACAGAACAGCAACAAATCAGACCATCTAGATTTTGTTGACATCAAAGTCAGTTGTCATTTTGTAGATTGTGGTGTTGTTAAATGGTATTACATGATACTGATTAATCTCTTGTAAACAAAGATCACACCAGTTAATACTGGAAATAATAAAAAATGTGTGTCACAGCTTGATATTGTGTGATATCCATGTAAACATGTAACATTACAGAATAAATAAAAACATTTCCCTTCAGTCCCAGTGAATATTTATTTCGGTGTGTTCAGGCAGCAGCCTCTCCTTGGTCCTTAGTCCTCCTGTCCTTCCTCCAGGCTCGGTACAGTTTGATACTCAGACTGGGGAGGTCGTACAGCTGCTCCATATGGAAGCGCTGCTGAAAGCGATCCACAAAGCTGTTCTCTGGGTCCAGACGAAAGCGCATGGCCCACAGGATCTGTGTGTTTTCCTGGCACAGGTAGTCGAAGGTGTCCATCAGCTCGTCCAGGTAAGGATGGGAGTACACCACGTCGGCTGCCAGGATGTAGTCGAAACAGTGTGTGGCACGGGGGAAGCGCTGCTCCACCTCCTGCTGCCCCCAGATGAGCTCGGTGACCTAGAAACACAGATGTTTCAAAATGAATTCAGGATGAAGCCAACATATTTTCTCCCTTGATTCCAAATGTCTTCCCACTTTTTCATACTCTCTGGTTGTTTTATATCAATCTTTGATATCAGCTGCGCTGGAAACACGTAATGAGAGTAGCAGATCTGGTTCATGAGCCAAACATACAACATGAAAAGCAAGAAAAACACAATGCTACATAATATTGCTGATGGTTTTGTCAACACTAAGCACCTTAGCTGGATATTTTAATATATTTCTTAGGTTATTTACCCGACAATATGAAACATAAATATGAAAACCTACCACAGGGATGTACCTGCATCGGTCCTTAGTGTTGCGCATTACATTGTATCGGAGGTTCCCCAACACATCAGGTAGGTCAGTAGAAGTCACCCTGGCACCTGGAGAGAGACAGTGCTGCTGAGCGTTAAAGGACATGAGACATAAACAGCATCAGAGGGAAAAAAATAATTAAGATTTTAAGTCAAAGAGGGAATTCAGACCCAGTATTAACATCTGTCCTGAGTGATCCGATCATAAGTGGACAGCTCTGAGCCCATCTGCTCACACCTGGCATTAAAGTGATAGTTCGGGCCTTTTGATTCGGGGCTGTATGAGGAACTTATACCTTGTCAGGGAGCAGGCATGTGCGTAGGAATACGAACGTTGTACAATTTAAGGAAATGTGGTGCCAAAGGAAGGGGCTGTCTGACGGTTCTCCACACAGAGGGAATGCTCACAGTCATGTACTGCAGGTAACACACTGACTAGGGATACGTACCTCATTTAACCCCACATAAAAAGACTCAAACTGACCCTTTAACAGGGTTTTGAGGGACTTCCTGTGATCCTATCTCAGTTAACCATTCTATAAACAAACAAATATGATGTTTTTTACACATAGAAAGAAATACCCTCATGTATAATGTTATAATACCCTCATGTATAATGTTATAAGTCACAAGATTACCCAAATAATTAAGAATTTGTTGTAGACAGCATTTCACATAGTTTCTAACATTTCTCCTAACTCATAAAATTGTACAATTATTAAAGGGAGCCTGGGAGGATAAAAACTGTTGCTCATATCAATTCAGGTTTGTTGTATTTGTAAAGTTTGACATGTTTATCATCAGTAAAATGTTCCCTCTCACAAACATGTCGTATAAATGCTAAGACTGGGAGGTAATGCACTTTTCAGACACATAAAACAGACAGGTTGGTGCAGTGATGCAGCGACAAACTGCCATTTTTAACAAGGAAAGACACTGCATTTAATGCCGAATTTCCAAGAAGGCGTGAATGTTTTAGAATTTGCTGTGGCCATCTCGCAAAGTTTTTTTTAAGTGGCTCCTCATTTAACAACTCTAAAAATAGCATGATTTGTTCAGGGAGTCTGGGGATACTGGGGTAACTAGTTCCATGGTTAGTTGAAACTGTCTTTAAAGGTGCTAACTTTGGCAGGCTAAGAGAGCCCAATGCCTAATGCCTCTCAGAACTGTCCACTTGTGACCGGATCACTCAGGATGGGTGTTGACATCAGGTCTGAACAGCCTCATAATGGGTGAAATCAAAACAAGATCAAGCTATCAGAGCTCATCATCTGATTGTTTCGTTTTCTGTACCTAAGAGGCTGGATACGATGGTGACGAGCCCGGTTCCAGCTCCCAGTTCAATCACATTTTTGTCCATCAGGTTGTATTTGTCTCGGTTGGTCTCTAAGAAATGACACAACACCATCGCCTGTTCAGGGACACAAGTTTACCGTTCACAGGCAGGATTTACTATAATGATTGGGATTAATACATTAATTTGAGCATACCGAGGGCCAGAGTACAGCTCCATAGAGGTCTGTGGACTCTTTGATGCGGATCTCCATATCAGAAAACTTGTATCCCTCCCAGGCCTCGATTCCAATGAGAGAGGGTGTGAACTGCCGAGCCATGATGGCTTTGGCGAGCTCTGCATCCACAGCAGCAACTGCTTTGACACCCACAGGAGAGACGGGTATTAAAAAAGATTACATGCTGATATACAAAGTGTGACATAGAAAGCACAAGATAAACTGCAGGACATTTTGACATAAACACAGTCCAGTGTTCAGGTGTAATTTATCACATCAAAGATTGCTAAATTGAATTTTGTGTATGCTGGCTCAATACACAATGGTACTCTTTAATGGTATGGAGCTGTACTTCATGTTATTATTACCTGTGTTTTTTCTGCTATGACATTGTAAAATGTCTGCAGTGAGCAAGGTTACATTTCTCTCCACATCATAACAGTACATTAACCCTAAATTATTGGTTTTGCTCAAAAACTGTCACACAGTACACACTGGTGATGGCCTCAGCTTTAGTTCCTGTCGTCTCTGAAACTGTCCTATCAATAAAGCCATAAAAAGGCCCACAAATTAAAGAAGAAAAAAACACATTAAATATGTAGACTGTAATAAATGTCAGTCAACAGAAATATTTCCTCACGTTTAAGAATTAGAAAATTTGGATTTGAGAAGTTACTCTCAAAGATTCTCAAAAATCAAAAGCTAACAATTGATTTTACAGTTGACAACTAATCAATCTATCATTGCAGCTCTAAAGTAAGAAAGCTACAGCTACAGTCTTAAAATGTCAACAACAACATTCTAAGACAACACGACGACTGTTTTATAAAGAAGAGCAATCGGGTTGTTTTTCTTTCATATCATATTACAGGTAACATTTGATTCTCTGCTCTATAAATGAAGAACATTAATGCCCCGCTGATCCTGCTGCGTTTGTCTGTAACATCGTGCCAGTGTGTCAGACTCCAGCTATGTGTGAGCGCGAACAGCTACTCTGTGCGTAACTTCGGTTATGTCACAGGGCTTAGAGAGAAAAGGTCAGGGGAGCCCTCAGAGCCACAGTGCAAAGGTGGAAGGGGGTCAGGCTCAATTTATAGCTTCTCATTCTCTCTCTGTCTGTCTCTCTCTCTCACAGTGTGTGTGTGTGTGTGTGTGTGTGTGTGTGTGTAAATATCTGTGCTGTTTTTGCTATCAAGCAGAGACAGCACAGTTGTTTGCGGGGAATAGACATAATAGCACAGCCGCGTGTCTTACAAGCTCTCACACTTAGCAGGTTTTATGAGATTTAAATCTATATTTGCATGCATATCGTGACTTTTTAGACTGCAAGACAAAAAACGTAAAAAAAAATAAAATAAAATAAATTAAAATTAAAAAAAAAGGAAATCTTACATAAGTACCTAATTCGTGGCACTTAAATCAGAAAGAAAAATCTTTAGTTTTCAGATTTTCTATAACTTTAAATTCTCACCTCCTTCTTTGGTGCTGGAGTCCTCCATGGCCTTGGACTGTTGAGTCTTAGTGTGTGTAGGAGTCCAAGCAGGCGGGCGAGAGCACCCTTAAAAAGAAAGTCTATACAGTTGCAGCCAACAGCTGTTCTCGGCTAACGGTCCTTTGTATTGGGTCAATCTGGATCCAGATATTTAACAGGCTGCCACCCTCTGCGGTTTTAAGTTACACACAAATCAAGTGTTTCCCAACTTCTAGTGCAGCCACCCCAACCCGACCCTCAGCTCACCACACATTGGTAGCTCTCTGCGGGCACGCTTGAATCTCTCTGCAGTACAGCTGACTGACAGCAGCAGCTGGCCTGTCACACTGCTGACCTGGAGCTGAAGCGCCAACAGGGACGGCTGTACGTCACTCCTCAGCTTGCTGTTCATCATCTTCTGAACTATATCAAGCTTATTTTAGACACATTCACATAGTAATTCAAAGACTTGCATATTTGTGAATGTTTCACGTGACTTTAAAGGTGCAATTTGTAAGAAGACCCGAGTTTTAAAAGTAGCTCCAAAACTATAGGTGGCAGCACAACCACCTACTACTGCTCACTGTACTGCTACTCTAGCCGCTGTTAGCATGTAGCTCAGTTAGCTGTGGAGCTAAGTGGCCTTATAATAAACTGACACTAATCTACCTGGATACAGCCGGGCACTAGACTCGGACTGACCAGGATTGACACTAGAGAAGAGAAGACGTATCTATCTATCTATCTATCTATCTATCTATCTATCTATCTATCTATCTATCTATCTATCTATCTATCTATCTATCTATCTCTCTCTCTCTCTCCCTCTCTCTCTCTCTTTATATATATATATATATGGTCTTTGCTGTTTTTTCAGCAGGGGAGGCTGCAAATGTCGATCCAGATCTCACCCTGTGAATTGAGGATTTATTGTGTGATTCAAGGTTAATGTGGAAACACAAACCAAGACTGGAAGACTTGATTTTTAATTTTTTTTCCATCACACCTTTACAATGAGTAAACAAAGCAATAAAGCTTATCTTAGTTGCAATAAAATAAACTTGGATTCAGAAGGTGTACAATTGTATATGTTTTGTTTAGTAAGGAAAATCGATGTAATATTATTTCCATTTGGTGAGTTAATTGTGTTTAATTATTATTATTAAATAATAATAATAATAATAATAATAATAATAATAATAATAATAATAATAATATATAAAATAATTATTTAAGTGGCACTGGTCGTTTTTTTTTTTTACATCTTTCAGCTCAAACTACAGGGGCATCATCATCATCAGACTCTATTGCCTCTTGTGGTACAAAGTGGTATTACTTGGCAGGACGGACAGTTGACATGCAAACTTCATCAGACATCTCTGCAACAATGAATCTAATGAAATGGCCCCTTAAAATTCAACCCAAGAGACAAAATGTTTTGTTACATTTTTCCTCCAGTATTTTTCCATGAATCTGAGAGTGCTTGAGTTTTGTTTGTATTTGACTCCAGTATTGTTCTGACAAATAGTGTCATACACTTATTTTAAGTTAATCAGAATTAGGGTTTCTTCAAAATAACAAAGATGTGAGCAAATTAGAAACAGTTTTTTAGACTAATTCACCAGGCCACTGTATGAGCTGAATCCACTGGGTCACTCTGATGGCCCCTTTTCATTTCTCTGCCGTTGAGCATTAAATTGCCCTCTAAAAGGTACTTAACACAGTATTACACTTGCTAATACCAAATTATAAATGACCCAAGACATAGAAATCATCATGTAGGAGTGTAGATTGTTGTGAAGTCTTTCTGTGAGGCTGTGCAGTACTGCCCTTCGCAAGAAATAAACAATTACTGGTTTCAATTCTCAGCTCATATGTATTTTAAACTTTACATGTGGCAAACGGGCGCTCTCTCCAGCTTGTTTGAAAAAAATATTATTTCCTTGCGTAAAATGTCAGATTAATTCAGAAAGCAGAGATTCTATTTTTGTATTCAAGCGAGAGGGACGAGGAGTGTGTGTGTGTATGCAGCAGCAGCAGAGGGCGACTGAAATACAACCTGAAGGAAATTCAAAGGACGTGTGCTGCATGTGGAGTTGCACCTGTCTCAGTCTCACATTTAAACACATCAGCAAAACAAAAGACCAAATCTGAGCCAAACTGACCTCTACTGTGGAAAATAATGACTTCAGAATACACATCCCTAAAGAGTTTTATGAAAAATATTATTATCCTGGTACAGGTACAAAATACATACAGAAAGAACTCATTTCATTGCTGTTACAGTTCATGATTAATTTACACATTTTACATTTAAATATCATATCATGATATTACAGTAGCATGATTCCGGCTTCATATTACAAAAGCTTATTGAATTTATTATACATGAAGTTCAGTTTTCCCTCACAGCTTCTTCCCTCCTCTTTTTCCTCTCATGCTTCCTCTTCCTCTTCCTCTTCCTCTCCCTCTTGTGCTTTTCGCTCCGTGGCCTCGTCGGCTGCCTTCGAACACAGATCGGGCTGTAACCATAGCGATTTCACCACCACCGTCGCTGTCGTCACCCGAGCTGCTGCTGCTGCTCCTGCTGGCCCTCTGAGGTGCATTCTTAGTCAATTGAGGAATCTTTACTGAGAGGAGCTCTTGGCTGGTGCTGCTCACATCCTTCAGAGGTGTGAGAGGAGGTTCAACAACTACCGCCAACCCTACAAACCCTCCTCCTGGTACCGACCTCTCCCCTTCTCTCTCTCCTTCTCCTCCTTTCTTTGGACTCTTGCTCACTGCTTTCCCTCTCTTAGATTTGGATGGGGATGGGATTTCCTCCTCACTGTCCTCCTCTCCTCCCTCTCTCTCCTTTCTCTTCATGCAGGTGACTGCTCGGCGGAGTCGCTGGCTGCGAATCGCCTGCTTTTCCTGTTGCTCCATGCGGAAGAATGAGTCAATCCGCAGCTGAGTCTAACCCAAAACAGAGAGAGACGTGGTATAAATGTTGTTAGACAATGAAGTGGTTTTATTTCCTCCATTACTGGCTTTTTAAAAAGGTTCACAATCAGACTGGAGACATTAAAGAAAGTTGGGAGTATGAATAAAAAGAAAGTGTGTGTACAGGACACTGGAATGAAGAGACAATGTGGCAGTTTTTCCTCATTAAGACGCATTAGCAATATATGTGGCTACAGCAAATCAAGTCCTCATGTTGAGTTAATTAGTTGAGCTTTCCACACACCCTGGTTGGGAGTGACGGGTTGAGAATTATCAGTTACCTGCTGGCTGTTGAGCTGCTTGATGACAGGCTGAAGAGTCTCTTCTGTCTTCCGACTGCTCCAGCCAAAACGATTCAGACAGAATGTAAAAGACTGGTTAAGGAAACTTCATTCATTCATAAACACACACACACACACACACAAACACACATGTGCAGACACACAGAAAGGATATTCTTTGATCATGTCCAGTTGTGGCCGTCCCCAGCTGAAGGAGCTGTCCGACTCGTCCACAGCAGGTTGCAGGTAAGCCTGTGAAACCGCAGGGTTGGGGAACCCAGGATGCAGTTTTAGGTCCCGCAGTTTCTTCTTGACCTTCGTGTCACGGGGGTCAGCTGCCAGACGCTTTTTCTCCTGAGCCTCTGACCACCATTGACTAGAGGGAAGAAACAATGACAGGTGCTAATGAGCCTTTACAAACAGTAATCATCAAAAATATAAAAATAACATAAATATATAATATATCAAGTCTATTTTAAAGTGTAATATATTGCACAGAAGTTGAAGTTAAATATGCTGAGTTGACATTTATTTGGGATTCGAGATAATACAGAGGCAAATATAAACCCTCAATTCATTTACAACTTTGAAAAATATTATTAAATGTTGCATAAATTAGCTTTAACAATGAGTTTATTCACACACTTGTCAAAATTTGACACCCACAGTCAAGAAAGACTGGAGGGACTAAGTCTTAAAGATGTAAAGACGGACATTTAGTTGATAAGAGAGAACAAAAAGTAACTACAAGCTGCCAGACAAAAATGTTAATGGCATCAGAAAAAAAAACCCACAACTGTTTCTCTCTCTCTGTCTCTCTGTCTCTCTCTCGCACACACACACACACACACACACACACACACACACACACACACACACACACACACACACACACACACACACACACACACACACACACACACACACACACACACACACACACACACACACACACACACACACACACACACACACACACACACACACACACACACACACACACACACACACACACACACACACACACACACACACACACACACACACACACACACAAACCTGAACTGTATGAGTGGCTCCATGCCCGGCCCTGGAAACTCATTCAGTATCTCCATGCCTGTCACATATCCGACCCCTGGCACGCCCTCTGTGTAGTCGCTTCCCAGCAGGTAAGCCAGGTTGATCAGTTTAGTCCTGTCCAAACCTGAGAAAATGGGAAAAAACGAGGTAGAAAGAGAGAGAGAAGTTAAGCCTTCAGCATTCTGTCGGTTCACTTTGCTGACAGCCCATTTATCATCACCAACACATACAGCTGTCTCTGATATGTGCAATATGAACTCATCAGATTAGCGCGGTAATGCTTTATCTTTATACAATTTCAACACCTTACTCTCTTATAGTAGCTAGAAAATAGCTAGACAACATCGACTGCAGTACCCCGGCAGCTGCAAATGATGGAAAGAGTCCCCGAATAACCCTTTCACATGCACATAATACATTTCAGGGTAAGTTTCATGGAAAACAATTATCCTTGTTTCTCCTTCAGATAGGATGCTTAAGTGCTAACTGATTTAACTGAAGGTTGATTTGGTGGAAAAAACTATGACCTAGGGAATTTTTTAATGTTTAATGTTAACTTAGCCTCTTAATGAACAGGTAACAAGATATTAAACACTTTTTAATGACCATATATTGAACACACACACACACAATGAAGATGGTGACTACTGACCCAGTTGGTTCTGCACGTCACTGTACTGGAAGTGTTCAACATATTTGTTCTGGCTGAAGAAGTTCTTGTAGACATGTCTCCCTCCAAACAGCCATACGTCCGAGTCGTCTGTGATGGTCCCGTGAGTGTGGTCGGCGCGGTCGAGCGCTGCACACTGAGCCTCAGCCTCCATCGGCGCCACCAGGAACGGCACGCCAAACAGCTGCAGCAGCTCCTGATTACCAAAGATGAAAAAAGTGATCACTTAGAAAAGATGCTGTGTTTGGCTACTTAACGACAGTATCTGCCAAGACTTTATATTACTTTTGGCTTGTGACCCTTTTATCTCAATGAAGCATCTGTAGTCATCGGAGAACTGCCTTCGCTCTTTAGCAGCATTATCAAAACAGCCAATGGGATTAATTAAGATCGGGCACTCAGAGGTTTTACAATAGGTGGTGATTTTATGAAGGAGGAAAAGGCTGACAGCCTTTCAGGACATTTAATTGTGCAAGTGATTTGATACCGACTGTGTGACTCTGAAAATGTTGGCAGAGGCACCACAAAGTAATGTAATCCCCAGTCGGTACAGCACCTTCTCTGTGCTGACACTTGAGAGTCCAGTGTCAAATATTTCTCTTGAGATTAGATGTGAGGGTGATACCGTACGCACGCTCTGTTCATGCGTTAATGAGATTTCATGGTGTCTTTCATTCACCTGGCTCTCCAGGTACATCTGTCCAGTGACGGTGTTCGCCATCCTCTCCTGCTGCTGCTTCAGCTCCCTCAGGCTGCTCTGCTCCGCCTGCAGAGAGCTCTCCAGATCCTCCAGCTCATCCTGCAGCACAACATGCACACCATCACTGTATGAGACCTCTCTTATACACTTTAACCTGCTGGACAGCTCAGCTTTAAGTCCTGCAGACCAGTTCAAACATGTCATCAAATAATCATGTGCATTTCACTTTTTCATTGCAGTGTTTATGTTTTTGTTTGTATATGTCTGGACATGGTTTTTAATTTTCCTTGAAAATCAGTTGTGTTGCGTATCGGTCTGTTGTGTCAACAATATTTACCGCATCAAAGTGTTCCCATTCACTGATCGCTGGAGCGGATTCTGTCTCTGTTGTCTCCTTCAGCTCTTTCTCTTCAATCTGGCTCTTTTTCACCTCTTCTTCCTCTAATTGCGAAGCAGCAGCCGGACTGCTGGGAGCCTCTGCTGAACTTTCCTCCGGCGTTTCTTCTTTTTTGGTTTCGTCTTCGGGGACCTCCTCTGAATCATCTTCGTCATCCTCTTCAATTTCTTCTTCTGACACCTCAATAAAGCTCTCTGGGAGTACAAAAAAAGCACTTTTGTTAATACGTACCGACTGAAGAAATAATGAAAGGATGTAATCTTAAATCGGCTCTTACTGTACCTTCTGACTCGCTCTCCTCACTGCCCTCCACAACATCACCACTCCTGTTCTCTACAGCTTCAGTGGACTTTTTACTGCTCTGTTCTAACAGCACAGGACAGACTTCAGTCTCAGCACTCCGAGGTTTCCCACATATCTGGGCACATATCTGTGATTGAACAAGATCTCTGTTCTGTGTGTTCAACCCATGCTCTGATTCTCTTCTCTCCAGTTCTCCAGTCAACTGTTCTTTCTTTGTCTCCTCTTCTGACTTCGTCCCTCTGCCGTGAGGTTGTTGTGGGACTGCAGAGGGAATTGTTTTATTTCTCTGTCCAGTCATTTCCTCCATCTCATCTTCAGAACTACTGACTAACAAACTATCCCTCACATGTAAACCTGTTGGGTCCTTCTTAAATTTGGTCTTTTCGTTATTAGGTAAAGAGTTCACATGATCAGGTTCTGGCTCGTCCTCCGAGCTGCTGACGACCACCAGCGGTGCAGGATGATGAATTTTCGCCTGCAGTTTGGTGGGTGAGTGTGTGATCGGACTCTCCGCAGCACCATCCTCCACCTCAGTGAGAGCTTGCTGGATTGCCAGCAGGGTGCGTGGAGACATACCACCGCTCTTCGTATCCCCGTCTACCTTCTCCTCATCCGAGCTGTCGTTCATTGCAGCCTGAATTGCCTTGAGCGTGCGAGGCGAGGGTGGTGACGTGTCCTCTTGAGACAGTTTTGAGACACAGGGTTTGGAGTCTTCCGAGGGGGGACTCTGCGCTTCCTCCTCTTCCTCACAGATAGGTCGCCACAGGGGCTCAGGTCTGCCCGCTACTTTTCTTTTGTTGCCTGACAGGAAGCCCCCTGACCAGGGTGCAGCTGCAGGTTGGCTCTCAGGGGCAGTCTCCTTCTTTTTGTTGCCTGCGTAGGAAAAGTAGAGTATTGTTTTTTAATATAAACAGAGACTAGTTTGCATTTTCAGATTCATGTTGAAATAATAAGTCTCTTTTAGTGGTGAAACCCTGTTAAAAAAGGTTCAGTGTGCAGGATTTAGGCGCAGTAATGCAATGTACATCATAAATACTGAATAAAATGCTCTGACACATAAGATCATGGATGTCCTCACTTTTAATAAGTATAAAGTGGGAATGGTCTTCTGAAACCAGTCGGTGGGACTCCACGCTGTGACTCTGCTCCTCTCCGTCCTGTTTGTAGAGCTGTGGCGCACCGCCGGCGTTCTGCTGGCTCATCTCTTTCTCCACCCCCTCCAGGCGCTGATTCAAGTGGTTCCTCTGCAGCAGACCAGCCAACTGGTACTGGGAAAAGTCCCCTGAATGCTAAGAGGGAACGTAGAGGCGTCTGTGTTGGTGAGGAGGAATCGGGCGAGTACGTGAGTCTGAATGAGAGCGAAAAAGTACCTCTGGAGGTTTCTGATACATGGTCCGGCGTCTTTTGGAAAACTCCTTCATGTCCTTGAGTATCTCGTGTTTCATTTCAGGAGGCAGGCTGGCAAACTCCTCAGAATTGATGTCCACTGAGTTGGGGCCTCCATACGACTCTCCCTTAAGTTTAAGAGAAAATTGTATCACATTTTTGTAATACAGCCGGAACCAGACAAGCGTTGATGCCATGTTATTTGGTGGTGTTGCCCTTGTGCATGTGATAATTTTACCTGGTACATGTGAAAATCGTCAACCATCCCCTCGCACTCTTTTTCTTCCCCCTCTTCCACCTCTTCCTCCTCTGAACTGCAAGAGCAAAACACATTAAAATGATTATACTAAAAGTATTACAGGTGAAATAACTATATATAAAAACAAGGCAGTTATTTTTTAACTTGGCAATGATGAAAACAATTTTTTTTTTAGTTATTTGAGAGCTCTGTTAATGCAAAGGGAGCCATAAAAAACAAAGCTTGGAGTGTTAGGTTTTGTCTTCATTGAGCATGGACGAGAAGCTTTCCAGCCCTGTTTCACAAACAATGAATGGAAAGCTGTAAATATTCTGACTGAATTACTCAACACTTTACCCACGATAACTAGCGAGCGGAAACCTTTCCTGGGCGTCTGACCTGCTTTTTTCCTCCTCCTCTGCAGCGGGCAGGGCTGGTAGAACATACATGTCGTCCACCTCATCTCTCCTCACACTGGAGAGGCTGGGAAGGGGATCCTTACTGTGGCAGGAAACAAGAGAGATACTTAAAGGAGACTTAAAAGAGTTACTACTAGAATAGGTTTACATGCTTTAATGCTCAAAAACACATTAGTTTTCCCATACTGTCTCACACTATTCCTGCTCCATCTTAAACACTTTGTCCTAGCTCCTGTCTCTTTAAGCCCCACCCTCCCGAATCCCCAGTCTGCTAGGATTGGTCAGCTCACACATGTCTGAGCCAGCACTGCTAACAACAGAGCAGCTGTGCTAAATCACTTCATATGTGCCAAACTAGCCACTAGGAATTAATGGTGCAAATTTCTGACATGTTGACATAGTGTGGCGTCGCCAAGTCATGGAATTAAATGCAGGACTACTGACGTGGAGTTTGAGGAGCAGTGTTTTCTGTGGGAGAGAGGAACTTCTTTTGGTGCACACGCTGACCCTTTGAACTACAAAGAATAGGGGTTGCGGGTTTTTTTTGTCTGCACCTTACCTGCGGTCTCCAAGTGCAGCTTTGATAGCTTGTCTCTTCAGGAAAGTCTTGAGGAGTTTCTCATTCGTCTGTTTGGACTCCCGGCTCAATTCCTCTTTCCTCTGCCTCCTCAGAGCCTGCGTGAGAGCGAAAGCAACTTCCAACAACAGAATACAGAATAAGTATTCAAAATCAGATAATCAGATGTGGACCTGGACATACCAGAGTCTGTCTCTTCAGCAGCGGCGCCTCCCCATCAAACACAAACACTGGCCTGATGCGGAAGAAGAGCAGCTTACAGATGCGGTGGAAGAGAGTGAGGAGGTGGGCGTTCTGGACACTGTTGCCTTCACGGTCCCTCACCCCCTTCACTGCCTGGTTCAGCCATATACTGATGTCTGAAGGTGACTGGTTAAGGTTAATGCGATGGCTCAGCAGAAAGAACAATCGGCTACATTTATATCTCTGACACAGATGGGAAAGAAAGATGATGAATGGTAGACAGATGGATAAATAAATAACCAACGATTCAGGATACCAACAGCAAGAATCTTTCCTTCCAGGGTCTCGGGGTTGACGGGTTTCCCTGTGCTCTCCAACAGCTTCCACAGTCCGTGCACTCCCATGATAGCTGTAGTCCAAAACTCACCCCGAAGAACTAAAAGACCCGACAACAATTAAGCTGTGCGTAAGTAATTTCTGCCTTTTCTTATTTCAACTCCGAAACCACTGGAGTGGAACAACAACAAACCGCATCCTAGCGGTACTTTTCAACATTTGTTGTAACGCTATTTTTTGTCCGTGGAGCATATAAACACTACGCGTGAAGGTTCCGCCTCATTCAGATTGACTCATATTTAGTTGTTACACTACCGGCTTCATGCACATCCATCTGATCTCTAATCAGTTTCACATTTAGTTGCTTTAAAAAGATTTACGCTGGAATAACACACCAACTGACCGGAGATCAGTTTAGCCGTGAGGGAACGGAACAGAGTTATTCTTTATGGGGGTTTATTTCCACGGGTAACGACTGTCAGGCTTTCTTTTTTAAAAGCGACGAGTTCGACAAAATAGACATATACAAGTTAATACGAGAAATTATGAGGAGAAATGTTACAATAAGCATTTGGGGTGTTTATCTGTGAATAAAGTTGAACACTGAACTCCCTATTTTCCAAAACTGGGGCGGTTTCCCGACAGGAAGTTAAGCCTGTAAAGCGTACTCAGGGCAAAATTATGCATATTTGCTTTCGCCAGAGGCCAACTGTGTCCGGTGGTAAAATAAACAGCTTGTGGCTCCGAATTAACTGTGGAGGTTGGATCCATTGTCTACCGGTATGTTGTTTAAACCTTTGTCTAAATCCCAGAATAAAACATAAGATATGATAAGATAAACTGGGACATGTCTTTACTTGTAGATAATACCTATCGAGGTTGCGTTAGCGTCACGGTGGCTTGTGTTGTTAAACTTCCCTTTAACGATTCTCGGCAAACAGCTAACGTTAGCAGGCTAGCTTATCAGCTAGCTACCGTTATCTTGTAACGATATCAGCTCCTCAGCTGTTAACCCTGACCTTTGACTAGCGGGTTGTTTTGATGCTGTCAAAAAAACTCTTAACGCTGCAAACGTTAACGACAAAAGTACTAACGTTATCCCTCTTGTTTACTAACGCAGGACGAAGAACCACCTGAGAAACTACAGACTTCCTTCTCTCAACCTAAGCCACCTCCACCATGACCACCGCTGTGAGAAGTATGTGTTGCTGTAATTAAACTCCCATTTATTTACATTTCCTACCTGTTTAGCCAGCTGTGACTCAAGACTGCGTGTGTTTTATGACGTAACCATAGTGATCCATATGTTGTCTTGTTTTATACTGTCTGTTTGCTACAAAATGAGATACATTTTTTGACTTCTGTAAAAATGAATAAGCATGAAACCGATTTCTTCTCATCCTGCTTACATTGTTAGACCTAGTGCACTGTGTTTAGACTGATCCCGATTCTGTCATTTAACTGCTTAATCTTGAAGTGAACATGAAGCATCTGAGTAATTACTTGATTTTTCGATTTTGTGTGTGAAAAATCTACACTAAAAATTGCATATTCCATCATCATATTTGATTTCGTGTCATACTTGTGCCAACACAAACACACTGAAACTCAGATACTGGACCTGTGTCGGTGCCAGTACCAAAGCTATAGTTTATCCCGGCCTTACTGTAAGGAATATAATCCAATCTTCTCCAGTCTTTATTGTCGTCCAAACACAAGCATGAAGTTACCTGAATATAATGCTGTGTTAATCTGGAAACAGATGAGTTAAATCAGGAACTCTATGATCAAAGGTGTAATCAAGATTACAAGGCTGACCAGTTTTTTTTTCACATTTAGTGCAACAGGCCCATTTTGGTGGGTACACAAAAATATTGAAGTTTGAAGCCCCGCCCTATGTGTTTCTAGAGAGGGACTGTGGTGAAACCATGGATTCTTTTGGACTGTGTGGTTCAGGATTGAACTGTTTTGTTGCTGTATTATTTCATAGACTTTTTCTGTAATCGAAGATACCTTACTTGTCCCAGTTTCTGACATTTCCTCAGACCCTGTAAACATGTACTTTTAACCTAAATTACCATTTTTGTTGTCCTTACTCTTCATCTCACCACTTCTTGCTCCTGCCTGCACCTTTTAATCAAAAGAAAGGGTTAACAAGATAACAAGTCAGACCAGTTTTCATACTTTGAGCAACACATTTCAACGACACATTTCCGTGGGTACCAAAAAAGTATCAAGTTTCAATACCCAACGTTTTGTGCCTCTAGAGAGGTCAAGAAGCCTTGGCCTGTGTACTTTGGCATTAGCAAAACATATTTTTTGTCATGCAATACGAAGTTGACTAAATGCTTATTCATTGTGGTCAGAGAAACTTAAATAATTTAAAGGAATGTTCACACCTCCATTTAAACATTAAACTCCCAGTTCCCAGAATTCTGACTGATTCTTATTGAATCTCTCGGGTTGCCTCCAAGTACTAGATGTAAATTTGACCTCAATTCTTTCTTACAGATTCTGCCGTTGTGCCTATCCGAGGTGCTGGCGATGGCATGGAAACTAAGAAACAACCAGCTGTCCTGGAAGTCAACACAGATACACCTCCGCCAGGTCCATCTGCACTTCCCCTCCTGAAGGTGGCAAGTCCAAAACACAGCCCCAAATGTACCCACCCCACTTCCACGGCTGCCCCCCAACCTCTCGGGGTTCTTCACTTGGGCAGGGTGAGTCGGGAGGCTTGTGCAGAGGTGGAGGCTGTGAGGATCATCATCCCCCGAAGTGCTATTAGCCGAACCAGCCGTGCGGGACCTGTTGAGGGCAAAGGTGAGGCTGGGCAACAGTCTGAGGAGCAGCACTCTCCCCCGCTGCCTCTGGTGGAGGACTGGAGAGGACAGCTGGAGAAGCTTCAGAATTCTGAACGCAGGCTGCTGCAGGATAAGGAAGGTCTTTCCAATCAGCTGCGTGTGCAGACAGAGGTAAGGCCCAAATGAAGCAGGTACATTTTATTTAGATACCCTGTCAAGTTTATGTATTGTTTGCCTTGTCAAATTGTCTTGAATTTGGCTTCAGATAGTTAATACTGTGTTATCATGCTGCCTTTTGTTTCTTTGAGTCAACTTAGCATTGAGTCCACTGTATTTATGTTTATCTATCTCAATCTGTATTTAAGTGTGGAAGTGCTTTTAAGTGATTATAAAAGGAAATAGTTAATTTCCTCATGCATGTCTTCAGCTACATACAAGGAATTTGTCATTTTTGATCAATTGTGTGTTCCAGGTTAACCGAGAGCTAAAGAAACTGCTGGTGGCATCAGTGGGCGATGACCTTCAGTACCACTTTGAGCGTCTGGCACGGGAAAAGAACCAGCTGATTCTGGAGAATGAGGCTCTGGGCCGGATTCTGGCGCACACCGCAGAGCAGCTGGAGCGGATGAGCATCCAGTGTGACGTTTGGAGGAGCAAGTTCCTGGCCAGCAGGTATGAAATGCTTGGTATCGACTGTTAACATCATCGGTTTTACTGCGTCTGTCACGGACATTTCGGCATATAAGAATTGATAAGAGATTACATAATTGCTGTGATCATGCAGAGTAATCACTTCCGTCATTGTTGTTTTACAGAGTCATGGCAGAGGAGCTGACGAATGCCAGAGCAGCTCTGCAGAGACAGACCAGAGAGGCACAAGGAGCCATTCAGGATCTGCTGTTAGAGAGAGAGGAGTTCTCCAGAGACATGATGCTCACTCACAGGTAACATAACCCCTGAACCATCATTCCTAAATTAGATAAAGTGTTTATTTAATGGGTCACAAATTAAAAGATCTAAAGAAGAGGCAAGGAAAGGATTTCTCTTCTATGTGTCCATTGTCACATGCATTAAGAAAAGCTGTTGAAATGTGTTTAAAATGCATGAAAGGTACATATCTACTAGCTGTACATATATGACCATGAATATTAACCAGATCACCATCACACTTAACTCACTGCATAACAAAACTACAACATCAACAGCCGAGCCACTGATGCTAAAGCATGAATGAATCAGTGACAAACAATCTGCTGATGCAAGCACACCTTCAGTGCTTCGTTTCAAAATAATAGTGTGTGTGTGCTATTGTTTGTTGGCGGCCAATCAGGTACAATTAAAAGGCCAAAGATAATGGCCCTTCAAAAGGTCTGCAGTATTTTGTTCATAAAGATGATGATGTTAACAGATTCTATGCTGATGTTGCTGCTTTTCTGTTGCCAGATCTTTGGAGCAGCTCCTGGTGTCTCTGCAGTGGGGCAGGCAGCAGACGTACTACCCCAGTGCACAGCCGCTCAGCACCGGGGAGCTGGCAGCAGCCAATCGCAAGCTAGCAGACGCCATTAACTCCCACCTGCTGGGCAACACCACTGCAGCCAGCAGCAGTGTGGTGAAGAGCAGCAATGCAGCAGCTGAGCAGCTCTGCAGCACACCGGCCGAGAAGATGGCTGAGAAGGTAGAAACTCTATATCCGTGCAAGTAGGACCCTTTCTCTGTTGTTTGTCAAAATAAAATCCAGAGTTTTAAAAATATGTTCTCTGTTTTCTCTCTTAGGTGCTGAAGATTTTAGATCCAATTTCCTGTTCAGAAAACAAGGCAGACCCTCCACTCAGTGACTCCACCCCCTCCAACTTCCTGAATAATAAAAAGAGCATCGGCAGGTTTCACCCTTACACCCGCTACGAGAACATTACTTTTAACTGCTGTGAGCGCTGCAGTGGAGACATCCTGGTTCTGTAGAACTCGAGAGGTGACAAACTACCCCCATCAGACACAGATGCAGCATCAGAGCTCATTTCAAATGACTGAAGTCTCAACAAGAGTGTGCATTGGGTGATACTGCTGTTCTGTGTTAAGTGACTTATTCAGCCACCTCCCAAACTTGGCTGCTCCTGCAGACATTTCTTTTCAAGTGTGTAGCTAATTGTTGAGATTTCCACAATTTCAGATAATGGTTTTAAGTATTTTATCATCCTGCTGATTATTTTGCTCTCTTAACTTGGAAAAAAGTAAAGATAATGGGTTTATTTGTTCAGGAATGTGAGAGTGATGAAAACGGTGCATTTCAGAGTCTTTGTAGCCTGGTTTAAACCATGGCAAGTTGTATTTATTGCTGGAATGAGAGGTCAAGATGAGTCAGTTTTACAGGGTGACAAGACACAGTTGGCGTGTCTGCTTATTCAAACTTGAACATTATTCTTTATTTCATTATGAAATTATCATCATTATGTATCCATAAGTCGATTAGGAACAGAGGAGCAAACTGGCTGTAACGTCTGCGGCCTGACTGGGCGGCCTGTTGTGTAAATAACCCTCTGGGAAGTTATGAAATATCAGATAAGGAGATAATTGTGCAGCCTCTCGTTCACTGTGAATGTACAATAACGAAAAAAGTGAGGATGCCTCTTATACATGCTGGTAAGATGGTGCTATCATAATTTAAACATTGTATTCATAGATTTTGTATATTTTATGCTGCAAAGGCATTTTAGTACATTAATTATTTTGGAAGTGATTTTATGGTACTACTGAAGATTTTTATTGTGCCGCATTATTGATAAAAGAAAAAAAAAGCCCAGATATCATCTATTGCCCGCACACAAGTTCTGTTATTTTGTGGTGTTTCACAGGAAAATTGCATATTTCTAAACTTTTTCCACAAAGTTATTTTGTTTTCATTTGGGTGATAATTTGTGCAATTATTTAAAAAAACGATTTAAGACTTTTTTTTTTTGCCTGTTTATGCTATTATGAAATGATAAGTAATATATTGCACATCTGTTTGCAATTTTCTATAACCAAGCTGTATATTTTGATTTATTTCATCTGTAATGGAGACATGATGATGGTGACTGTATCATTGACAGTGAAAGTAACCACAAGAATGTTTACATTTCGTTTTCCATCTCAGAACAAAATAAAGACCAAAGTAGTTTCTATCTTTAATGTTCTTTTTCTTGTCTTGTTTGTAATCCTGCATCGAGTCCAGTGTTGTTAAAAAAAATGTCATATTACTCTTGTGAAAGTGAAAGTCATCCATACGAACAGAACTCTAGTAAACCTCTTAAAGATTCTTTTGTTATATGAACTTGAGTACCAAAAGTCATTTCCGGTCAATAAATGTAGTAAAGTATCAAAAGTACAAGTTAAATTTGCCTGCTGTACACTGTGGGTCGAACAATTATCTGCCTGGCCGACTATAGGATCAGATACTGAGCTTTTCTGATTATCACGATCTTTTTTTTTTTTTTAGTTACCTTCCATCATTGATTGAAACCCAGTAAAAAAAAGCAACAAGTAAAAACCAGTGTCCACCTGTTAAAACATTTTAATAACCACTTGTCTCAGTTTTTGACATTTCCTCAAACAGTACTTGTACACATGTTGTTATTTACCAAAGTTACAATTTTTGTCATCTTCATTCGTCGCTCCACCACGTCTTGCTCTTGCCTGCACCTTTTTTTCCCTCCACGCTGTTCTTAAATGATGTCCGTACTCTGGCTGAAGCTGGTTTGCTTTCTCTGTCGCTGTATAGTCCAGCCATTCTGTCTCTCCCAGTGAACCCAGACTGTTTAAAGGGTCTGTTCAGACTTTGTGCCTCATTTTTAAAAGTCCACCTCTCACCATCCCTATTCATGACTCCCTTCACTCTGTTATTGTTATTGTCTTTCTGTGTCTGTTGGTAGAAGCCGTCATGCTTTCTCTTGGGAACGAACTTCAGCGCCTCCTCCCATTTCCCCGTGTCCTTAACAGTGAGCATGATGCGGACCATCTGGTCCAGAGTCAGATTTTTGGCTCCCACCTCCCAGTGGAGGAGCTCATCCAGCGGTAACCGGGCTGTGGCCAGCTTCAGTCGCTTGGCATTAGCCAACGACAAGCCCGACTGGCACGACCTGTCCACCAGAGCTCCGATGATGTAGACCTTAGAGGGGTCATAAGTGCGAAGTACATTCGGGGAGTCTGCGGTGAGGTATACCAGCTGCTCGTGGGGGAAAACATTGACATGCTGGCGGTCAGTGGCGGTGATGAGCAGGCGGTCCCAGACCTCTTCACCGTATCGTTTCAGCAGCTCCTGCTTGTAGGCGCCGTCTGGCTGCAGGTTGCAGAAGTGGAGGTGGTAGGGTTCGTTGGCACGCCGGTTACACCCTTCCACCTCCATCAGCTGGGAGACTGTGTTCTCCAACTCTCGCTTGGACATGTTGGACTCATAGCTCATGTCAAACACAAGAGGCTGACCGAACACCATGGCCTGGGCGCTCCTCCAGGCCAGCAGCTTGTCAAGGGAGCGGCTCCAGAACTTAAGGAGGAACGTGCTTTTAAACTCTGATCCAATTTGATCATCCCCTTCCTCTGCATCACCACCCTGTCGTCTACTCTGCTCGATTGAGGCCTCCCTGTATGCCTTCCTCTTCTGCTGCTTCTCTTTACGCGCCTTCTTGTGGCCCTCCTTGAGAGCCAGGAACTTCAGGAACTTCTTCCTGGCGGATTTGGTGGTGAGCGCTGCCAGCGACTGAACCTGTTCATCAGTTATCTCTTCAGGCACAAGCTTCCCTGCGAGCCGCCACATTTCAACCAGCTCCCGGGTTGCCTCCAGCGAAGAACCGCCATTCATCTTCCCTTCTGGTTCATCATCACTTGCTCCATCTTCATCACCGACACCCTTTTTCTCTTCTGATGCAGCTCGAGATCTCATGACAGATTTCCATTTTTCCAGATCTACCGTCTCCATTTTCTCGGATATGTCGCCTTTTGGCAGGAGGGCATCTTTCCACAATGGGCTCCCAGTATTCAAGTGGCGAGTAAAGAGTGTGTGTTGATCACAGGCGCTGCTGACTGGGAGGAAACGCAGGACTTTCCTCTTGGTGACACAGGATGCCATGAGGTGACTGCACCTCCAGAGTTCATGAAAAGGCTGGTTGGAGAAGAGCCGTAGCATCGTGACCATAAGCTTTAAACTGGAGCTGCGTCAAGAGTCCTGAAACCATGAAGCATGGGCTGTCAATGCTGGACTGTCGGCATGTAAACGGAACCAAATGTGTTTCCAACGCGGTCCTCCTCGAGTTCCGCTGTCACAAAAACGTTACTGGCAACAAAAGCATCTCGTTAAAAGTAGTATTTAATGTCCACTTGTCTCGGCTTTGAGTTCAAGTTGTGTTGACTTGTCGTGGCGTTCATGCTTGCAAATATTAGAGGAAGGTCACGTTGTTACACGGTGTCACACTGTAATGTGTTGTAGTGAAATGTCACCGCATGACACAGCTTATATCGTCTTAAAGGCTTATTTTGCTGACCACATCAAAATATATCAACTAGAAAGTTTATTGCCACTGTGATTTGCTATGATATTGATAATTATATTGCTATTATATATAGTATTACATTAATTATATTTAGGCTGACGTAAAAACATAGTAGTCGTTTCCAGACGGATTTTTCTCAGCGTCGTACAGAAATTGTGACGTAATTTCCCCCGCTAGCAAAACAAGTGACGCTAATTTGTTAGCCATCGAAAATGAGTTTGTTTTTGCCTAAATTAACTTGCAAAAAAGACATAGATGAAGTTATCAAATGCGTGGCAGAAAAGGTCGTAGTTTTGAGGTTTGGGAGAGACGAGGACTCGGTCTGTCTCCAGCTGGATGAGATTGTAAGTAGGACCGTAAATGCACATAACTGCTGTTTGTGTCACGGCTACTTTTCTTTTGCTCAATTGTCGTTTCTGTCCGTCCGTCTAGCTGTCAAAAACGGCCCATGACCTGAGCAACATGGCGTCCATCTACATCGTTGATGTGGATAAAGCTCCCATATACACAAGATACTTCGACATCAGCTACATCCCCTCCACTGTTTTCTTTTTCAATGGGCAGCACATGAAAGTGGATTATGGGTGAGTGGATGAAGGATATTTAAGGTTTCTTCTCTTTACTTGTACGATCAAATGTGATACCATGATCAATTCATCTGTGCAATTTTTTAATCGATTTATTAATCTATTTTACTATAAAATATCAGACAATTATGAACGTGACGTCACAATTTTCAAAGCCCGTTGACATCTAGAAACTTCTTTTGTTGCCAAACTGAAAATCTGTATGATTTATGTAGAAACCTCTAGAAATGACTTTGGGCATTGGTCATTCAACATTAAGGATGCATGTCAATACATGCACAAACAAACTTTCCCCTTTTCTCTTGCAGCTCCCCAGATCACACCAAATTTGTCGGCAGCTTCAAGACCAAGCAAGATTTCATGGATCTGATTGAAGTCATATACAGAGGAGCCATGCGTGGGAAGATGATTGTCCAGAGTCCCATCGATCCTCAGAATATTCCCAAATATGATCTCCTCTACCATGGAATTTAAGATAAAGCATTCTGGTTGATTAAAGGACAAACATATTTGTTATACTCACAACCAATAAGCAGCCAGTGTCTCAGATTTTCAACAGATATTAAATGTCCCATAGAAGGCAAACTGAAAACAGGGCAGTTCCCTCAGTCTTTGTTCACTGTCAACACAATGGAGCAATGTTTTATGTGTGTCCCTGTAGCCCTTGTGTAAACAAATACACATACTGTGATGGGTTCTGTTAAAGTGCCAGTTGTCACTGTTATTAACAGCAGGTTAACAAAGGTTCAGCAACTATTTTGATCGGGTTAATTTTTCTTGTGAAAATGCTGTGTCGTCTTGATGTTTCCCATGGAAATGAGCTGCACATCAGCAGAGACATACAATTAATGTATGCAATGTACATGCTGTGTTATTATAATAAACTTTTATATTTTATCTCCCTCTAACTGCCATTTATGCATTTTATTTAGGTGTTCATGTAAACTAACTGAGCAGAGTAGCTAGGCATATCTCGATTGTTTTGACAATTATTAACTTGCCTTGTCATACAGGCATATAGCAACATTTCACTCCTAAGGTATCACTTCACGGCTGTTAATTCAACAGTTCTTTGAAACAAAGAAGTCCAGTTGCCTTTGATATAGCACTTAGAATTACCATGACCTGGGTGACTGAGAACCTACATCAACATACTTCTCAACATGAAAGGATGTATTTTTGGTTACATTTCACTGCAGCAAAGTAGAGATATCTTACCCCCAAATCAACTCCAAAATGATTAAACTCTATCTACAGCTTCTGACCTTTGACCTTACATCAAATCAATTCCTTCATAAGTTAGCTCATCATTGTCTTTGCATCTTCTTCCTGATGAATTAAATGTCTTAGATAGAGTTTATTCATTTTGGACTCACTTTACCACACTCTCGCAAACAGCGACTCACTGTACTGCAGTAGAATGGTGTAGGTGTAGGAGATGGAGACAGAGCACTGCAAACCCATAAAACAGCAGGGGGATACAGCAGGCTCACTAGATTATCACTGGCAACTTCCTTTCAAAGGATGGATGTCGTAAGACATTCATGCTGCACTATTTGCGCAGTACGTACATCGGCAGTTATGTGAAATTTCTAGAAAACTGTACGTTGATAGATATCTGTGTGAGTGTGAGTGTGTGTTACATCACTGGACATGTTCATAGATTGTATATGAAGATAAACATACAATCCAACAGTAATTGTTCTATTATTATATATATTCTGTAGTCATGGTTGATTTTTAAGTTAAATGAAATGAAAGTGAATAACTGTTTATAAGCTGTAACATTAAAAAACTCATTAAGCTTGTTTAGCTCTGGTTGGCAAGTAAAAACATAACTTTTGATGTTGTACCCTCCAAACTTATCGAGCACCACAGTTGCTGACGGTCGTTTTCATGGGCAGAACTTGAACCGTGTTCATAGATGTCATGAACAGAGGAGGTTGCGAGTTGGTGCTTTTATTGTGAAAAATGCGCAGGCAGGAAGTCACCTTCTTTCTGGCGGAACTGAAAAAAGCAACACAGCAATGGCAGCGACCTTGTACAGAGCATGGCGTTACTAACCGTTTAATGACTTAACCACCTAAAATGCTCGTATATCGACCACACGGACTGACAGCTTGGTGTGCATAGTGTCCGTTTCAGGGTTCACATCATGTTCTCCTTCATCAAGGCGGCTGTCGGCGGATTGACCGGTATATGTAGAGCCCACGGTCACCAAGGTAACAGAATTTAGCTAACGTTATAGTGACACTTACGTTACGTACAACAAAAGCCTCGTTTCCACCAAGCTAGCACCTCTTAGGATTGTGTCATGTTATGTAATGATTTGTTAAAGAAGAGCTGCACGCATTAATGCAGATATTATTATACATTTTCCTTGAATATAACGTAAAATTTAAACATTCATTGAAGTAGGACATGAGCAGACAGGGGAATGGATAAGATGACATATAACTTCTGTATGGTAACATATAACAGCTAGTATACAGAAGAACACTATGCAGCAGTGACATGTACCCACTGCGTACATGCAGCACAGAAGACAGTAATGCACAGAGTAAGCAACACACATGTAAAGTAAATGTAATAAATCACTTAGGCACAGTAGTGGTAAAGTTAAAATGACAGGACAGACGTTCAATGTCTTGAATTAAGTGTGTTGATGTTATGTCCACGTATTGTGTTGCAGAGATGCTAACCAGCTAACCCCGGCCTATCTCTGTCCAAAGCTTCTATGTTAGTGGTAAAAACACTCCCCTGGTCCTTCAAGCTCTGGTGCAGGACCGCTAGCTGCACAGCTAACAGAGCTAACCAGCTGACAGCGGCTACATACAGCAGCAATTAGCAGTTACATTACCAATATGCTTATTTTATTTTAAATGTGAATCTAACAGGTGGCAAATTCTTACATATTGCACCTTTAAGCAGAATGCATATGCAGTTAAGACTTACACATAGGATTTGGGTTGTATAAAATCAGAAAATAACTCATGAAATCACAGCGTCTCCTGTTTTTCGTCTTGGAGAGAAATTTGTGATGTGACAACTCCTGTTTGTTTCACAGGTTCTTTACACAGCCACTTGAAAGTCCTAGCTGCTGGGCTGAAGACATTTGACATCCCTCCAGATTTCAGTGGTAACCATTCATCTTCTTGTCATTTATTTCATATGATTTCTTAACATATGTCTATCTTTGTTTGTATATTATTTAATCAAATACATAACATTGATGTACACAGCAGAGGGAAACGACATTGAAGAAGACACACTGAAGAAAGTTCCATAGGCCACACGCCACAGGAATTTTGAAGTCTTTGTTCAAGGAGACATGTAGACCAGGTGCTTTATGTTGTTGCTGTTCATGGTCCCTTACTCTTGTTTTTGCCTCTGAAGATGTGGTGTTGCCGGAGAAACCCAAACTGAAGGTTATGAACAAGGTGCCTAACTTAAAAAAGGCCAAGAAAGAGATGAAGAAGCTGCGGGATATCCAAGGCCCAGCTAAGGCAGCCAATACATTCACAAGAGGACAGTATGCTATTGTGGTAAGTTAAGTTATTTTGTCTAAACACTGCTGTTTAATTAAAGCTGACAGCTGCTTGAAGAACTAAAGACTTATATTTCTTGACCTGCAGTATTTTGTACCCAGACCCGTAATGACAACTTCACATGTATTTATACTTGGACATCTCTTATTACCTGCACAGAGTTACACTGTAACTTTTGATGTCAGTTTAACATTTGAGCAAACTACAGAGGACTCAGTCTGCATAAGAACTGTATTTCAACATCTTCTATAATTTAAAATATTATCCAGTCTTGGGTCAGGAATTATATTAGTTAAAACTCTAACTTGTAACTGTAGATGAGTTGCAATATTATTTTTTCAGCCTGCTTTCTACCTGTCACACCTGTTCTAACACTATACTTATGCCAAATACAAATGAATGAGACATTTGAAAGTGACTTATCTTGTCCTCTGTATCTCTCTCTCTTGGATGCTCAGGCCCTTGGAGGGGGCTACATTCACTGGGGTCACATAGAGATGATTCGTCTCACCATCAACCGCAAGATGGATCCCAAGACTACATATGCCCGCTGGCGCATCAATGCCCCGTATAAACCTATCACACGTAAAGGTCTGGGTCAGCGCATGGGTGGGGGCAAGGGAGCCATCGACCACTATGTGACACCTGTCCGCTATGGCCGTTTAATTGTGGAGCTCGGAGGAAAGTTGGAGCTCGGGGAGATTGAACATATTTTGACTCAAGTGGCAAAAAAGCTACCCTTCCCTGCCAAGGTGAGTTGACAAATAATTTATCTTGCCAGTTGCCATCCTTCAAGTGTTAAGTTAATGTAATAATGATGAGATGAATGTACACAGACATTTAACAGAAGTGTGTCGTAAATGTATATGACACGTTGAATTTTGCTTTTGTTTAACACCCAAAAATAACTGTTAGTCCCTAATCAGTTGTACGTAATGAACAAAATACACAAAGGTCCGTTTAATTTCTCTTACAACCTTTGTTGTAGTTCACAAAAATTCAAGTACAACTTAATATTTCCACATTGGTTCTTCTTTGAATTTGTCATTGATTTGAATTAATATGAAATATGTTATTTCAGGTAATGAGCAGAGAGAGCCTAGCTACCCTGCAACAGAAGCAGGCTGATATGGAGCAAAATAACCAGAATCCCTGGACCTTCAAGCAGATAGCTCAGGGCAACATGCTGGGTATCAGGAAGGTGCTTAGCCCCAACGACTTGCACAATCATGGACGCTTTGCAGGCAAATTTCACCTCAAAGGGAGGGTGTGACAGGCCAGACGGACAGAAATCAGTGTCATACTGTCATACCATCTAGACCACATCATTGAAGAAGCAACCAAAACATTGAAAGGCTCTGGCTTTCAGTGACATTTGGGAATCTTTCCTAGTTTCTGTTTTTTTACGCATTGATTGGGATAGTTTTTCCCTTTTGTTGTTCACAATCAATAAACTAGATTATGTCATTCAGTTTCACATGACTTTAAAGTTATTTGTGTGTCATCAGTTGCAAAAGATACAAAAGTGAAGAGAAAACAAATCTCAACAGAGTTCACTGAATGGAGATCACCTGTTTATATTAATAACTGATGATATATTTACTCTGGAATTCAAATTGCTGGCTGGTTAATTTGCTTGTAAAAATATACAAAACACAACAAAATATTAGAGCAAAAAAGATGTGTGTGTGTTTATTCTGTAACAGTATGTATACTGTATGTATGTGTGTGTGTGTGTATTTGTGTGCATGATACAAACATCAATACAAAACATGCAAATGTAAATACTAAGCAATTATTATTATAATTGTTCTGGATTTGGATTTATTATAGGTATATTTGGAAAAGCATCCTAATGCCTGTAGCATTCAACAATTTGATTTACCATTGGCTTTTACACTTAAATTTTACATTTAAGGGCATTTAGCAGATGCTTTTGTCCAAAGCGACTTACAGTAATTAAAACACTCATACACTGATGGCGGCTCTGGCTTTACCCCTGAGCCACAGCTCTAGATGAACCTGCTGTCTGAGAAAGAACTCCATTATAATGCTTCATGCTTGCTGAATGGCTGATACAATTTTTTATTGTAGCACAAGAACAAAAAACACATGTTCCAAAATGGCTTCAGGCCAGTGCAGCACCACAGTGTGCCCTGCGTAGCACCTCACAGGTGTTTTCGTCCAAGCTCGATTGCAATGGAAATTATTTATCATATTAAGGCAGGCAGTTGTCGAATTGCGTTAATAAAGCAACACATTCAGTTTCGAATAAGCACCCTCCCTATCTGGTGGTCGCCCCTAAAACTCAGCCTGAGTGGAATAGCTGCCTGACAAGCGCAGCACTGGGAAAACTGTCTTTGCAAGTATTTCGCGCATGCGCGTTGAGAGCGGAACCGTTTCGAAAACAGCACCGCGAAAAGTAGCTGGGCTCGGCCGCTGACAGCTTGTTTATTTTGCCATTTCATGAACAAATATATGTACGACATTGTTCTCTTATAATGTTTTATCACCCGTTTTAGGTGTTGTAACACAAAGAAAACTCATGTTTATTGTTGTTGTTTCTGCTAATGTTGGCGTGTTGACGTTAGCTTGGCTAGCCTTATTTACTTTAGCTACATTTACTAACGTCGTCTATTAACAATTTCGTTCGCTAATGTTAGCGAACTGGCAGACATGAATCCAGTACGTGGTTCTAACCGGGCCGCTTCAAATGCACCTAACTTGAAGAACAAGAAAAAATCCGATCGGACCTCTAAAAAACAAGGAACCGAACATCAGGTCGGTATCACCTAAGCTGATTCTTACTCCGTGTTTTGTTCAGTAAGTCTCCGTTTAGATGACCGAACGTGTCTAAACACTTTTTAATAATGTATTCCAGGATCCGGAAACCAGTGACAGTGACCATGGCAAGAGCACACATCCAAAACCAGCACAGAAGAGGAAAGGTTAGCTCTTTTATGAGGGCGTCCTGCCTCATCATCAGATGTATATTATTAGATCATGCAGGGTACTCATGTAAGATACTGTAAAATGTGGACCTTTAAGTACTGAGACTCCACATATACTGTACTTTATGATCTCTATTGCTGCTCTTTGTAGCTGGTGGCTCATCTCCAGTCCCTAACAAAGTCAAAGGTCAGAAAAACTGGAAGCTGATGCCAGTGTCTTCCATCACTGCTCTGGAGAACATATTGGACTTGTCAATACTGTGAGTTTCCCTCATTTACAGATGATGACCCTATTGGCTTTGTATAGGCAGAATATGTGGCATAGCCTTTTTAAACATCCGAATAGTGATAATAGTGTTGGCTTAATATTTCCAGTATGGGTTGGGCTATAATTGTACCCATTTCAGCCATCCATCAGTTTTCACCATGACAAAATTAGGAGGCACTTCAGTTACCGCCGATGCACACTTTGCTCTTTTTTCACAGAGCAACTCTTGCTTTGAAGCGGAAAGAGAAGAAAGAGAGCCAGGAACATCTGAACATTGTGAAAAGCAGGTGAGCAAGAAAATGGAAATTTAAGATCTAACTAAATGGCAAGAATCTGCTAAAGGGTCTATATTTACTAATGTTTACTATGATTAACTTCATTATCTTCAGTAACACGATTAACAAATAAGAGCAAGTAAGTAATGCTGCAGAGCACCGTGGGTTGTGTTTTTCTTGGACATTTTCCCTCAATGTCTAGTAATGGCACAGAATGCTAGTATTTTAGTTGATGTGGATTTAATGGTGTTTTTTTTATTGATTTCTAATAAAGCAGTACATAAAAATCACATTGACCCACTTTATTTTTTGATCAAGGTAAGCAGTCATCAGCAAGCAGATTATGTTATGTATTGTAAAAGTAGGTGTTTTAAGTCTGCAGGTTAGTAAAGTGACCACACCTTCAAAAAACAGCCAGTCATTCCTGTAAGGTGGCAAGGTGTTCTCATATCATATATTTACATTTTTTCTTACGTCATTCTATCCTTATTCCATTCATATTTTTATTGCTCGTTGTTGTAAATGTCACTCCGGTGCCCTTTTTTTGCCTTTGTAAAACACTTCGAATTGGCCCTATCTTTGAGATGTGCGTAGATAAAGCTACCTTGCCCTGCCTTATCTCTTCAAAAGATGACTGATCGTATGATCATACCATCATGATACATTTCCAGGTTAAGGCTGATTAATCATCACCCAACCATAACTTCTAATCTGAATTGACTAATCTATTGACTCATATTTTGTGCTGAGCAGAAAAAAAAGTATTTTTAAGGGTATGTGTCTCACTGACTGAGTTTTTCCTGTGTTTTCTTCTTGATATTTTAGGTTCCTTGCTCAATGTGCACAGCTCAAAGTTCCTGTACAGAAAGGAAAGGATGTGGAACATTCATCTCACCGCCACCAGGAGGAGAGCAAGAAGTCAGTGGTTGGAAAAACGACTCTGAGCACCCTTGAGGTGAGACACAGTGTTGTCTAAAGAGGCAGATACATAACAATTACTGTTGCAATTTAGAGACAAAAGAAAAAATGTTATATGCTGATTGATCAGTTATAAAAATGATCTCAGTGATGTAGCCCTAAATACAACAAGCAGCAAGGCAATCCAAAAAGTTATTACATATGTTTTGAAAATTGGTATTAATCTGTTACTCTAGCTGCAATGTTGTGCAACTACCTGTAGAAGACTAAATGTAGTATTTGTGTATTTAATTATCTGTAATGCACATAAGTAAATGGTGACTGCAGCTGTATTATTTGATGTCTGTTCCAGGAAGACTTGATGGCTGTGGTCAAAGCTCTGGAGAAGACAGAGGAGCAACATGACTCTTTACAGCATACATGCATGATGCTGAGAGACCAGGTGGAGGAGGAGGAGGAGAAAGCAAAAGAGGTGAAGCATAAACATTAAAAAATGTCTTTGTTCCCTGAAAATGTGATATATGGGATTCTTTATACATATCATTTATTTGTGTATTGAACATTCTGTTCTGAAATATTTATATAATGTTAATGATACACATAATATTGTGTGAATGATCCAATGCAGATTTTAGGTATTGTAGATCTTCTGTATGTCAGTTCATCTGGTTGCCTTTTCACTTCTTAATTGACTGCAATTGGTCTTTTTTTACACTTTCTTTCTTTTCTTTTTTTTTTACAGGATGTTTGTTTTTACAGTCATTTGCAGTAGCGTCAAACTGATATATCAGCTTCATATTGGCCAGTTACAGATAAATCCGTATCAGCTTATATGTTTTCCAATACTAGCTGATATGAAAAACGTTTTCGTTTTGAAAAACCATATGAAACGGTGCTTGAGGTGATTTAATCATTAAATTCAAACTAAGTTTACTGTTTCGGTTCATTGTTGTCATTTTAGACGATAAAGTTTATTGTTAAACTGTAAAATATCCTGCCTTCGTTACATATTTTTGTGTTTGATAATTACATTTGAGGGATCTCTGCAAAAAAACGTGTTTATTGGGTGACATATTGATATTAGAGTTTTTTTTACTCTACTCACTACTAGCAGACATTTTTATTGTCATGTTTTTTAAAATGTATTAATTCTGACTGTGGTGTTTGTGAAGTGTTACCACATTAAACAGGGCATTTCATTACTGTACTCCATTACAATCAGAACTGAGGTGACCCAGAAAGGGAAGTGGTAGACTGCATTTCTCTACACAAATATTAGCCAATTTGACATAAGTAAGTCCACACACTTCTTGTTGCTTCAGTTGCATGAACAGTATGATGAAATGTGTCTGTTGTGAGATCTGACATAATAAGTGTATTGTTAAGAAATAGTCCTGAACATTAGGTGCAGGAAATGTCAATCATCAGTGTAGTATGCTCAATACAATAGCAGTGGAAAATGTTTGAAGAGATAAAGATCTCAAATGGAATTCATGCTTCCAATCTGTGTTCACACAGATCTTACAGATACCTAAAGGAGGAGTTCTTAACCTTCCCCTGCTGCCATCACAGAAAGATGAAACAACATTAGAGGTGAGCACTTATCTGCTTGACTTATCCCTATTGCACAATGCGCGTTTTCAAGATTTTATCATGTACTTCATTCTTTTTTCTGTGAATAAGATTTGGTCAACATGTCTGAGTTGGAACTTCCTCAGTGTGTATCAGGGAAGTCTATACATGTCCGTTGTGGTGCAACTTTGTGGAAAAAAAAAAAGAAATCTGTCTTACGAAAGGCATTTGTGACATCTGTAGTTCTGCACCGTCTGGGTTAGTTAATACGAAAGGATTAAGCTTGGTTTTTTTTCAGAGACCATTTTGCAAGATACTGTCATAGCACTCCACATTTATTAGAAACACCCAAAATCACGCAGCAGTGCTTCATACTTTTTTTTCCCCACAGGCCAGGATGAGAAAAATGATACCAGACAGTGACTCTGAGGCCACGGCCCGGAAACTGGGGAAAATCCTGCAGAAATCAGGGGCCGTCCAGGATGCCCAGGCGCTGCTTTTACAGGCACACAAACACGCTGATCAGCTCTTCAACCCAGGCTTCACCCCAGCTGGTGGAGCACCTTGTTCAGACTAGAACCTCACCAAATCTGTCCTTACACAGGTTTAAGGAAATCCACAAATGTAAGAAGGTGGCACCTGAACACACATTATGGCTTTGGTGTTAGAGTCTGGTTTGAACTGACTTCAAACCAGACCCTAGCACCAAATCCACAATGTGTCTGGTTTGAAGTCAGTTCTACTTTTTATGACTTTGGAAAATCTGCAATATTCAAATTTCAGCCCAAAATAATTGTAGCCAGTACAAGGAGAAGAACAACATTTCCAACTGTAGTAGCAGACAGAAATGTAAGGAAATAAGCTGAGGCCATGAAGTTTCTTTTAGTTTGTGGAAACGTATTTTGGTAAAATCAAAAATGTGAAAAAAGAATAATACATTGTTTTTGTATTACCAATGATAATATCAGCTTAACAATGTAAGTGAAAAGATGGGTCTTTGAAAAATGTCCATGAATTTCAAAATATCTTTGTGTTTAGTATGTCCCACTTTTGCTTCAGGCACTGAAGGTGGCATGGGCTCTATTGGTTTGTGCAAAACCTTGTGAATCATTTTAACTCGGCATGATTTGACTGTGTTTTACAGAGCTTCTTATGATTTCACAAAAACGCTTGACATTCTCAGTTCTTCAGTTCTTGGAAAACTTCAATGTGTGTTAGAGCTCATTATCCTGCTGCAGTACAAAGTCAGGTCAAATCATGGCTAGACACAAGGTCGCTAAGGGCAGTGCGTGGAAGAAGATTGATAAATCAAGCTCAGTCCCTGAGAGTTGGGAAAGCAATGCCATCACAGACACGGAGTTTGTTAAATATACAATGCGAAAGTCTTATCAAAAGGAGACTGTCCTGTAGTGGTCTTAGAAGACGAGTAGAAAACCAGTTCTCAGGGGAGGAAACAAGGCCAAACACTTGAGGTGGGAAAAAAATTACAATAATTAAACAGTGAATGACTGGAAGAAATGTCATGTGTCACATGTAACAGAAAAGTGTACGTAAGGAGACAAATAGGAGAAAGAATTATACCACAGTGTTCAAACCCACAGTGAAACATGGTGGTGAGGATATTCTGGGATTCTTGGTTACCTGCACAGAATCACAGAATTGACTCCACCCTGACCAAGGAGAGGTACCACTCCACTCTACAGAGACATGCCACACCCTCTGGTTTGATCTTTATGGAGCATGATTCATACTGCAGCAGGATAATGAGCCCAAACGTACCTCAAAGCTTACTACTTGAAATATTTGAAGACCTGACTGCCATGGACCTTTTTTCCACAGCCGCCCGACCTAAACCCCCCTGAAAATGTATGAGGTGCATTTGAAGACTGAGAAACACATCATAAGAAGCTTTGCGGTCAAATGCTAATATGGCATCAGACTTTCACACACTTGTGAAGTCGATGCTGGCTCAGGCGCATGGCGTCTTTAAAGTAAAACTGGAACTTGCTAAATGCTAGGGTGAAAAGAATATATATTCAAATCAAATGCAAAATAAGTTTTTGATAGAGGTCTACATCTTATTGACCCCTAACAAATGACAAAAACTGCTGTTTATTTCTTTTTAAAATGCTGTAAAATGGCATTTACTCTTTGCACCATGCTGCTCCTAGTTTCCTAGTTTTCTGTCTTTCTTTTTTTAGACAAAGATTATTTTTTGGCATTTTCCCTTTACTAGAGCTGAGTAATATTGCAGCAGGCAAGAGCGGAGGGCATGAATCAAACCACGGATGTTGTGGTTCTGTGATGATTCTGCTGAAACTACTCGACTACCAGAATGCCACTTCTCCATTTTTCCACCTTCTGCATTTAAGAGCTTTCAGCTTGTTTTTTTTGTGTTTTTTTTCTGTAGGGAGAAAGGTTAGCCAACTTCTCTTTCACCACGTGAGCCTAAAAACCATTGAAGAAACATTGTACCTGCGTATCAAGACCAACAGGTTGTTCATCATTGAAATTCTTCCCCTTTTGGATTTGAAGACACGCGTGCGTGCCTCAGTGAAGTATCATCAGTTGATTGTATGATCAAATGTAATTAAATAGAAGCCATTTAAAGAAAGTGAATTTTGTTTATTCATGTTTTAATACAGAAAGACAACAAATGTAAAGTGCTACCATTGATTACAGTTTTATCTCTTTTGTCTATCATGACAGATTAGATGAGTCACGGTTGATACTGATAAGGTCCATTCATTGGTACGCTCCATTCTGAGGCAGCATGTGCAAACTTAATGGTGCGTAATCATGGAGGATTCCATAAGAACAATGATTACCCCGAGGCCAGTAAACTCTGGCATTAAACTTATCGCTGTGTTCACCCCGGCTCCTTGTTTACCATAAAGGTGTTCCTGCCCGCTAATAAATGGACAAGATGATTCATGATTTCACTTTCATGCCCAGTTAGGACGCTCCCTTCAACATGCCGCAACAGAAGCAAAAGCATTTTTTAAGTCCTCAGTCATCTTGTTTTGCTGATGCCACTTGCGTCCATATACAGTATGAAAAACCAAGCCTGGTTCAGTCTTTGATGTGATGTGTGCTCTTGTTTCGGTTCTTCACTTTTGGCCACATTTTTTCACATACAGTCCGCTTGACAAATCATGAGAATTGAGCTTCGTTCTCTGACATCCTGGTGTCTGGCACCATTGATCCAAACCTATACGCCAAAGTTTTTAATGCCAAGAATCCCCATTTGAGGGGGATTGTTCTGTCAAAAAGTGTTGACATGACAGACGTGGTTGCAATCAAACAATGATTCAACTCAAATCACCTTAAATTATGGTCAAATCAGTCAGCAGGATATCATCTAAACATATACGAAATGTGAGGTGCAATAACGCTGGAGTGACTATGTCAATCGGCTGGCCTGGGAACGCCTGCGGATCCTCCCGGAGGAGCTAGAGGAAGTGTCCGGGGAGAGGGAAGTCTGACTCTGGGTGTCCCTGCTCAGACAGCTGCCCCCGCGACCCGGCCCAGGATAAGCGGAGGAAGATGGATGGATGGAGGTGCAATATGTAAGAATAGGCCACCGGTCGAAATTCTAAATATATCACTGGAGTGACTGCTAACTGCTGCTTAATGCTTACTGTAGCTGATGGCTGGTTAGGGGGAGCTTCGGACCAGGCCGGGGCTAGCTGGTCAGCATCAGTAGACATCCCTCCAACACAACACAAGTACCTCGGCCTCATAACATCACAATTATTTCTTCACATTCTGTCGATAATTTTAGTTAACTGTTTGAGTGTTTTGAATACAATTCTTATATATTGCTTCCTGTTCGCTATTTTGCCATCTGCTCTGACATTTAGAATCATTTACAAAACACGAGCCTAAAGCGCATGCGTTGCTTTACAGTAACTCTACCCCTAAAGTCTTTTATTTACACAGTTTTTTCATGGGGAGGCATGAGCAATTTATGCAAGTGGAGAAAACAACCTGTTAAAAGTCACATTTAACACATTTGACATGTTTAAAGATCATTTAAAGACATTCATGGTTTTGTTAACCTCTTAGCTACATTTGTGAGTTCTTCAGTGAGTTTTTAAGCGACTTCCTTCGAATGGACTCTGAGGAGTCGTCGTTGAAAAGGCGGTCAATAGTGGAGACCAGTGAAGCCTTGATGGCACGGCTTAAGCCTCGGGCAGCGAACACGTAGAGCACAGGGTTAAGACCACTCTTGATGTACACCAGGAACAGGGATATGTACAAGCCAGTCATTGCTGCTTTATGCAGCGCGGCCCGTTCAGGACGTCCCTCGGCCAAGGCCTTCAGGAACCGACAGACAAAATAGGGCACCCAGCAGGTGAGGAAGAGGAGCATGGTGATAAAGAGCACTTGGTACATCCTGGTCATCCTGCGGACAGTTAAAAGGGAGGCGGTGGAGTTGGGTGATGTGGGTGTTGTGGGCACTGCTTGATGAACGGTGAGCAAAACTGCCAGGTTACTTCCCAAGAACACCAGCAGGGGCAGGAGGAAACCAGCTACCGTTTCTGTGACAAACAACCCCATGTCAAAATCACCACTCTCCAAACAGTAGTATTTATTGTTAAAATTCTTCAGGGTGGCACTGTGGAGATAGGGGGCAGAGAAGATGGTGGCCAACAGCCATAACATGCCGCAGGCCAGGGGGACGGCCCAGGAGGGGCGCCGCAGTCGAGCCCACACAGGCCTCAGCAGGCACAGGCATCGCTCCAGTGCAACAGCACAGAGCAGGAAAGCAGAGGCGTATAAACCCAGGCCTCGCAGGAACATGGTAATGCGGCAGAAGACAAGACCGAATGGCCAGCTGTAGTCGTGGGCGACGAAGCCCAGCATGAGAGGGGTACGCAGGAGCAGCACCAGGTCAGCCAGGGCCAGGTTCAGGACGTAGATACGGAAACTGCTGGCAGCACGTGTCTCGTCAGTGCTGCCTCTGCGCACCAGGTGACGCTGACCTCGCATTCCAAGTGCCCAAACCACCAGCCCGTTCAGAGGGACTCCCACCTCAGAGAACCAAGAAAACCAGCTGTCAGTCACATTCAAAAGGACAGACTTACAGCAACAGTTTGGTCATCGGGGGGAAATACTCCTATCTGCTTTATTGCAGACAGTGAAAGGAGAAGAATGATTAAATATAAAGCTGCAGGCAGAAGCCAGTTAGCTTAGCTGTAAGAAAAACAGGGTGGAATTAGCTCTCCTGCCTCCGTCTAAAGGTTAAAACATCCTCTAAAAATCACAAATGAACATGTCAAATTTTGGTACAAAGAACGGCCTATAAACATGACAGGTTCTTGGTTTTTGTCAGGATATGTGCCAGATTATTTCTTGGCAAAATACCAGGTAATCACTGCCCACAGCCAGGATGCTGTAAAACTACAACTTGAATTTTTAATCTTCAATTTTTGTTGGATTAAACAAATTAGGCAATCTCACAACCAAAACATTATCCCAACTATTTTTATATACCATTAGGAGCCTCCTCTGTCAATGTCTCGCAAACCTATATGCAACGCAAGTATTCAACTTGGAACCATGTAGGATTTCTCACCAGGAAGATGACCAAAGTAGCTGTAATTTGGACTCCCTTGCTAACCCCATCCTGCCATGAGCTGGAATTGTTGGGGCTTGTTGAGAGCTGGTTCGCTGCGCTGCCAGGAAACTGTGTTCCATTTGTATCAGCCATCGAGGCAACGTCAAAGTCGAGATGAGCTGAAACGCAGAAGACGTGGACTTGATGTAACAGATGCATTGTTTTTGTTTGTTCACTGTAACTTCACTAAAAATGTAAAATGTCACCATCATTTACAGAAAATGTGCAACATGCATTATTGCGCATAGAAATATGGATTTCACGTCAGTTGCAAAAAAAAAAAAGCAGACAAGACGATGTCCACACCTCACCCCAACATGACACCACAGGCTTCCTTCCTTAGTTCTGTTTCATTACTGAGAACTCGACTGTGTCACAATGAAAAGGAAAAGATCAACTAAAGTGACACAAAGTAGGGTGCATACCTCTGCCGAGGCCAAATGGTTACCTTTCGTACTCACTTATATGTAGATGGCAGCCACCTAAATACAGCGATGGAATGTAACAATTTTGCAATTTTGAGGTACTTCTACTTTACTTAAGTTATTCCATTATCTGCTACTTCCACATTACTACATTTTGAGGCAAATATTGTCCTTTATATTCCACTACATGCATTAAATCACTTACTAGTTACATTATTTTTTTTTTTATCTGCATATCATATTTGTCAAAAAAAAGTTCAACACTAGAATTACAGCCAAGTGCTAGTTAGCCCAGTTAGCTGTGCAGCTAGCATACCAGACTTGTAGTTTGAAGAACCAGGTGGTTGTTAATGTTTACACCACGAGCACAGGAGCTTTTGACCTGGATGTGTCATGGCTAGCTGGTTAGCATGCTAACTTCAGTAAATATCTTATCTCTGCTATTCACATTATGTTCATTTTAATTTCTTAACTTTTCAGGTAAAATCTTTACGTATTGCCCCTTTAATATCAGATATACTCAAGTACTACTCATGTGGGTGACTTTCACTTCTACCAAAGTAACACTATATCTTTACTTTTACGCAAGTGTGACTTTTGGTTCTGATTTGGGTTGATTTTCTTCATCAAGGTCCAGATTCCTTGAGGAATAAACAAAAATGTGAAAATACGACCAGGAAAATTGCTGGAAATGTGTTTTTATCTGAATTTGCACAGAAAAAAAACAAAAAACAAAACAAAAATGAGACCCATCCTGCTGACAAACAAACCATATAACAGACACGGCTTCACTGCCACCAAACACACATTTTTTTGTTGTTTTTGTTATCACTGAAGAGGACACTGCACTGCCTTGTGTTCTAATCTTAGAAAATCTATTAGTTAACCAAACAAGGACCAGCTGTTTGTCCTCAGATGGGAATTGAGTCTCCATAATGCTGACCGAGTAATCCTATTTTTTTCCCACCAATGTCGCTATTACAAGGACGCACAAACACAAACACAGACACCGACACACAGTACCTGTTGTCAGGTATTGCATTAGCAGTAATGATTACAGATGGAAGGAATCTGTTATTTTTCCCTGCTTGCCCGTTGCCACAGGGCCCTGCCTGAGTGTACATCTAGACCAGGCCTGTTTGTGCGCAGCTGGTATGAGGGCAGCATGCATGCACGCACTCCTGCGTTGATGAACACACCTCCTCCCGTTTCCACACAGCATAGCAGAGGCGCTAACCACATTCAAAGTTACTGATTGCAATTTTGGTTCCCTGATTAAAAGCTGCTGAAGCTGAGATTTCTAGAATCTACCCGAGAAGTTCAGGATTTACAATCTGTGTTTAAAAGTCAGTGTTGAAAAGCTGCTTCAAATCATGAATGTGGTCATTTAAAGAGTCGGCTTCTTACCTTTTTATTTGCCTTGTGTGTGGGAGAAATGCAGCAGGAGATAAAGCGAAAAGGAGTGCCTACTCTGTTATAAGAACAATCTCTCTCTCTCTCTCTCTCTCTCTCTCTCTCTCTCTCTCTCTCTCTCTCTCTCTCTCTCTCCCTCTCTCTTTCCTGTGTATGAGATTGCAACACACTCTTTCCTATGAACATATCTTAGAACATCAGAAACATTAGTTTCGACTGTGTTATTTTCAACCAATTAAAAACCATTTCCTACCGCTCTTATCAGCTGCAATCGCCATTCACCTTTAGAAGCATATTGTCGTATGTCATCACATACACTCTTGCAATTATTGTCAGATTATTCTCTGCATTTGAGAGAGCAGCAGGTCTAAGCATTGATAAGGGCACTGACCAGAGATGGTGGAGGAAACCAGAGCACCTGGAGAGCACCAATTTCAGTTCCATGTGAGAAACAGAATGCCAGAAAGCATTTAAAAAGAGTTTTTTTTTTTTTACATGATTTCAAACATGTTTTGAGCAAGAAATCTAATAAGTCTGTCCATTTTACCCATGCAAACGCATGTGCTTTAATTCTCTTCTTAATTCATCAGCTTGCTCTACTTGACAAAACTGTCTAACCCTAACCCACTTACTGCAGATAGTTCCAGATACTTCAACCAAAGACAACAAGTTGTTTTTTTTTTTTTTATCTTGCATTGACAATGCTGCAGTGACACAACAAGCATCTCCCTTGCTATAAATGCTTTGGTATCAAGATCTGCAAACTTTATTTCGTGAGAACCTCAGTGTGGCAGTCAACACCGTCAGAAAGAGAAATTGTGGTTTTTAACACCGGAAAAAAAATTTAAACAGCGCTCTCGCTCATTTCTATCTTTTCACACTGGCCTGCACAATTGAAATCTTTCTTCATCTTCCCCTTTCAGTTTCCTTCAGAATGTGAACATTTCTACATTATGGGAAACAATTGTCCTTTTTTTAATACCCCTCTCTGTTGTTTGATATACTCTGTCCTCAGGAAAGAGTGCTCGTTTAGATCAGGTTGTGTTGGTTAGTGTTGTTCCCTCATGGCAAAATCACTGTCCTGATAACGAGTTGGTTGATTCAGCGTTCTGCTTTCAGAGGTCTATCCAGCTCACACAGTTGTACAGCATGGTGTCATCCCATTAATGTCCGCAGTAAGGTTGTCGGAAGTATTGACACAAGGCCTTTCAGATATGAACATTAGTACAAATGAGGACCAATTGAAGTCTTTATTCCAGTGCAATTACATTAAAAGCAAGGAGAAAACCTAGCAAAGTGTTTTTCATGTTGCTTAATCAGATTCCCTCTGCCATTATTATTACTTCTGTGTTGGTATACTTTCAAAGGCTGTTTATGAGTGTTGTACATCTGTTTTGTGTGTGTTTTGGTGTGGAACTGAATGTCATTTTTTTTTTCTTTTTTCCAATACCAGTATTCTGCCAAAGTTACATTTTATGAATTCCTTTACATCATTTAAAAGCTGGGCTGGTCTTTTATGACTATAAGGGTTCAGCACCTTTCAACTTTTCAACCTGGTCAAACACCTTTCTGGGATTTTTGCTTTTTTAAAAGAAAATTAACTTAGCCAATTAATATGTGATAAAATATTTTATACGTCTCGACAGTTCCAACAGCAAATTTTGTGTTTTTCAGCTCTAAATGCAAAATTTGTTTGGGGGCTTTTTCTTAAATGCACTACAAGGATCCTTCAACTGGTTGTGAAACAGTCTCAGTGTCATGTCTGTCACTGGGTTCAATAAGTCATACATTTAAAACTATTTATAGGGCGTTCGGATGAGGGTGAATTTAGGAGTGTCACCACCTAGTGTGAGAAGCTGCTCTGGAGTCTGTAATGATACTAAAATTGTGCTTCCTTTGATTCATCATTGTCATCTTTGTCTGAAGGGGCCGCCAGAATCAACAAAAGATGTAATTTAGCATTCTAAAATTAGTTGTGAGTCATTAATGAGAGTGTGTTGTTGTGGTTTTTCCGTCGCTCGGCTATCAGATCAAATACATCACTGTGTGACCATGACAGTGACTTCATGTGTGAAGCTGGTTGATTGTTAATGTTGAGGCCATTTTCAAAAGTGCTTTTCAGCTAAAATGAGCACACAAAATTAGACCTCATGTTTGTGTTGAAACGTTTTTCTGCCTCTGTTACGTTCTCTCCTCATCGCACCCCGAACATACAAGGCCTTTTATGTGACGTCGACTGTTTTCCATCCTTTCTGTAACACTTTTTTTGACAGCTTACTACTTCTACTACTACTTACTACTTCCAGGCTACTTTGTTATTTTGTCTTATTTGATTTTCGTTTTTGTCCCTGATTGGATATATTCCCGTGTACTTCTTTAAACTTCAGGCCAGTTACTGACGAAGTAACTGATTACTTGTTGTGAGTTCATATTGGAGGGCTGGTAAAGGTCTATATTTTTGTCATGGCCTGTTGCCCATTCATTCAAAGACGTAGGATAAACACTTTTACAATTTGTAAAAAGGACGATATCCTAAAACAGTGGCGCACTGTAGTTTTCACAAACATTACACAAAGAGGAATACATATAGCAATTGCTCAATATGATTTCAGACACACATGTGGCACACCAGTAAGTTTGTATATGTATGGTATCTGAAGCCTGAAGCAACATCAATTGAGGTTTTTAAGGCATGATAATGCAACAGTCGTCCTTCACCAGAAGATGGCAGTGCTGCTCATTCAGTAAAAAATGAGGAACTCTAATTACTCAATTCTGTCTTCAAGTGTCTTCGTGTGGCTTTTAGGATTGAGATGACTTTTTTCATGACTGTAGATACATGAAGCTCAAAGTATTCATGTCTAGAGTGAATGAGACGATTGCTTGAGTCATTTTAGGGGATTTTATTGTCACATGTGACAGATTTGTGACATTTGATGAGTGCTGAACTGTCTTTAAAGGAGCTTTCCAAAACAACATTTTGTTAATCAGCCACCAAGTTAATTCAAACTGTGTGAACACAAACAGAATCTATAAAGTTATAATGCAAAATAACAATATTACAGTTACTTTTCATCACTAAATTGGCTTGTTTTCATTTTTATTATAACAACAAAAACCCACTGATGAAACTATAAATCAATTGATTATGAAGTAACTAAATACTAAACCCAGAATGGAAGTTTGAAATTATTTTGTACAAAAAAGATTACATTTTACATACACATAACATATAATGAGAAATTTTCATGTAGAGTAATTGCATTTTTGACTGATATTGCTACTTCACCATTCTATGGAATGCTGTGTGAATTATGATATGAACACATTTTCATGTTGTCAGGTCAGTGGTGGAAAGTAACAAAGTATTCTCAAGTACTTTACTTTCTGCTTCTACTCCACTTCATTTCAGAGGGCGCTGTCTTACATTTGACCCATTTACTTGACAGGGTTAGTTACTAGTTACTTCACAAATGAAGATTTTTACACATAAAACATTTGAATGACTTCCAAAATGTGATATTTGGTTATAGATGATGCTACCCAACAGTACATACAAGCACAGCTCAAACATGAAATCACTGAGACAAATAGCTGAATGACAAATAATGAGCTAATTGTCAATTGTTTTATTAATCATTATTAAAAGTTAGTTTTCATGCAAAAACATTTCATGGGTTCAGTTTCACAAGTGTGAAAATGTGCTGTTTTTTTCTTTGAGATATTTAATTGCATCATTAGATTTTAAATGCAGGACAAGGAAGTCAAGGAAATGAATTGGAGACAAAATAGTCTATAATAGTTTCTACTTTTAAAGTGAGTGTGCGGGGCAAATTCTATGTTGGCATCAAAATCGCTATTTTTAAAACACTAAGAAGACTCGACACAACATGAAACTTTGCTCGTAGTATCACCAGGGTCCAGGGCCGTTTCTTGCTATATGCGGACTATTCGGGTGCATAGGGCCCCCTCACCACTAGGGGGCCCCCTCATCACTAGGGGGCCCCCTCATCACTAGGGGGCCCCCTCAAGTTGCAAGTCCGGTCTCAATATCTGAGGAGTGGCCCAACGGAAAAGGTGTGAAAAGTACCTGGCACCTGGCTCGCTGATTGGTATGATCTGCTCCTTACCGATAAGATTTGGTGTCTATTGCGCCCTGTTGCTATGACGACCAGTACAACTAAGCCAGGAGAGGGAGGAAAGTTGTGCTGAGCCGCCCTTACCGGTCATTTACGGCATGGCGTCAGAACGAAAGTTCAGAAAAAAGAAGAAACCAGATGAAGAAAAACACTCACAGGATAATGGTAAGGTTTGTTTTCATGATGTAGGTGGAGGGGGAGCTAATGCCGAATCTTTAGCTAGCTTAAGTGTTTGATTTAGGAAAGGGCTAATTACAGCAGGTCCAGCGCGTTGAAATTACATTTGGGAGGGAGGGTGTGTTGTTGTCATTGTTGCAGATGTCTGTCATGTCTGCTAAATCCTCGTCCAGTGGGAGCTGCTGTTCCATCATAGACCTCCTCTGCTGTTAAACATTTGCCACATTACTTTAGGATTATTTTTATGATAAATTTATCAATTTTTTGTCCTCAGCTTATAGATCTCTAATGTAAAGTGTGCTAAACAACACTAATACATATTAGGCCTATTGTGGATTATTATGGACTATTGTGCGGCAATAGTATGGCAGTGGATTGTTGCTCTGAGTGGATTGTTATTAACTCTACTGAGCTAGTTGCATCTTTCTTTACCACATTTATTAGAATATTTATTCTGACAATATAATTCAAACAAATTTGCCTACATTGCTACAGTTTAGTTATGTTTATGATGTATTACTTTGTTGTATTTAAAAGAATCATAATAATAACTAGAAAAATTTGCATTTCCTATGAAAATACAGTGTGAATGCTGAAGTCTGAAGCGAAATCTGCTGAATGTACTTCCAAAAAGCTGAAAAAGTCGAAAAGCTGAAAAGTTGAAAAGGTCAAGGCCGAAAGAGTTTAAAAAGTTAACATGTTCTGACATGGTACAGGAAATTTTTTTTCCTTTACTTCAGAATATAAAGGCTTATTTGGATAAGTGGAAACTGATCAACCTTAGCCTATGGGGAAAAGTAAATACCATTAAAATGATAGTCGCTCCACAGGTGAATTATATATCCATGATGGTGCCATTAACTGTTCCAGATTCCTTCTTTAAACAGTACAATCAAATAATCAGGGAATTTCTGTGGAATGGCAAGAAGCCCCGTATAAAGCTTGAAAAGTTGTATACAACTAGAAGCAAGGGAGGGTTGGCTTTGCCTAATGTGGAGTTATACAGAACAGCCTTTGAGGTGTTCAAAATTGCTAAACACTGGTGTGGCGACAGTTCTAATCTGGGATGGATGGATATAGAGAGGGAGCTGGTGTCTCCATTTGGACCAATTGAGGCTCTGTCACAAACAGTTCAGAAGAAGAGACACCCAAACCCAATCCTGCAGTATTCTAGGGAGATCTGGGTAAAGGTGCATAAGCAACTGCATATATCCCAATACAAGCAAGGATATTCGTCAATTTGGCATAACCCCTCAATTAAAGTAGGGAGGGAATCCTTTGTTTGGACAACCTGGCTGAACAAAAATATCAGTAGGATAAGCGACTTGTATGGTGATGGGCTGTTCCAGTCATTTGAAGAACTTAAACAAAAATTTAATATCAATATAATCATTTAAGGCAAATCTGGGAGAGAGATCTGAACTCAAATATTCAGGAGGAGGCATGGAAAGAAGTGGTCTTCAATGCAGGGTGGCCTGTGAGGGATGCACTTAGTAAATTTACACACTATAAGGTTATCCACAGATATTATTATACACCAGTCAAACTTCATAGAATGGGGTTGATGAAGGACAACCGTTGTTGGAAATGTATGAATGACACAGGTTCTTACCTCCACCTTCTGTGGGGATGCCCTCTGGTCCTCCCTTTTTGGAAACAAATTATTAAAACTATCGGAGAATGGTTAAATAGGCCACTACCAGAGTCTCCACAGCTATGTCTATTAGGAGACAGGTCCCTTCTACCTCCAGGGGTGTCTAAAGCAGAATCTGCTTTGGCACTAGCTGGGTTTATTTCAGCTGTGAGAATAATCCTAAGACACTGGAAAAGCCAAGTAAGGCCTGGTTTCACAGACTGGCTAAAGCTGATGACAGACACAGCCTCCTTTGAAGATCTTATTGCAAGATTGAATGATGGTAGGGGTAAATTTTACCAAGTCTGGTCCCACTTCCTACATTTCATCCAATTTCAACTGACTAGTGCCCCATAAGTAAAGTATTATCATGCAAAATCCCCCCCAAACCTTTTTTTTTTTTGTGTGTGTATTTATTTATTTATTTATTTATTGTGTTTTATTTCACTTTATTTAGGTTGTATTATTTTATCCATTGTTATTTTCTTAAGGTGATGTAATTGTATTACTGGTTTTCTGTTTTTATTGCCCGAATGGATGTGAAGTGCGTGTATAGCACAAAGTGTTGCATGATGTGTATGTTGTGATTCCTGTGAAAAACAAAAATTAATAAAAACTTTGATTATAAAAAAAAGTTAACATGTTGATAGCTGAACACTTTCTGTAGCTGAACATGAAGCTGAATGTATAAAGAAGCTGTAAAGGCAGAAAGATTAACATTTTAAAAAGATGAAGAGACAGAAAAGTTGAAAAGGGCTGAAAGACTTGAAAAAGTTGAAGATTTTCATAGGTGAACATGAAGGGGAATGTTTGAAGGAGCTGAAAAGGCCGAAAGATGGATATCTGAAAAGGCTAAAAAGCTGTCGAGTAAGAGGTTTGAAAGAGCTAAAAAAAAAAGGTGAAAAAAGACTGAAAAGGCAGAAAAGTTGCAGAGTAACAGGGTTGAAAGAGCTTAAAAAGGTGACAAAAGACTGAAAAGGCAGAAAACTTGTAGAGTAAGAGGACAGAAAGAGCTTAAAAATGTGAAAAAACACTGAAGAGGTGGAAAGTTAAAGGCAGAAAGAGCTTAAAAAGGTGAAAAAAGACTGAAGAGGTGAAAAGTGAAAGGCAGAAAGAGCTTAAAAAGGTGAAAAAACGACTGTAAAAGGCGAAAAGTTGCAGAGTATGGGGCACAAAGAGATTAAAAAAGTGAAAAAGGACTGAAAAGGTGGAAAGTTAAAGGCAGAAAGAGCTTAAAAAGGTGAAAAAAGGCTGCAAGGTGAAAAGTTAAAGGCACAAAGAGCTTAAAATGGCTGCAGACATGCTGCAGCAGGACCAGGGACAGAGACGAAAATGTCCCCCATAAGGAATGAATGGGAAAACGCCATCAAAAAGACCATCAGCTGAAAGCCCACAAGATTTCCTACATTTCTATGTATATATTGTCTATGTCAAGTAAAAGGTGAGGGATCAAAATCAAGCTGAAAACAAGTTTGTCCACTTTTTCGAAGCAGCACTACCCTCTGGGGTGCGGCAGTTGTGATGTCACTCACTCTAGCCGACGCAATACACACCCATTATAAACGCAGAAGACGGGCTAAAAATCGCTCAAACTAAAACTGCGATTATTTCAAAACCATACAAGATTTTTTAAAACTGAATACAGGTCCAATAGTTCAAGATCTGCTGAGTGCTTTAAAGTTTGAATGGTGTCTCTTGCTCAATGTATGAGGAGCAAAAAGAGGTTGAAAGGCGATGAGTTTTGAAGAGGAAAAGCTCAAGGCTGAAAGAGCTGAAAAAGCTGAACACTTTAATATTTGAATGGTTTGAATAGCTGAAGGTATGCCGAAGTTATAGCAGAATGAAATTTGAAAAAATCCCCATAAGGATGAATTGGAAAAACTTTGCAGAAAAAGCTTAATATTTCCAAAAGTATGAACGATAGAAATGACAAAAATACACGCCATAATGTCCTTAAAAAGCTGCACATTTTGATAGTTGAATAATTTCTATAGCACAAAGTTTGAGGGAGAAGAAGAGGTTGGAAGTCGAGGAGTTTTGAAGATTTTCCCATTTGCGGCAATGTTAACTTTTTTTTTTAGAAAAAGCTGAATTGCTGAAAAAGCTGAAGAGTTGAAAAGCTGAAAAGTAGAAGGCTGAAAGAGCTGAAAAAGCTGAACATTTTAATAATTGAACGGTTTCAAGAGCTGAAGGTATGCTGAAGTTATAGCAGAATGAAATTTGAAAAAGTTTCAATAGTTGCAAATGGACAAAAAGTGTACGGAATAATAATAATAATAATAATAATAATAATAATAATAATAATGATAATAATAATAATAAATCCCAGAAGGACAATAATGTGAATGCTTGCAGCATTCACACTAATAATCACACAATTTCAAGTAAATTTAAAGTAAACTAAACTATATATGACTGTTAGTTCTGCCTACAAAATATAGGTTAACACAAGTACTCCACTTTGTAATACCCTGTGAAATATACACAAACATATTCCTTCAGTATCACATAGTGTTCATCAGTCATGTATCTTTATGACTCCAACAAGTACAATGTGTTGAAAACTGCTTAAAAGTGACAACTTTGAAATTGGCAATCTGCATTAGTATAACATAACTCAATTTTATAGTACGAATATTTGCTTAGGATCTATTTTGCTTGGTGTTTTGTCTTTGCGGGAGCAATTCTGAAATATTTTGGAGCCGTGGACCAGGAAGCAACACGGCCGCCTTCAGCACCACCAGACCAGGATGTTTAAGTTTAAGAATGTTTTACAATTTAAAATAAACCATTTTGAGGAACACTGCACCAGATTCATTTATCAACCTATAGAGGATCCCCATTGTTTACCTCGTAATATCATGTTCTATCAGTTCAGCTTGCTTTGATGGGTCAATTTAAGATGTTTGATTTAAATTTGAGAGAGATTTTCACAACTCTATCCTGTTTTTGTCTTAAAATGTAACAGATTGTTGCATCTTTGTGGATCACCTAAAAGGGTTAGGAATCTACCCATCATAGTTTGACAAAATAGGGGCCCCCAAACAGCATCATGCATAGGCCCCCCAAAAAGACAGAAACGGCCCTGTCACGGTCTCTACACATGAACACGAGCATTGAGAACATTGTTTGTGTACACAGTTTGCTAAAAAGAAAGTTTTTGAACAACTCACGTTATGCTTCCTCTGCTCGCTGCCTTCACAGCAGCCGAGAAGCATCAATCTACGAATGCAACGTAACTTGGAGGACAGTTAAGGTGGAACGCTCCTAAAGCTTAGTTCCATATGAATGCATGGATAATTCGTTGTTTTGTCGTTAGCGAAAAACAATATTGACCTTTAAGTTGAAAAAGGAGCCTCATATAAGAAACAATTCTAAAATCAAAAGCCGGAAAAAAAGTCACATGAGATATCGCGTGGACAGTTGTTACCGAATGACAGTAGCGGTCCACCTTAACTCTACTCTTCTCGGCTGCCATGATGGCTGCGAGCGAACAAGCTACTGCTAACGTGAGTTGTTCAAAAACTTTCTTTTTAGCAAACTCTGTGTGCACAAACAATGTTCTCAATGCTCGCGTTCATGTGTAGAGACCCTGGTGATACTACGAGCAAAGTTTGTGTCGAGCCTTCTTAGTGTTTTAAAAATATTTTGATGCTAACAAATGAGCTTGACCCGAAAACGAAAATTGAGCCAATCTTAAAAGTGCCTCTTTCGTCATAATTATACTTTTACACGAAGGTTTGACTCATATACATTCACGAAAAAAAGCCTAGGTTGCATTTTGGCGAGAGTTTCGCTTTAAATGATGATAGGCGATAAAAAAATCCAACAACCCAACAAAAACAACATTCATTTTAATCACACATCCAATAAAATGATCACATGTGCATTTTGAAATACATCTGAGGATCCAAAATGCTTTGAAATAGACACATTTAGACACAGTGTAGAGCTCATCTAATGAAGTCTTCTCAGCCTTTGACTTATCAAAATGATGTGACAGCCCAAAGGAGAAAAAAATAAAATTCAACCAAAAAATGAAAATAAAAAAACTCATATGTTTTGATTCACTATCTCTCAGGAATGGATTGAGTTGGGTCAAAAGCATAAACAGAAGCAGTTTGTAGCTCAATTGTTGATGTGATGGTGAATAATTTCCATAATTAAACAGACAAAACCACCTCATTCTGTCAAAGCCTATAAGTTTCATCCATGCCACACAAATGTGCGCATATGTTGTCGTAATGTTGACTATCATCTCAACAGAAATCATTTGATACAATACAGGCAAGAAGTTTAAGATTTTTTGTTTTTTAAAAAATGACATACATTTTTTGTATTTTTATTTACGGATATAATATGTAGAAATTCTGCTGCAAACAGCCTGCATTAACCGGCACTCACCAGAGGCTGTGATTTATTTGCAGTCTTTCTTCCCTGTCCCCACTGGGTCGTTACCTTCATGAAATAAAGTTTCTTATCCAGCGCCAGTCAACAGTCAGCATTAGAGAACATCAAGAAATTGGAGGTCAGCTCCGTGGAGCTCTCCTCCCGTCAGTAAGCGGCTCTGGATCAGAGCAGAATCCGATGTGACTGTTTAATCATCAGATCTGGCTTATCTCCCGACATTCTAGACAGCTCTTAGCAGCAGCTCCTTCCCACATGACTCCCTGTAGATGTTTTATGTTTCATTTTGATAGGGAGACACAGGTGGACACAGAAAAGGGGCAGGGAAACAGACAAAGTCAGGAAATGAAAAGCAAAAGGTGAAGACAGAACTTCAAAATAAAACAGGAAATAACTGAACCACAAACTCAAACCTCAAACTTACTAACTTAATGCATACGTACTCAATATTTAAAACTTACTATTATGACTATTTATTGATCATTTACAAAATAATTAATACTTAAATATTTCAATACTTACTCAGTGACTTACTCATAACTTACTTTATACTTACTTAAATCTGACTAACTTAACTTACTTAATACATATTTAATATTTCCATTCATTCATTCATTCATACAAACATACAGACAGACAGACTGCGAAGATGCGGACAAATCCTCAAAAAGACAATATTACATTTTACTGTGCAGGTAGTCCTAGTATTTAAGTTGATTTATTTTATAGTTTTTTTTTTAAGTGTCTAACAGTGATTGGAATCCATCAGTTCCAAAAACCCCAAAAATTGTGAAGTGTGATATATTTAAAGTAGTTTGTGGAATTGATTCATAACCAGCACTGGTCTTTCCACCTCTGAGCTCACACACTTCCTTTAAACCGGCTAATTTTAGCTGCAGGGGTTTTGATCGAGGGGGGAAACCACATTTACATGTCACCGAGAAGAGCAGGAATGAAAGCAACTGTGTGTGCTTTGTTGATTTTTGTTGCTCATTGTGTTTATCTTAATATTACTTGTGTAGTATTGATTTGCAGTAAAACAATAGCTGCTTTCTGTCAGCAGGTGCTGTTAGTGATGTGAAAATGAATCTACGTCTTCTGGACACAAAAAAAAAAAAAAAAGTTTCATCTCTGTTTGAAATTTTCCCTGCGGTGCCACATATGTCGCACTTTGAGGACACGCCGACCGCGATGAGATGACGGCATAGAGAGCTGGAAATGTTATCAGATCATATCAGCTGTACATCTGTCGGGCCTCTCATGCATATCCCACGTATGATAGGAAAGTAGAATGAAGTGAGGACTGCAGGTTGCCCACGTGGAAACACTGAAACATAAGTCTGCACTGTAGAAACAGGGAGAAAAAGAAAGTATGTTCTTTGGTTTCGTTTGACTAGACATTGACAAATACAACTCATAAAATCCTTCTGCTTTAATGAATAAACTCTCTCGCTGTCGCAGCTCGTAAAAGAATCGAAAGTCGATGAGGTTTTAAGTGAAGGTGACAGATGTCTCATTTTTAGGTTCTGTCAGTTGAATTTCAAAAGACAATTTGCGTCAGTTTTCCATTTAACACCTAAATATGATGTCACTTTCTCTGTCTCTGGAGTTTTTTTGATCACCAAGACAATACACAACCTTTTGTTAAAGTGAAAAGGGAAACCTATAAAGGGACATCCTTCCTTAATTTGTCATTTGTAAAAGGAGGAGACAGAGTGTCAGACAGAAGTAGTCAGGATTGTGACTGAGGTGTCTTCAGCTGGCATATTGCACATTGTAAATTTCCAGAATGTGAAGGGGGGGGGGCCCCCTGCCGCATCTCTGTTACTTCCCCGCCTCCATACACACTTTCAACCTTTCCCCTTCAACTACTACGTCAACATGTCTCTTTCAATGTGTTTCCTCTGTAACACTCACAGGAATGTGATGTTCAAGACACTCGTCCACTGAATGTGTAAGAAAAGGGTTTGCGTGAAGCCAAAGTGTGCAGCTGGCCAGTCAAAAAAGCTAATCTCAGAGCTGGCGAAGGGCGGGAGCGAGAATAAATGGGGAGGCACCGTGTCTTCTGAGAAACCGAGCTGTATGACTCACTCACGGGTAACCACAAGCAAACATTGCAAGCAACGAGATTTTGGACTGGTTTATGATATGTAACGAGGATGGTGTGCAGGATCACAGTCATAGTTGAAAAAGGGTCTCTTTGAAATCCCCGCCGGTGACACTCCCATAACTGTCAAAACAGAAATCCATTTAATTTCAAGACCCTGCACAGTCATAATGTTCTGTGATTGTACAGGTGGCTTGATAAGAAACCAGTTCAGGTGAGAGGAAAGGTGTGTAAATATGAATATAAAACGAGACAGGTTTGAACATTAATTCAATAAAATGACCACAGAGCATTTCAAAGTCCTGATCCAAGATCAAACTGTTTCCACAACAAACACAACTGACTGTTGCTCGAGAGCTTTCAATGTTGTCATTTGTGTTTTTAAGAGGCATGTATCAACACCTACTGGAAAGATTACCATGATGTTTAGTACAGACAGTCCCTGACAAAAAGGACTTTGGTAATCCCCTGATTTTCATCCAGCGACACCGGCAGGTCAAAATTCTCACTTATCTACAATAGCGCCTCAAAGGGTGGCACGGCCACTCCTTACTATTTCTGGCCCCACTACTGCCCCCCCTTACCAGGGAAATGATAGGTAGTCTATTTGAGGATCACCTAACTCATATATACACATTTATACCGATTTTAACAGTAATTGTTATGAGACTCAACATTCTAACTTTACCTCAAAGTCTATGCCCATCAATGAATTAGTAACATTAACTGTAAGATATGAAACCAAAATAAGCTGCGATTGCCAGCAAATGATGTAAGTCATGTTAAGTTACATGAGAGTCCCTGACGAAAAGTATGATCTTTTCCTAAACCTAACCAAACCGCAACCATAATGTTCAAAAACTCATAGTGTCATAATATGTGAACTGCTTGTCAGCAAGCTTCATTCTGAAAGTATAAATGGACAATGTTTATTATGTTATATCGCTAACTTGACCGTGTAGCCTCTATTTTAAAATCTAATTGGGCTAAGGAACGGAGGCTTTTGCATTCAAAACTAACCAAACTGCCGTATATAACAAGTTGAGAGTGAGAAGTTGAAAGAGTTCCAGCCTCAGTGTTATGTTGATATAGTTTTTAGCCACTGTATATACTACAAATGCATAACAAAATTACTGAAATTCACTTAAAGCTTTTGGTTTTTGTGCCACCCCAAGATTTTCAGTGGCCACCAGTGACGGACTCAGGATGTTTGAGGGGCAGTGGTGAAATAAATAAAGGGGACCAGTTGTAAGTTAGGCACCGGTGGCCAGAAAGTCCTGATTAGAGGGCACTTCACTTCCACTTATCTACCACAGGGTCATCCAAGAGGACACTTGTGATGTGTTTTTTTTTTTTTTTTTTGCATTGGGGGCAATTATATACCAACATAATATCTGCTAAAGTGTAAGGGTACTATTTTTAGCAACAAGTCAAAGCACTGCTGTGTCCTACAACAAACAAGACACTAATTCTAGACAGATCTTTTATTTAAAGTGTGTTCACAAATGTCAAAAAATGAACCAGACAGCATGCAGTGGAAATATGATTATGAGGCGTTCTGAGGGAAACCCTTGATGGATACATTTCTCCCACAATGCAATACACAACATAAATGGAGGAACAGCTCACAGGTGGGAAAAAATAGATAAATTGTGGGTGGTTGGGAGACAGCTCCAAAAAAGAACTCGAAAACAAGAATGAAATCTTTGACATTTTACTATTTGTGAAGGTTAACTTGCTGTGAACATCACAGTTTGATGGATGTCTGACCTCACAGGATTAGCATGTAGCACAGTAGCACATATAGAATTAGATGAAATTACTATTTAGTTTGGATTTGGGACACGCGTCAGTCTGGCAGGAATTTGTCACATTGTAAATACACGCTGCTCAAACACAGCCATGCGTGTCATCTGTATTCCTGTCAAATCTTTGATGCATTATATATGAATCCAAAGTCATGATGTCAAACTGCCAACGTCTCAATGCCAGTCTCTACTTTTGTCATCACAAGTGACATGACTGTAAATAACCTTTTGAAATCCAAGAAACGAATATATCGTCTATTCTGTAGGCAGTATTTACATACGAGATAAATGGCATCTTACTGCAAATTTGTTGCGTGATGTTCTTTTTCATTAATCAGTCATTCTGTGACGAGGGGATTTCACATGAGTCATGGGCAAGTGTATAAAAGGGATGCTAGCCCACATTTTGGTTTACTTTTCGATGGAAGAGAGAGAGAGAGACACACACACATGCGGAGGGTGAGGAGAAGACGCCAGAAAGACACCAGTTGCTGAAAAAGGAAGTGTTGTCGGTTTTACTCGACAGCCAGGTTAGTAACTACCCGACTACCATGACAGCAAACACACACAAACAGAGAGCTACTTCCTGACGACAACTCAACTTAGATTAGCATCTCGATTCTCAGCCAGAGTCGACGTATAACCGCACCTGCTACATCCTGTTAGAGCTAATAACGTCTAATACAGACAGAACTTTACACTCGTCCAGGTTTCTGAGTTTGCACTCTCAAGCTCTTCAGTGTGACGGCCCCTGTAGAGGGTCACAAACATGGCTCAAACACACAAAGATGGATTTAACACTAACCCTAGGCTGAATTACAGGGCATGGAGCATAAAAGGTAGTGGCGTCTTAGATTAATTGAAATCTAAGTTGTTCAAGGGAAAATGTAAGGAACATAGTGAAAGAATTGTTGTTAAAAGTCCTCATTGTGTGTTGAATCTTTATCTAGTGCAGTGTTTCTTTGTTTTCTAATTAATGAGGCAATTGTTTTTTCACAGAAAGTGAAAGAAGATGTGCTTTCAGTCAGTTAAATGAGAGTTTTCTTGTAATCCATCTCTCTAAGTCTTTGCAGTGCTAATTGTAATTAAGGTTAACACAAGTCACTGCAATAAGCAGCGACTGATTCATGAATGAAACGCTGTTGTTCAGACATACAGCTCATCTCTCAAACCCAGCCAGTGATCAGTGCATCTGTCACCCCCTGCAGGACGTCCTCGACAGCTTCAACTCCGACAGAGAGGTAAGAATGTGGATGATGAAACAGCCGCCAAGTCCCTGTCCCAGGTTGAGGTTAATGCTAATCGTGATAGGGGTTGTTCATCAGCAGACACCTAACATGTTAGCATTAGCTTTACTCTGGGAGACCTCACAGAAAGACCAACGCTGAAGTCAGCCTGCAGCTGAGGGGATACGATGCCTGAGTGGACTAACATGCACACAAATGAAGATGTGGAGATGCTGCAGTCATGTGTGGCACATCAGGCAGGAGCACATTTAAACCACCACTGTGTAGGATTTGGGGGACCTATTAGTTGAAATGGAATAGAGTGTGTATAATTATGTTGCAACTGGTGAGTGACCATGACCCATCAATGAACGTATTGCTATATTTATATGTATGAATAGTATGAACTGGGTGAATTATTGAAATGCAAACTGAACATTTCCTACTGCTGGCAGTTTCTCATTAAAAGATTTTAACTGGCAAAAGAGGAGTTGACTGTTGTTATTAAGTAGTAGTCACAGAAAATGCACTGTAATTAAAAACAGCAGACGGCATTTGCAAACAGAGGATCAGTTGGAGGTATTGTTCAGAGGAATGGAACAAGAGGAGCAGCCACGGTGAGGTGAGGAGCAGCAGGCAACAGGCTGCACACCTCCAGCTTCCCTGTGGGGTAACTCCTCTCCCTGTGCCCTCAAATCAGATGATACAAAAAGGCTAATTACTCACTTCTTGATTAAACACCAGTGGATAGTATGGCTGCAGAATGAATTCTGCTACTTATAGCATTAAATTGAACTTGCCGTTACTCTGTATGACCACAGGTGTCGCCGAATCAACCAATGAAATCTTTGTAATTGTTACTTTAAACAGAACATTATTTAAAATGTAAGCCCATATTGGATTTATCACTTGCTGTGGCTCATTAGACCTCTAGATTTACTCAAGTTTTGTCCTTCAGTACAATTTTGAGGTGAGCCCACTTATGTATATCCATTATTGTGTCATGTTATGTCATGTACATACAAGGACAGTGTATGTAGTATGTTTATCTTTATTCTAATAGTTTTTTATTATGTATTTTTTTTCAAATTGTTATTTTGTTCTTTCCATATCTCTCTATTATTGTCTCTATTTTTTGAGACTTACTCTTGTGCTGCTACTTATTTCACTCTGTACTGCTGTGTTACCTGTGAATTTCTCCCAAGGGGGATCAATAAAGGAACATCTTAATCTTAATCTTTTCTACTTTACTTCCACTCGAATACTTTTTGGCAAAGCAGCAAATATTGTACTTTTTACTACACTATATCTAATATGGTACATCATATTTAATATGTATAACTTTAGCTAGTACTTTGCAGATTACATGCTGTATCAGAGCTAAAGCAGCACATTTTGAAATGTCTTTATATTGGCGATCAGATTTAAGAACGACAAAAACAAAACACTGATTCCGAAATCCAGAAGCCAGAAAAATGCTAAATATTCGATACAATTAATCAGCCGGCTGATCAGTGGATCCATTGCAGACAGTAAATACATACATGTAAATGTAAATGTAAATGTATAACTTACTGAAGGATGGAGGATGAAGCTCACGGAGGGAGACAGTCGGCTTGGCGCCATGTGCCAGCCACAACTGATTATTGGTGTATCCCAGTTGTCTCTAATGTAAGCTTATAAAGCTCCCCGGGGTGAAGTGGTCACTGCAGAGGTGAATGTTGGTGGTGATCTTCAGCTCCCCATCAATGTGCCGCAGGACAAAATGAATGCACCTCTTCTTCAAATCCTCATCCTTTGAAAATGTAGATAAAATGGTCAAGCTGCTCCGGCATCCAGCAAAGATGCATCCGCCGGACATTGGCAAAGCTGACGAAAGGATGGCAGGAGAAGACACTGTAATCACTCGAGATCCAGCGGGAGAACTGAAGATGCTTATGATGCTTCTCGTTGTTATAACGCAGCAGTGTGTTCTGGGTATTGGCAGCAGTGCGTCATTGAGCCCTGAGTTAAGGCGAAAGCGGTGATAAAACAGATAACCATCTAACTCCACATTTCAGGACGATGCAGTGAAAAGTTTTTAACATGTTTTCAACAGTTTCCAACATCAATAATGTATTTTGAAACAAACCTCTGAATTCCCTTTACACGATCTTTAAGTACATTTATTGCCGGAATTACCAAAATACTACTTTAACACGAAGTCGTTACTTTTAGTCAAGTATGACCTTTGGGTACTTTTTACAACACTAACTAAATGAAAGAAGTGCTGTATTTATTATATTTGGACATTAACAGCTGCCCGTATGGTTTGACACTATTCCATCCAATTTTTTTATCGTTCATACAAAATGATTTGAGGGTAAAGAAAATCCTCATGCTTCATAAACTCAATAATTTGAGTAAATAATAACTAAATAATTTGCAACCACTTGACAATAAATGAGAACAAGATCTTAAGAACGGACCGGATTTTGGATTTAAGAGATATACTGTATGTTTTTCACAACATGATATTTAACATCAGTTTTATGATGAGTTCAAAGGGATTTTTACTCATATGTTTTAGTCACGCTTATTATTACAGATTGTGACAGATTATAATCTGCCCCCCTGCTGCTCTTAACTTTCTGTGAATAAATTAGCTCCACCAGAGATAACTATCCGAATCTGCAGCTCCTTGAGACAAAGATAAACAAAGAAAAACCCTCTTAATTCAGTTGAGGAATCTTTCAGACAAGAGGTGGATTCAGAGGATTCCTTTGGTACCTGTCTTCATGTTGTGTCTTGAATCTGCCCTGGAAAGCATATAGCAGCCGTGTGCGTGGAAATGAAATCAATCTCAAAGATCTGAGGGTCGGGAGTGTGAAGTTTGTTTCTATGTAACTTTGTGTGAGGAAACATCTCTGTATCTGCTTCCTTTGCGTAGTCCATGTCAACAAAACTCGAGATTTTAAATGAATTATAAATATGAAAGATGTTGCACACACACACACACACACACACACACACACACACTTCCTGATTGAAACAGTCATTTTCTGTGCAGTTCTGCGGTCATTTGTGTTGCTTTAGTCTTGTGATGGAAGCTCTGCGTAATCTTTTAAAGCACTTTGTCATTAGTTCAGATCCCCCAAAATGAGGGGATTACAGCCTTGGCTCCTTAAATGCAGAATATACAGGATTTTAAAGAAAATCCACTTCAACCCATCCTTCTGATAATGATTTCAGACGTATCGATCCATACTGAAATAAAATAAAATTGCAATAAAACATCGTGCTCGGGATGTGGTGGAGGATTTACCAAAGTCATTTGTAGATTTAATTCAATGTTCAGAAGCAGATGGACGTCTCTATGACCTGATCTCATAAAGTCTTTGTGCACTCTGGGTTCATTTAAGGTGATCACTGAGTCACAGCTTTCATTCACCTTTCGATTCGTCACCACATCAGTGTTTCCCCCCCGCCCGACAGGAGAGACCGCATTATTCATCATATCTGTACTCTCTTGTCCTGGACTTCCTCATATGGTTACAGAACTGAAAGCAAGTTTTGAATAGGTTTGATCAAATTGCCTTAGAATTTTTTTCTATTTGAATACAGTTAATGTATGCTGACTTTTTGATGATATCCAGACATATGCTGCAGAAAAAAGCAGCCACAGATAATATATATATATTTTTAAAGCACATGTTCATTATACTTTCCAACACATTAAAACAAACACAGACAGATCTGTGCACAAGATCTAAACATCTGATTTAGGTCCATGTAACTGATGTACATCTGACATATTATCATCAGCAGAATGAAATTTATCACATTTCCCCATGTATACTTTCACAAATTACAGCCTTTTGAGGTATCATATTATGTATTTGTGTGTCTATTTTGCATGTTGTAAGCATGTAAACCTTGTGTGTCATCTCATTTCTCGTTATTTCATTGCGTCATTATCTTCAATTTGTTTCACCTGGTATGTCATTATGCGGGTCATGTGAATGCCTCCTAATATATAGAGGATTAAATAAAGCAACCTGTCGTCTTCTCTCTTCTGACATTTATAATACTTTGTAAATGGTTAACATACTGTGTAGTTTGTCTATAAACATGGCCTTTGCAAGCTGCAACTGATGTTTCTACACCTTTACAAATTTATATTAAATGTTTTATAGAGCATATTACAAAAAAAAATGACTCAAAGGGCTCAACCAACAATATATCTAGACTTTGACCCTTAATTTGGATGGTAAAAATTGAAAGTCCTCCAAACCAATAGTTCCTCAGTATAAGTCTTAAAGTATCTGATGTTAGGTACGTATCAAAAGTAATTATCTTTCAATGAATGTGGTACAAGTAACACTTAGCATATATTACATGTATGTATATACTTTGTACCATCGATTGACTGATTATCAGCCTCGATGATTATCAAATCCAATATTCATTTTTCTGATCATTCCTTGTTCGAATTATGTTTTCTTCTTCTTCTTTTTTTAATAGTAGTTGGCTTTTTAAGTCAGATTACTAATGACTAAATTACTTTAAAAATGTGCTTCCATGGCTCTGATGCAGCGTGTAATGAGCAAAATAACTAGTTACTAAAGTAATCAAATAAATATAATGGAGAAAAGGTATATTCGCCTCCAAACTTAGGGTGTAGTCGAAGTATAAACTAGCAGAAAATGGAAACAGGTAATAATGCCAAAATCAAATCAAAAACAAAAGTTGAGCAAATATACACTGTCATAAAAAGAAGAACAGATTATTATTATTATTTTTATTTAATTTTTTACTTTATATTCTTTATAGATGTTGTGATCGTCTTTTAGACTTTAGGTGTTGGGAAGACAAAACCAGCCTCAACCATTTCCACCAAATAAATAATATGAATTAATCTTGATATCTACTTCATTAAAGTGAAAATACGGTAATTACACTATTAGGGAGACAGAGGAGGGTCCATAACACCATAAAAACAGCATGCAATATATACAAAAACAACAGAGTAAAAAAATGTAGAAGTAGAAGAAGAAGAAGAAGAAGAAGAAGAAGAAGAAGAAGGAGAAGAAGAAGGAGGGAGGGGGATGAAAGTGTGCCAACCAGCCCGCTCGTCCCTACGCATGAGCCGGTTGTATGGGCGGGCCGGTCAGTCAGCTGATCGCTGAAATACTCCACACAGTCTCTGTCTTCCAGACATGGATTTCGTCACACGAACGATTTTGTAGCCAATTACGCACAATGTGGACATTTTCATCCAAGTGCGGGAGGAAGACTCTTAACTTGGAGGGACCTCACTCAGGAATGAGTCCTCTGCGCGCACCTGGAGACATGCAGAGGCAACACGTTCCGTCCGGTCTGCTCTCAGTTTTATGATACCGAGCCGCTGTGGACCTGCGTTTGATTCCTGTGATGGGGAGAATCGTCACATGGAGCCGCGGTGCCGTGATCCTGCTGGCCGTCATTTGCTCATGTCGTGCCGGCACTCTGGAGTCCATCCACTGGAGCGTCTCCAACACAAAGTAAGTGGATCAGTGAGCCTCACACTCAGAGGTGGGTCCAACTTTCTGCTTCATGTGACCCAATTAATAAAGTTGATCAGAGGAGACAGTATTTGAAATCTAGAGCCGAAATAATGAATCAGTTGATTGGTGGATGGAAAAGAAATTGCCAACTGTTGATGACAGATGAATAATTTCAGTCATTTTTCATGCACATTTTCTGGTTCCAGCTTCTTTAATGTGAGGATTTGCTGCTCTTGTTTGTCATTTATGTGAGTAAATGAAGAGTCTTTGTGTTTCGGACTATTTGTTGGACAAAAGAAGCAGTGAGCTCTAGGAGGCAATTTTCTTTATGACATTGTATAGACTGAACAATTAATGATTGATGTGATAATAATCTTATTAATCATGATGTAAATATCACAAATGTCAAATATTTATATATTCTAAGCATATACATGCGGTTATCTGACCACTTAGTAAATCCAAAAGCGGAGGTGATGCTGATCCCTCACCAAAATTCAGAACAGAATTATTAGCAATTGCTGTGATTGCTCTGTTGGGATTGTTCATCTTATACCTCTCTCTCTCTCATTCACACGTTCAGCTCCGGCACACAAACACAAGGTACTCACTCTGGCCGACTCTCAGCACCAGCTTCATGGATTTGCTCCTACACACCCCTCCATTAGTATTTATTTACAGCTACTACCATTGATAATAATTGACATCATCGATTAATCTGCTGATTGTTTTGTGATTAATACATTTCTTGACCAATACAGTTTTAGACATTTATGAAATTCATCCATCACAAGATGTTGTCTTCCTGTCACCTAATTTGTTTGACAGTTGCCCCAAACAAAAATATACCATATGTTCAGTTTAACATTAAAGGAGCAGTACGCAACGTTTGTCTGATTCAAATGAACAACAAACTAAGAGACAGAGCGCCTGATACCATACGACGATGTGTGAAATGTTGTGCTGAGATGAGAACAAAAGCAACAAATTGCCAATCTAAAAGTCAGTTCAATAAAAAAAATTAAAAAAGAACTACGGGTCCAAAACTGTTAAGAATTAAACGTTACACAGTACATCTTTAATTAAGACGAAGAAGTAGCAGCTAATCCTCACAACAGAAGCTGAACTGAGGAGGCTGATTAATCATCTATCAAAATAGTTGCATTTGATTATCCAACTAGTTGTCTAAGCTTTAAAGTTCATTATCGTAGGTGTTTGGGCTGTTTCTCAAACAGACAGCAATTTAAAGACTTCACCTTTATTCGCTATTTTCAGATTTCTAATTCGCACTTCTTGGGATGATGAATAAAGGAGGTCTGGGAGCATTCAAAGCTACAAGATTTGGGCTGAAAAGATGGAAATGACACATCTTTATCTTGTCATACACGCAGGTTTAGTCCAGGTCTGGGTCTGGTCCTGTACCCTCAGATTGGGGACAAGATGGACATCGTGTGTCCCCAGGCCGACGCTTCCTCGGGGGGGAGGGAGGAGTTCTACAGAATCTACCTGGTCTCTCGGAGTCAGATGGAGAGCTGCACCATCGACAAGACCGACACGCCCCTGCTGAACTGTGACAAACCTCACCAGGACGTAAAGTTCACGTTCAAATTCCAGGAGTTCAGCCCCAACCTGTGGGGTCTGGAGTTCCTCAAGGGGAAGGACTATTATATCACCTGTGAGTGTGGGAGCTCGCGGCTCATGTTCACCATGTGCGTCTCAGTGCTGTAGGGGCTGGTTCAACACTTTAAAAATCAGCAGGACAAGCTGCTGGTTTCTACAGGTGGAACAACGTTTGAATCGATGCTAGCAACTGTTTTTTTTTTTTTTTTTCCATTTCTCCTCCTGGGAGGACGAGGGAGCCGTCGTCCTCGGCTCCCTCTCACTTTGTCAGTTTGCGTGAGAATCAAAAAAAATTGTGGCCTCGTTATTGGGTTGAACCAGCATCTTAGTGGCAAGTGATGCATGAGATAGAGAACAAGTCCGACCATGTAGCCTCGTCCACCTCCCCGCACTGTGACAGCACACTTCGCTCTGGCAGCCCAGTGTGATTTCAAGAGCTTACATGCCCCAAATCACACAAGGCTTTTACAGCATCAGGCAGATTTGATGGGAGCTTTCATGGCAACGAGGCTTGTGGCCTGTGAGATGTTGTTATCTGACCTAAATGCTGCTAACAAGTCGAAGTGTGTGTGTGTGTGTGTGTGTGCGTGGGAGTGACAGGGGTGAACAAGAGTTCTTCCTCTGTGTTTGTGTGCGTTTAAATGAATGTGTGTCATAGTGATTGATAAATCAGTAACAGTTAAAACTAAGATTATGTTTCTGTTTTTTTTTTACCTTAAAATAACAGCTTCAAAATATTTTTTGATGGTACAGCATCTTGTCATAGGCCCCCCATCCCTTGTTTCGTGACAACATACATGTTTAAAACACATGACATTGTTACAACGTTAAGAGTTTTTTTTTTTTAATTGTAGTTAGCACCCACGTTACATCTGAAAAATGTCACAGACCTGGGATTTGCATTCAAGACAGTGGCGTTGCTTCAGAAATTCAGAAAGTGGGGGGGGGGGGGGGGTTAGGATTTCTACACAATGTTGCTTTAACTCCTTTTGTTCACTTCCTGTTTTTTGCACCTTAAACTGAAACAACCGCTTAATTCAACACAAACTTCAATCGGAAACTCTTGACAATCAATTATGTTCAGGATTATGTTTTTATTAGTTTAAGAATGTGTTGTGTTCTCGTTACCTCAGAAGGAGTCTTTCATAGATACAGATGGAGTGGGTCGTCTTCCACTGACTCCACCATGTTGCACTGCCATGTTTCTACAGTAGCCCAAACACTGAATCTAGAGGGGTGCCTGTTGCATTTTAAGCAGCCACCGTAGAGGAGGGTGAGGCAAGGGTTTGTTTTTTTTTGTTCGTGGCAATCTGCAAACCGACCGCTGGAGTCCTTTACGCCGCTCCTTTATTAGTATAAATTATTTATTGTGGAAATTTTTTTTAATACAATTCTCTTTTTAAATGAGCAGTTCACCTAAAAATGAAATGTTCTGTATTCTGAAAAACATTTTGAGCTGCACCACATGATTCATTGTTTTGTCTGTGAAATGTCCCAAAACCGGGGAAAATCACAAGTTGACAGAGCCCAGCGTCACGTCTTCATATTGTTTGTCCTATCCGATCAGCAGTCCAGGTATTTGCTTGGGTATCACATAAGTCAAACAAAGTCAGCAGAGCCTCATATTTAAAGGAAAAGTTCACTCAAAAATGAATATTCAGTCGTTTTATATACTCACCCCCATGTTGATATGAAGTCGATAGAGGTTTTGTTGTCCACAAAACGTTTCTGGAGCTTCACAGCAAAGGCTCAAACTAAATGAAAACAGTGTTCTGAAAGAGCGGGAAGAGGGATGGTGCACCCACTACAGACGCTGTTAGCTCAGCGGCTACAGTGAAGAAAATGATGACAGAAATGTTGTAAACAACATATTTTAAAATCAGTTTGGGATCTCAGGTCTTCCAGAGACTTGGATTCCACCAGACAAGCTGTATGGAGCAATTTTCTGGTGTTTCCTATTTTTCTTTTATTTTTTTCCCATCTACTTCATTGTTTAGGAGAAGGTTGCAATTCTGTTTTGCTGTGAGGCTACAGAAATGTTTTGCAGACTACAAAACTTCACATGACTTTCCTCTGGCATCAATAGGAGCAGATCATGTCTGAAATGTCACTGTTGGTTGCCTCATGTGATTGTAAAGCAAACCTTTGGATTTTGAAATTCCGATTGGGATCTTCCCCTGTTTTCTTTCATTTAATAGACAAAACGATGAATGACTTTCCATTTGGTTGCATCTCCTGTGGTTTTATATGTGTAACTATCTAAACATAAAGTTCGTAACATTCTAGTTTGTGTTGTGTGTTTGCCCTTTTCTTGCCTCCGTGATGCAACATTCGGCAACCAGGCAAAGAAACTGCAACGCACTGCTCGATCATCTTGTTTTAAGACGACCGCGAGAAATGAAAACTGAAAACGTTCAAACAATTACACTTTAAAATGTTTGCCCCCTCCCTCCCTCCCTCTCTCTATGTGCATCAGCCACCTCTGCAGGCTCGCCGCACGGCCTGGATAATACTAATGGAGGGGTGTGTAGGAGCAAATCCATGAAGCTGGTGCTGAGAGTCGGCCAGAGTGAGTACCTTGTGTTTGTGTGCCGGAGCTGAACGTGTGAATGAGAGAGAGAGGTATTAGACGAACAATCCCAACAGAGCAATCACAGCAATTGCTAATAATTCTGTTCTGAATTTTGGTGAGGGATCAGCATCACCTCCGCTTTTGGATTTACTAAGTGGTCAGATAATCTCGATCATCTATTCAGTCTCTTGAGGAGAGATTGCCGTCATGAATTATCTGAAATCCCTAGTTCAAACCGCTGGCAGCTTAAGGCCATCAGCATTATCTTACATGCGATCATTCGGACAGGCTGCAGTCAATAATCTTTTTTTTTATTTATTTATTTATTTTTTACTGTATTAACATCAGAATAGCCAATGGTTGTTCATTTACCATTTTCGCTCTGAACAGACACGAACAAAGCAGATTCTGACCATGTTCACTGCCTTTACTTTAAATGTCTACGACTCTGCGATGCAACATTCATACAGAAACACATTGTTTTTTATCAATATAAAACGATGGAGGTGATATTGGTCATTCTTTTTAACCTTATATGTGAGGAAACAAACATTTAAAGTGTGCACGTTTTGCATGTTGGTGTGCTGCGCTGCACAGCCTCCGATGAATTAAACAGATGCTGTGTTTGTGAGCGCGCTGCCCAAAACTTTAGAAGCGAGAAAAGTTGAGAGTAATTTTTTGACCCCAGAAATGTGAAGTATTATTCATATAAATTATTCAAAGGTTTGAGTTGGAGATGAAAAATAATGTGTGCTTCTAAACTGATCATAACTGAAAGTTGGAGGCTGTTTTTCCCGCTGTGTTTACAAACACTACTGATGTAAACAAACCTTTAATCAGCAACGGGAGACATTAATAACGCAGATTTGGTTGCAATCTCATGTTGATCTCTTCATATATTAAAAGTCCTGTCAATCAGACCGGGCGAAATTGCACTTTCCAGTCCCGTGTTTGACATTTTTCAGAAGCTTCACAGCCCCTCTGTTTAGATTTGGAGTTTATACATTCATTTATTTGTGCATTCAAGCTAAATGTGGTGTGAAATTCTATTAAGGCCAGCAGTGAATGAAAGAGCTGAAACAGAACAAGCACACACATTTAAGAAAAAAAAAGAAAAAAAAAAGCTCATTAAATCGATTAATACATTGACATGAGATTTGAAATAATTTATTTATCTCATTTATTTCATCCACAGTTCACACGAAGGCCATAAAATGTGCGACTGATTTCTTGGTTATACTTTGTTTAATAACTGCTCAGTGTCCTTCGCAGGCAGAAGATAATCTCATTCTAGGTTTTTCCATAATCACTGCAGTTATTATTTTTGTGGAGTTTTGTCCACGCCTTTTTTTTATTTTTTTTGCTGGCCTCAAGATTTTCCTTCAAGCTTCCATCTTATACATAAAGAAGCACTCCAGCTCTTTACTGTTGTAAAGCTGAAGGGCGAACAAGAAATTTAAAAGCAGTGGTGTATTTGCACACTTTACTTAAATAAAGCCTAACCCTAAAAGTAAGAAAATACACCAATACAATTAAATGTTCTTCATAAAATACCCAACTCAACCCTACTATCAGCAACATAAAACACAATCAAATCAATGTAAGACTAGTTGTTTAGATGATTCGTAGTCCAAAGAACTACAGGATAAATTTAAAGGGTTCTGGGATGTTTATTGGGAGGTTAAAAAAAAAAAAAAAAAAAAAAAAAAGAATTAAATCGAAATCCTTCTACACATTTATTTTCATGTTTTGGGAGATTGGACAAAATGTTTGCTCTGGTTTGTGAAGTATAATTTGACCTCTTTGGGCCTCGGATGATTATGTAAATAAAGTCATCTGAGAAGTTGAAAGGTGAACAGACTGACCTGCTGACATCTCATAGACCAGTCATCACCAAAGTGTGGGACGTGGCCCCCTTGTGGGCCTCAATGGTGCTGCAGTCGGGCCTCAGGATGTAATTTACAACAAGTAAATGAAAAAGTCTTTAATGTTTCATTTTGTTGTCCAAGTTTGAAATTATAAAAAAGATATTTATGATTAAATGTTTACATCAAAACAATAATCACAACTGTTAAAACAGGCTGGTTGAACTGTGTGTTATTTTGTCTTTGTTTGACATATTTTTATTCAGTGTTGGATTATTATCCAATGAAGTGTGTTTCCCATTAATTTATGTGCAACCTACTGACCTGAGCCAGCGGCCAATGGCATTGCAGTGAACACAAATCCAACAGGAAGGCAATAATATTTGACTTGGGAACAGACTTAAACATCGTCATGTGCATTATATCGCGTCAATGATGGGAACAGAGTTGTGATTAAGAGAAGACGATTCTACATTCTGTCCACCGCCACATGTCTTTTAGTTATTTTATTTTTACTGCAGAGAGAATGTCAAACAAAGTATTCTTGTACCTCAGTATAATGACAATTAAGAAATCTTGAATCTTAAAGGTATGAAGATTTTCTGATTGAACTGCATCATTCTTAAGTTCGGGAATGGTGTCGTCGACAAATTAAATGTGAAGTGTGCTTCTTTTTGTAACGAATCACAAAGCAACAAAAGTGGAATCAGCCGGTTTAATCTTTAATCATGTGTTGCATGTAGAAGCTTATCATGTTGTTCGATACGTAAAATGTCATTGTGAAAGGTAAAGAGTCATGGTTAAATAAACCTAGTGGGCTAATAGTACGATATTTTCTTCTGACATGTAGTGTATATATATATATATATATATATATATAGTAGCATAAAATGGAAATACAAAATGATACTTAACTACAATTGTCTCCTGGCCCTACAGGTATTAGATGTATTAGTGCCCAAAGTTCATGCTCCCTGTTAATTTAATGCAGGTCTTCTGTTTTATTCTAGTTTAACCTGTATTTATTGAACCAGTAACTCTCTTGAGATATCTCCTCTACAAGAGAGGTTTTGCATACTTACATAAGGCTGTAGAGGAAAACCTGAATTGGGTGCATTCAGTTATGAATTTGCATACAGAGAGATGAAAGCATTAGTAATCGTTTTCCCGACCAAGCATAAAACAGAGTCATATCAGTGTCACTCGGAACATGCGTTTTCGTGGTCTAATTAGGTCAGAAAATGGGTTCTCTTCCTCTCTTTGTGATGATTTTCTAACTCTTTTGAATGAATGTTGAATAAAAAAAAAACAACAAAAAAAACCCTAGCTTTGATTCTGATTCACTAATGATCCATAAGACATCATTATAGTTACAAAAGAACCATTTTAACATGACACAGCCCCACCTTAACAGAGATGACAAAAACACCACATGCAGGGAAAAATTAGGAGATGTGTGTTGCGGTGCTGAGAGCCATATTACGTAATTTCATGTCAACTGTTCTGCTTTTTATTTAGGTGCTTCAGATCCACCTTCGACTCTTCAGGAGTCCCCCACCAGATTCCCACCTAAACGACCCAAGAACAAGACCACGGACGCCTCAGAGAAGGATAGAAAAAGCAGAACAGGTATGAAGACAAAGCAGATGTATTGCCTGGGGATGTGCAGGTGTACTATTAGTGTTTTGCCACACGTGACCTCACATTGTTGACCTCACATTGTTGACAGTCAACGCTGCTCTATATTTTTAAGGTCAACAAATTCAATGAAAAAACCTAAACCGACAAAGACCATGGCTTTCCTGCCTGGTCTCTGGAACTCACAGACATATACTAACATTTCAAAACAGGCAAAATATTTTCTTTCTTTTTCTAAAATTGAGCACTGTTATTTCTGTTAATTGAAACTTTATTAAGGACTTCTTTCAGTAACTACTTTGTTTGTCTGCTTGAATGAGCATTTACAGCGGCAGGATGGTGTATGTGGGATAAACTACAGTGCGCTTATTCACAGTGGTTTCTCATGGGATTTGTAAAAGATGAGAAACAATTAATATATAACCAATTATGCTTTAGCTTTACTTTCCCTGATTACGTTATTTTTTGTAATTTTATTTAGTCTTTCAAAGTATGTTTCTGGATCAGTGGCTGTCAGTGATTTAGAGCCACAAACATACAAAAACATGAGCATACTGAAGTCTTTTACAGGCGTGTGTATGTTTGAACCCACAAATGTTCGAGCTTTGCTCCAGAAAGGAAAAGACTTTCACCTACTTCTTCATCCTATATTCTATGAATCTGCATACAGAGTTTTCAGTACAAGTTTTACACAGGTTTTAGATTGAAGGTGACAAAATAAAGAATACTCAAACCAGACAGCATGCAGACTAAATACTATCAGAGGATTTTTTGGGGTGAGCCGTTGATGAACACTTTTCTCAAACAAGAGCAAGGTCAAAATCTAGATGATGACCACACATTTTCCAAAATCTCACAAGATTTAAACGTGTTTTATTTCTTATTATGCATGTTGTAAAAAAATGTATGTATTAATGTGACAATGCTGGGGTTAACATCTGGCTCTAGTTTACTGGGGTTGGGATGTCGGCAGTGGTGAAACAGGCTAAAAAAAAATCTTGGAAAAAAGTAAGTATTCAAACGTGACAAAAGATTTCATTCTCTGTTAACTGATTTGATTGACAGTCAGCATCACACATATCCTTTCTGTTAAACAGTATATTTCTTTATTCTGCTGTTTTATAATATGAATGAACAAGTGCAAAACACGTTGTTCGGCACAGATAGTCAGGTAATGTGAGGGCTTTACAGATCCAGTGCAAAGCCTCCTGAACTGCTCGAAGACTCGTGGCCCGCCCTGATAATATCAGACATGTTTGATATTTGTGAGTTTAAATCTGGATGATTACATTGGCACCTTCAGAGCCAGACCACAATAACAAATGACAAAGTACGGAGCTGCTGACGGTGCTGCTGAGGCTAACGTTAGCTAGCTTGCTACTGCTGACAGAAATGTAAAATCTCACCTCTAGTTTTGGCTGAAGACTTGTTTAACCCCCTGCTTTTGTTTTTTTTTACCACTGCACCGCATCACTAGAGAAAATTGTCGCTCCACGCTAACTTCCATTTTGTTTACATCTACTTCCCCATGAGATCATGTGAGCAGCAGCTTCAGTCTGCAGAGCCATGAAGCCGTGGCCGCGCCGCTGCACGGAGCGCTGTACGCAGTTTATTCTAAATGTGTTATCATTGAATGTGTCGCTTGTTGGATTGTAGCGCTTCAACTCTGCACTTCCTTGGTTCCTCAGCAACTAACCTGTGAGGTGTGCAGCAGATCGGATGAATGGTTCTCGAGATATGCGAATAACAGACAGACAGAGATTCTGTGCTTACAGATAATAGATTTGGGACACAGTGCCTCTACTCAAACCTTCCCTCAGTGCCACAGAAAGGCACAATGCTGTCTAACAGCGCAACACTAAAGATGAGAACATATTCTGACGGATCAGCTCCACCAGGGCATAAACTGAGTGTTTTTTTTAAATCTCTGTGTCGCCTGTCCTGGTTTACGCTTTCATCTCACTTTCTCTGTCCTTTTCTCTGTCCGTCCTCTGTTTCTCATGACAGACGCAGACTCAGAAACGGGACAAACAAACCCCAGTGGCAGCGGTGGCCCTGAGCAAGGACTGTTGATTTGGGTTGTCTCAGGCTCTGTGATCTTTCTTCTGGTCATCATAATTCTGCTGGCCGTGCTGTGGAGGCACCGTCGCCGTCGCTGTGTCCCAGATAACCAGCAGTCAGCCTCAGTGTCCCTCAACACTTTGGCTGCGCCGAAGCGGGACAGCATCAGCAGCGACAACGACGGCTCGGACCGCAGCGATGTTGTCTTTCCTCTGCGGCCGTCTGAAAGCATGATCTGCCGTCATTATGAGCGTGCGAGCGAATACGGACCCCCGGTGTACATAGTTCAGGAGATAATGCCCCAGAGTCCCACCAACGTCTACTACAAAGTCTAATGAGTGCTGCTCAAGTTCCGGAAGATAAGACTGTTGGGGACACACTCAGGCCACAGTCGATGACTAAACACTTGCATTTCTTTATGTTTAAACTTTGTAGTGTGTGTGAAGGAAAGTCACACGTGGGCTGATCTGAGAGGTGCTGCACCGGCCACATGTTGACGTTATCCCTGTGTGAATCAAGTGCACAAAGTGCTGTTGAACCTTTTAGTCCTCCTGACATATTGAAGACACAATCAGAGAGGAAGGTGTTTGTATGTTTATATTCAGCTTTCTGGAGGCGTGTGGCTAATGCCAGAGATGGATTCCAACTACATTTACTCAAGTACTGTTCTTTAGAAGATTTTTTCATGACACATAATACCTTCACCACATTTACACAAGAAGTTCAAAGATATGATGTCTTGTACAAAGTGTAAACATTTTAAATTGGGGGTCAACTTATTCATACAAACAGAAGCTGAAAGATTTTGTTGTTTTAGCCTCTGAAATGTGATGATTCTCTGCTTTTTTTCTTGTTTTAAAGGTGCACTAAGTAGTTTTGGGGAAGAAACTTGAATCATAATGAGAAAGATATTCATTCACTGATTCTTTATGCTTTAACAAACTGAACAGACAAACTGACCATAAGGACACAACAATTTCATACTGTTTTACTTTGTTTATCTTTGGCGGTTATGGAAAAATGAAATATTTCAGATATTGTATTTTTACCTCATTAATATTGTAAATATAAGAGTTTTAGTTTCTTCTCCGGAACTTCATCATTTCCCTTTCAATTACAGTAAACTGAATCATTTTGAGATTTGAACTGTTGGTTGGAAAAAAAAAAGACATATAATGACATCATTAAGACCTCTGGGTAATTTCTCACCATTTTCTTGTGTTTTACAAACGAAAAAAAAAAAAGATTTATTGAGAAACGAATCAGCTAAAACCACTCAGAACAAAAGAACAAATACTGTTTCACTCATATGCAAATATAAAATTCTGAGTTTGAGTTTCTTCTTCGGAACTACATTGTTTCCATTTGAATTACAGTAAACGGAATTATTTTGAGATTTGAACTGTTGGTTTAAAAAAAAGAAGACATTTAATGACATCACTAAGACCTCTTGGTAATTGTGATTGTTTCTCATCATTTTCTTATGTTTTACAAACAAAACAAAAAATGCTAATGAAACAAAAAATATAACAAAATAACAATTAGTGTTACACTCATATGCACTTTTTTCTTTTAATTTCCTTTACTTTTTACTTATGATATTTCAAGTAAACTTTCCTAATTTTATTTTTATTTCAGCTTTATATTACCAGAAATTCCCCAATTCCCCCAGGCCGAGGTGGCAGGTGTACAAAATCACAACATAGTAAAACGCAACATACAAAAATCACAATAAAACAGAGTAACGGGTATTCAAACATAGCAGCCTTTCAAGAAAAACAACCGTACTTACATACCTCTTCTTCAGTTAGTTGAATTGTGAATTCAGGACTTTTACGTGAAATTGATGTTTTTAAAGTCAACTAGTGGTGATGGTACTGAAAACATCTTTTTATGGTTTTATCTTTCAAAGAACAGTTATCTGTAACTCCTCACTGCCACTGCAGCAGCGTCATTTGTACAGGAAAATGTTCATTTAATTTAATTTATTGATCCTTTTAAAAAAGATTGATGGTGCACTCTCAATAAATGAAATGTGTGAGCACTTAAATATGACTTTATTACAACTGAATTGTGAGTTTGCAGTGCTGTTTGGTGAAATGAGAATCATGATTCTGTGACTTTTATTAAAGTAAAACCACCTCAAGGGATTCATCATGTAATCTTTCTGCTGCCTGGTGCTTTCATTGATATGTTTACTACGGTATCACCTTCTTTTTAAATGGAAACATTTAAGGGGCCATGCTTAAAAAAATGTTGTTCTCAAATGATGGAAATAGTTTTGCTGTGAAAGTTGTCGGTAGTCTCTTCCTCATTGTCTTCGCTCTGCTTTCCAAAACCAGCAGTGAAAGCGACCAACAGACCGGCAGGAAATGAAAAGAATAAAATGCTGAAATGAACATTTGAATCAGGCCGATGATAAATCAGAGAACACATCCCAGCTTCCCTTGTGGTTACAAAATTACTAAACAGCCCAGTGAGAAATGACTCAAGCAAGAGCAGCAGCAGCTCTGTTTGCATACAGCCACTGTGGTCCCATTATGAAATTATAACTTCTTTGTTATTTGAACGACTTCTACACTTCTTTTGTTTGTATATACAGTTCGGAAGTGACAAAGATGCATCCTACGTACAGTTAAATGACATTGAATTAGATCACCAGAAATTAGATGCAAGCATCATAAATATATATAGTATATAAGTTCCTGTTTCAGCTTCACATGCTCTTTGATGCCTCTAATGAACAGGTGTGTTGCATTGCCAAAGCTGATAACACTTCAAAATAGAAATATAAGGTTAGTCAATGCACTAATGGAATCAGATCACGGAAACTATGGGCTGAAATTGTACAATTTAAACCTATTTATCAGTACCACTGAGTGGACTGCAGAGGCACCTCTATCATTTAATATTTTAATTATATTATATTTTTAATATTTTATTTATACAAGTTTTTTAATACAACAACATTATGACAAGCAGAAACAAGGAACGGAATAAGACAAGACACCAAACAGCGGAGACAGAGACAAAAAAAAACAATAAAACGACCCAGAAAAAACTATCAGAAACAAAACAAACAAACAAATAAAAACAGCCAGCACATTCAGTACAAAGACAAGAAAATGTACAACTGTCAGTTCATTTAACAAGATGCCCCAGAGCATCCACTCGCAAAGGTAAAGAATAGATAAAAATAATGTAAAAAAAAGAAGAGGTCAGAAATGAAGACCAGGGGGCCGAGGTCGAAGGGGATCAAGGCAGGCCCGCTGTAATAAGGATGTTAGAGTCCCAGGTGTAGATAGAAAACAAGAACAGTACAATGGGCCAAAGCCACACAGGAAAAAAAGCAAACACTGTGGAAACATAAATAAAGGAATAAATAAGTAGAGCACAATCAATTCCCGGCCTGTGCTCTTTCCCTCCTGATGTTCACTGAACGGGACCCAGATCTTCTCAAACTTGGCGTGGCAGCTAGATAGAGGATATCGTATTTCATCTCGGTGTAGACAAGAAACCGTGTTGTTCAGCCATTTTTTAAAGCAGGGAGGGGAGATTGACTTCCATTCTCTTATAATGACCCGTTTTGCGATGACCACACCAGACAGAGCTTGGTGTAAAGCGGAGGGGAGAACTAGTGAGTCATTAGAACAGCCCACACTGCCGCTTTTCTAGACCTGAGAACAAATGGGCTGCCAGGCCAGTGATCACAGTTCGAGTCTCAACATTCAACATTTGCTAACATGAAACCGCTGGATATTTTTAAGTAGACCTTGGGAGAATTGCCAGCTGTGTCATCTGATACTTTTAACGGGAAGCTGCCTGGACCATCTCCAGCGGTATTTTCAAGCAAAAGATGATGTTTTCCTGACCCTCACAAAGTGGTTTTTGTTGCTCAACATAACCAGAGTATAAGCACAACATTTTCACAAGAGAAACATTTCGTATTAAATCTAAAGAGACGTCAAGTTGCAACGTAGTGTTTTATCTTATCTGTGGCTTTGCAGATCCTGAACTTTAACAACATGTGGAGATCAGGTTGTTTGTGAATGATTTTGGGTGGACAGATGCTGCTCAGAGGAGCGTGACTACTCATCATGACTTAATGGTGCTCATGGGATAGTGACTGTCATTCTGCAGCGAACAGCACCATGAGCAGGTTTTCACCATGTCTTGTGAGGTTGAATTGACTAAAGGATTAGGGGAGATATTTTGTAACCTCTCAAAAACGAATATTTTCTGTAATTAAAGTAAGAGTGTACCCAGCGGGACACAAGATACAAAAGGGCCTGTTTATGCGTGAAAATCTCAAATTGCTTCCTCTTCAACTTCCTCCGAACCTCTCCCTCACAAACACGCTCTGTAAATGTAGTGGAAATCTTTTTTCACTCATCATTTAATCGTCTCACTGTCTCTCCTGTGGCGCTGTGCGTGGCATCCATGGGCGAACATGTTTCATGCTCTTTCAGCCACATCATGCCGCACATTTTCAACCTGTCAGCTTCCATGAGCTTCCTCTCCACCAGGGACACTGTTGCCTCTCAAAGCACGAAAGCCAGACTGGGGGATCTCCGGGACATGTGCTCTGTGCATCAAACAAGGAAACAACTCAGCTCAAATTAATCAGGAATCATGCAGGAAAAAATGGTATTCGAGTTATATTCTGACACAGTGCACTACTTTCCTTCCTGTCCTGCAGCCTGACAGATTTAATCAAGAGCTGCAGGCGACAGGCGTGGATGGCCTCATTCTTACCCTGCAGCAAAAGGCAATTTCCCCTCTGGCAAGAGATGTATTTAAAATATCTGATGGAGAGTTAGAAAATGTGTCAAAGATAACTTCATTACTACTTTCTATAATTGACTTCTTTAATAGACAGACGTGCCTCTGCCAATTCAAATCGCTCTTTATAGGGAAACTCCTCCTCACTTTTAATGAGCTGAACCATGATGTGTTCATTCCAACAATTCACTGAGGTTATTATCACTTTGATGTCGCTAGTGCCTTTCTTTAGTGTGGAAAAAAAACAATATAACACAAATTAGCTTATGACTCTGAAACACTGCTGAGCGTGTTCGCTGTCCGTGTCCGTGTGTGTGTGTGTGTGTGTGTGTGCCTCCCCACCCCCTCGCTTCAAGTGATCCTTGCTCTTGTGAGATGGTTTTGTCCTATGCGAAGCTTCACAGCTGAATAGCCCGTGGTCGGGTGAGGTGAGTTCAGTTGACCCCTGGGTCACGCGGAGACAATGGTGGCCGGGCTTCTATAGGAAGAACAAAAACAGAGACCCCCGGGCTCATGGCCCCTGTTGTGGGAGGGGCCTGGGTATGGTAGGCCATTTTAGAGAAAAGGGGAAGAAGTGGCGCTGCATCAGAGGGGATGTTTTGGATCTCAAGTGCAGACTTGAATATCACAAGTGCTGCCAAGCTGTACTCTTCACCTGGGGAGGCTTTTCTCTGCAGTTTAATCGTGTCTTTATTTCCACCCCAAACATAAGATATCATCTGCAAAGTGGCCTGAAATTCGGCTCATCCCTCCCCATCATTTGTGCACAAAGCTCGACGAGGAGGGGGGAGGTCTAACAAGGAGAGCCGTAAGCTTTTATCTGACCCCATGGGACGATGTGAAGTCTACAACCTCCCTGCCTGCCTGCCTGCCTGCCTGCCTCCACCCACCCCCCACCTCACTTCCATATGCAGAGGAACTAGCCCCACCGCTGGCTTTGTGTGGGGGGTTGGGGGTCATGACTGAGCGCTCCCACTCCCACAGTGTGCCATGAGGAGTGGAGAACAACAGATATTCTGCTATTAGTTTTTTTTTTATTTGTTGGTTAGTTGAAGAAGAGAGTATTAAATCTCAAACCAAACTCCTTTTATCTAAGTGTCTGAGGATTTAATACACATTTACAGCAACATCGCGTCCAGAAAAGAGAAACGACTGCATAAATACAAGAACAAAATCTTAAAACTATAAATGAGTAATGAGGAACAAAAACATCCCACCTCCTCTCTGGAACACGGTGGGTTTCAGAGAGCTGATTTTTTTTGTTCAAATCAACAGACACACGGGTGATGGGGAAGTTGTGGTTTTAGTGCTTCCTCTCACAGTTGAAATGCAATGGTGTGACTGTACATGTGGTACAGTATCTTAGTTAGCTAGTTCCCTCTGCTGGCCGGCTACCATACTGTATCACACTCGCTGTTTTTGTCAAATCACAGGATTTCAACAGATAAATAAAAAAAAACTGAAGGTCAGCAGCAGATTGCACGCCCTTCGAAAGAAAAGTCATTTTTGTGTGACCTCTCAACACAACACGTTATCAATAACAATGAGTTTTTTATATTCCAATATGTACATTCACATTTCCATTTAGGGCATTTAGCAGATGCAGGTATAAGAAGGTGAAATCCCGTTATTCTGCATTTCATCAAACCTCCATTACACTCTTCACTACCCAAGGTTTGTTTTCGATTGGGGGAAAGGTGGCGATGAGTTTGGAAGCCTTCCAGCTTTGAAGGGATCGTCCCTTGTTTCTTTGTTATCAAACTTCAGGAAAATGTACTTAAAAATGCTTCTTTTGTCATGTATTTAACTGTATTTACACGTTTGTGTCGCAAACAAAAAAATGGTTGGAAGGATTTTATTTTACTCGTTCTTAAAGCGGCAGGGGGGAACAAACCAGCAGCTCTCAGTAAATGAAGAACCTTTACTTACAACAATGTTGTAGAAGTACTGGATAATCTTTTTCTCTATTTCTTTGTTGCTTCATACAATTATTTCAGTGAGATGTGAAGAGTTTAGAGGGGAAACGTGTGTTCGGTGTAACGGCTTTCAACTTAAAGATATCTGGAACATAAAGGTAAAATGGCCTTTTAATGTTTTTTCTAAGTTTATCAGGTTGTTTTATGTAAAATCTTAATTTTAAAAGTAACTTCAGCTGGCAGATTACTAAAACGCACAATTTACCTTTGAAGTGTGTGAAGCAAGGATAAGTTTACAGTTGCATAAAATTGAAATACTCCAGCAAAGTACAAGTACCTCAAACGTGCAATTAGGTAAATCTAATTTAATCTAATTTATATATTTTCACCCAAAAAAATATGATAAAAATAGTGGTGAGTGAAATATGCCGTTTCAGTTAAACATTTTATTCATTTTAATAAAGAGACCTAATGTCAACTTTTAAAAAGGTCCTCAAGATTTTGTCTGCTAACAGACTGATTGATCAAAGTGCAAATTCAAATTCCTGATCACGCTGATCATAAACACAATCGAAAACAAAGAAGTTTGGCAGCTCATATTTAGTACAGTCCACCAAAACCTCAACGTGCACGAGGCATTTTAATTTCTCTACATGTGGAAAAGTCAGTTTTGCAGCAGCAGCAGCATCTGAAACATGTACTAAAGACTTGTATTGATCAATGCTTTGCATCTCACTGTTCAGGACTTTAACAATTCTTTCCTACCACACATTCAAATAACTTTCATGTTGAAGTGCTCAGAGAGAACCAGATGCAGAGGACGTGTGGATGTTTGAGTTTGGGCCCTGCATCCTGTCTGCAGGGGCCCCGAATTTGTTGCAGTGCTCGACTGCTCTTCTGTTGTGGTTTGATGGCTTGTGCCTTCAGTAGTAAAGTCTCCACAACATCCAGACGTTTTTTTGTTTTAAATTTCGAGAAGAAAGCAGGCGCAGAGAAAGGCATGAGTGTATTTTGAGCTCTCTGTGAGCATGACATGTTGCAGGAAATTTGGTTCAATGGAGAGACACACTCTGAATCACACAATTGAGAAAAGGCAGTCATAATTATCCACATTTTATAGTCTTTGCAAGTTTATTTTACTAAAACTTTTCATGCTTCACAAACCAAACATCTGTTATTTGGATTTGGCTGTTAGATGAGAAGCATTTTTGCCTTTGAAGCCGGGATGCAAATATGCTTTTTTACAAACTAATCTTAAAAATGGTTTTAACTTAAATCAATTGTTTCAAAAAGATTTCAAACTTTTGCTTTTAACATTTCGTTTCTTTGATCCTGAGTTTATTATTAAAAGATTTAAGACAAATGTTTTAAATAATTTGTAGGAGCTTTATTTCTGCGTAAAAGCCAATCAACAGTTTCTTGAAGTCCTCTTTAAGTACTGATCTGAACTAATTAAGCAAATTTAACCCGAAAGAGACAATTTAGATTCCAACCCAAATCTCATTGTTGTCTCACCATAAATAACTTTTAAATAATCATAAAGGTAGAAATTCAACTGCAATCTGACATCAGTGTGAGCCTGTTTTTGGTTTCATGTACTGAATAATGTGTCTTTGAACATTAAGGCCTGAGAGCTCAATTTGCTCAATTTTTTTGTATTAGTTTTGATGGACCTTTATATTCCTGTTTACATGCCTACTTACTTGTTAATGTTGAAGAGTCACTGAGCAACTTAACTTTATCATGGCCTGAATTGTAATTTCATGAAATCAGTAAAATCGAATTTCAGGATGACAATATAAAAAAGAAAAAAAAATCATAATCAAAGATCAATTTCTTGTCTTGTTTCCTTGCATGGTGGACGACAATTAAACAAACGCACCTACAGATCGATCCGTGTGAAAACAACACAATACAGGCTGACTCGGACGTGTTGTGGAGCAGCAACAGGTTAATTAGTCGTTGGATTATTGCAGTCAAACGAACACACAGTGCACCTGAGGAACAAAACGAGCTCATACATGGAGAAAATCTTTACAATCCATCGTTTTTATTTTGATTAAATAAAATAAAATAAAATAAATAAATAACACATGGCTTCTTCTTCAGATTATTAATCCCTTCATTAAAATGCTAAACTTTAATGCTCATAAAGCTGTATGGCTGAAGCGCTCAGCTCTGCATGCATGTATGTATTCCTTCCAGTATTAAAGGGTGTTGAAACCCGCAGTGATCCCTGTCTGTCTCCCTCTCCTCCAGCGGGAGAGGTGGAGGCTGTTTGGTTGGAGATGTGGGTCGGAAGTACCGTAGTTTATGTATGCTAATAGGGAGAGTTGGGGGTTGTAGCTAGATATTTACGTTCAGTGGGAGCCGCCCTTCATTCACCCACATGGTTACCAACTGGTCGCCTTCGCGCCACTTTCCTAACCCCGCAATCATTTCTAACCAGCGTATCTGGGCTATAAATTCACCCGCGATCGGCTCGGATTTCACTCCACGCTTCGGTTTTGTCCTCCGGTAGAAAAGTTTTCGGATTAGTTGCGTATTTATTTCCCTCTTTTGTCGGCGAGAGACTACACGGCAGCCCAAGCAAGTGAGCGAAGATGGTGGATTTCGGCTGGTGAGTGTCTATCGAGCGCATGTTTATCGGCAAGGAAGTCGGGTTTTGGGTTATTTTTCCAACCTCTGCTTTTGTGAATGAAACCCCGTAACGGTGTGTTTTGCGTCTGTTTCGCGTGTCTTAATAACCACGCCGACTGGGGGGGATATCCAAACATTAACACATAAAATGATATGCTTGCGATGAAAACAGTGTAACGTGAGGCGCATGGCAGCCCCCTCTCTGCTCCACCATTGAGGGAATGAGGGAGATTTGAAAAGCTTGTCCGGAGCTTTCTCCGCTGCGCTATAGCTTCTAGTTGTGAAAAAAATTACCCTCCCGGTAACAACCGCGGAGTTTGTGTACACATGCTGGTCTGATATTTTGAAAAGTGAGTTTCTAAACGTGCTTAATTTGTTGCTCGGTCTCGAGTGCAGTGGTGTGTGAGTTAAAGTGCCCCCCAGAACAAAGCAGCAGCACATGGGGCAGTTTTAGGCCGCGCGTTTTAGCTCAAGCTAGCTTAGCCTAGCCGCATGAACTTAAAATAGTAGTTTCGCGGCGTGAGCACGCACATTTCCCCGCCGAGACGAGGAGTGCAGCGTAATAAAGTCATGTGTGGATAAATACACCCGGCCCAATGAGACCAATTGGCATATTTTCAAACGTGTGCTCGTTTGTTGTTGGCTAGCGGGCTAATCAGTGTCGTCAAACTCTCATGTAGATTTTATTAGCTTGCGAACAAGATATTCAAAATGAGCCGACAGTGTTCACGTAAAACACCCGGAGTGCCGCCGTGCCGTCTCCAGTGACAGCCGGGGGAGGCAGCTGTGGTGTCGTTAACACGGTTTTGCCATGTTTTCATGAAGCTAACACCAGCTCGCAGCGGCTAAGCTACCTGCCCCAGACCAGCGCACGGCTGCTGTTAGCTTCTGTTCCTACATGGACGTTAGCCTTGTTTTCTAGGAAGCCCGAAACCGCAAGCCGCGGCATTCCCCTGAAAGTAAACAACACGCACTTGCAGTTTAAGTGTGCACTACCACGTTGGCATACATCTTGGTTAGCTTTTAAGGCATTTATGCTAAGGTTGGCGCACTTCGAGGCGCCATGTTAAAGACGGGTGGGGGAGGGGTGAACAACACCGCGTTCCCTGCGCAGGCGCTCCGGTGTCGCAGGGAACGCGGGCCGCAGGCTGCGCTGCTCATTCATGTTTTCAGTGACCTCGTGCTGCTGCAATAAATCATAACATCTTGTGTCACAGCAGCCAACTCGTGTAGTGATCGACTAACCAATGATGGTGGCGCCCACGTCTCATGTGTTGCATTTGAATTCCACGTTATTAGACATGTTTGTTTTTAAAAAAATTACAATAAATCGTATACGCGTGCGCACACACCAACCCAGAGTATACTTGTTGCAATGGCGAAAAGAAGCATTCATCGTCTCATGTGTTTTCTTTCGTTTTTTTTTCCCCCCTTCACAGATCTACGTTACCATGAGGTGCAGGACCCTGGCCACAATTGCAACATGGAGCCATGTGAACATCCCTCCCATGGTGCTGTAATCAGTCTGTGGTATTGTCAAAGTGCTTACAGTGCAGGTAGTACTATGCCATACCTACTGCAGTGGAGGCACTTACAGCAATACCCCGACACCGATGTGCAGGATCCGCTGATTGTACATGTCATTTGAAGTACTGTCTTTGTGCTAAGGTGCATCTAGTGCAGATAGTGAAATAGACTAGCACCTACTGCCCTAAGTGCTCCTTCTGGCATAAGGGGCTGTGATATGCGCCACCAGACCATTTCTAATTGGGCTGAAATATCTCGCAGTTCTCTGCTAGTTTTGCATAGTTGCACTACAAGAATAGATGAGTTGTGCAAATCTATGCAAAACTGATGGTGGCCTGCTTGCTCTCCACCGGTTTAGATTTCTTTGGTTTTGGGGGTGTCACATCAAACACACTCTGATTGCTTGCTACACCTGTGACTTGTTTTTTTTTTTTAAAGGCGTATTCTCTAAAGGAGAGATCTCACCTAGTGCCTCAGTTTCAGCAGTACTAAAGTGCTTATAGTGCAGGTAGTGTTTCTCCTATCTACTGCAATGTGAGCACTTGAAGTACTTCTAACTAACTGCATCTTTATGAAGTTCAGAGGTTTTTAACTGTTGACTCGTCTGTTAATCGTCACATGGTCAGTTTTGCTGGTTTGCATCCAGCTTTAACTGTTGTTCGCTGTGCAAATCCATGCAAAACTGACTACGCTGATGAACGGTCATCCTGATCATATTTTACTGTGGTGTTTGTGTGACTGTCTGGGTATTTGGAGATGTCCCTTTCTGTGCAGGTGGGGATCAGTAGCAATGCTGTGTACCTGGAGGTATTGCACTTGTCCCGGCCTGTGTAGGAACGAGGAGATGGAGGCAGCCAGTATCTTAAACCAAGCGATGATTTAGAAAACTCTTGCGCTCGTGTTTACACGCCCCATTTTGTTTGGTCTGTTTTGAAATGCATGCGATTACAGGTGATGGGTTTAAAGTAATACATTGTAATGTTGCCTGGAAAAATATAAAAAAAATGTTTTGCATTTTCTTTCTCTGAATGCTTTTTTTTTGGTATGCAAATCTCACAATTTATGGGTTGCATCTCTCAAACATCAGTGCATGTTTTATGGTTGGAGTTGGCAGAGTTGATCTGAATCTCCAGTAAATTTTAGCTGGAAAAACTAAATTGTGGCATAACTTTGTAATGCCAGCTCTATAATAAACTGGAATGCATTCAAATTTAACATGTTTTCATCAATTGTTTTTACTGAACTCTGATTAAACAATTGACAAAGGTGATTTACTCTTGACCAACTTGGCCACCACATGAAATAATCTGTCACACAACTAAATCCTGTTTGTTCCAATCTTATAACAGCGCTGGTGCAGTCTGCAATGACTCTTAGGTAGATATTAGATCACAGTGCTTGTATTAGTGAGGAGAAAATAACTGGAAATAGGAATTTTACATATGCAAAACAAGGGATGTGTTCATGAATGTTACAAAAAGACACTGACAGACTCTGAAGTCTTCAATTTTGGGTGTGATGCAGTTTTTTGAGGTTATAAATGGGTATCATTATATATATATATATATATATATATATATATATATATATATATATATATATATATATATATATATATATATATATATATATATATATATATATATATATCCTTTTAAATTTACTTTAGTGTTGATGCACCTCTTTGGAATTGAAGGATTAAAACAATTTTACACAACATTTGAACTAATCTAATGAAAGAAATTATCACTAACCAAAGTTGGTTAGGAATGTTGGGATACTTTAATTTTTCACATTGATTTTGTAATCTGCAATATTTATGCCCCCCCAAAAATGTGACACATTTCATTTGACTTTTATTGCGTATCCATGCACATTCATATATGCACTCGTAACCCAATATTACTATTAACCTGCTTTCAAAACTCATATCCTGCTATTATATGTTTCCGTTCTAGACGTAGGAAAGGACAAGATCAATGTGTGATGATCCCCTGTGGGAGAAATTCCGTTTGACACAGCAGCACAAGGGAACAAACAAGAATAAAATCAAATTGTACTGAAACTGTAAAATGTACGTAAAAAGTACGCTAGATGGATCAGTGTGCACATACCTGTGCCACATTCATGTAAAAGCAAACAATGTATGATTGACAGCCATTGAAGGTTATCAGTCATGTCATTTAATCTACTTTGACTGAATTTTACATGAAGGAAATAAAAAAAATCCTCATTTATGCTCCACACTGGAAGAAAATCCCATAGAAAGACTGAAGAAAATGTAATTAAAAGAGATAAAACAAACGCCAGTCTTAAAGAGGCTTCAGGTGTGCTCCTCTGTAGCTATGAAGAAGTTTCTGTGTAGGAGTCTTGTGTTGTAGCTGACCTGCCGTCCACCAGGTGTCGCTGTCGGGCTGCAGCTCAGCCGCGCACCCGGCCGCAGAGTGCAGGTAGCGACACGGTACCGCCTCTGCTGTCGGTCCAACCAACTTGGCCAACATGCCGCTTTCGAACAGAGACACAGCGCTGCAACTTTCCCTCTGTGTGTGGATTTAAATGATCATCCGGAGCTTCTCACCGACACGAACACAAACGCCACATGGTCGCCGCTGAATCCTGAAACCTGAAATGTGGACTGGACTCACCTGAGCGGTGAACTTACAGACAGATCTGTTTTTGTGTTTTTTCCTTTCTTTTTTTTAACCCGGGATTTTTATTAAAATGTCTGAGCTATGGACGAACTACATTTTCCTCCTGGCGTTTTGTTCTGGATCAGGGTTCGGGATCCCAAACAAATGCGACGAAGTGCGGAAAGTTTTCCAACTCAGGGAAATTGGACCAAATCAATTATTGCCTTTGAGTCCCAGACCAGGTATGTTGGAGTTAATCTTTACTGTCTGGTTTATTTAACACACACAGATAAAGTGTCACTAACCAGCCAGTAACACAAAACTGTATCACATTTTTTCCTGATGTGTTGTATTTTCTTTATTTCCATCCTCCCGGCGACTAAAGACTCAACATCCAACTACTGATTGACAGAAATATGCCTGAGAAGTGACTCAACACGACATTACCTTCCAGTAGAGCTCATTAACTGCACTGTAGCCTTGAACCTGTCATTTTCTGCCTCCTTGAAATGCCCTTTGTAGTTATAAAACACACCTTTTTAAACACATTTCAGAGGCGTGTGTGCAGTTATGATAATGATATAGACAGAGGAGCAGGAGAGCTGTGAGCTGTTTAAATGCCATATTTTTATGTGTCTTTAAATCAAGATATTCAGAGGAAATGCAACATGACTGCAACAATACAAGTCCATTCTTACAGAGGAATACGACATCTTTACCCATGTTATATACCCTAGTGTGGGTACAGCAGTATGTCAGTAGGTTCATAAAACATATTTTTAAATCATATATTTCATATATATATTTATAAGCACTTGAAGCTGAGCAGCAGTAGGGAATTGTGAGAGAAATTTTCGGAGTGTTTGCTGAATAAAAACCCATGACAAGGTTGTAAAAAGTTCCCAAAAATCACACTTGAGTAAAAGTACAGATGGTCGTCAGTGGTTTATTGAGCTTATGAAGCATGAGACTCTTCTTAACACTAAATCCTTTACATTTCTTGAAAAATAAATAATCAGTGACAGCTGCTGGATGGCACACAGTGTCTAATCCTGCTGACAGCCTTCAATGTCAGACACACTGCTGTCAGAAGTACCCAAAAATCATTCTTGAGCGAAGGTAAAGATATTGTGTTAAAATGATTACTTTTGTAAAAGTTAAAGTCACCCATAAGAATAGTATTTGGGTAAAAGTCTTAAAGTCTCTGATATTAAATGTACAACAAAGGGAAATAAAACATGTAGTTGTGTTGTTCTGAATAACAGAATGAGTGTTTTTTGTTATCCAATTGCAGATGAAATAAATGAATTTATGGTGATAAAATGTGCTTGTTTGGCTCTGATGCAGCATGTAATCTGTAAAGTAACTAGTAATTCAAGTTATCAAATAAATGAAGCAGAGTGAAAGTACAATATTTAGCTCCAAAATGTAGTGGAGTGGCAGTAAAAAGCAGCAGAAAATGAAGATACTCAGTTAAAGTACAAGCACCTCAAAACTGAACTTCAGCACAGTAGCAGTTGAGTAAATGTACTTAGTTACACTCCATCACTGATACCTGAGTCAAAGTAAATATGTTGTGTTAAAATATGACTTTGGTAAAAGTGAAAGTCACCTACAGGAGAATCTATCTGGTATTAAAAAGTTTTTTTTTTGTTTTTTTTTAAATCTGAATGCTGATAAAATCGAGGAATTTAAAAATGTGCTGCTTTTGCTCTGATAAATTATTTAATCTGTAAAGTAACTTAAGTTAACCAATAAATGTAGTGTGGGTATAAAGTACAGTATTTACCTCCGAAGTCAGGTAGAGTGGAGCTATAAAGCAGGGGGAAAACGGAAATACTCAAGTGAAGCAACAGTTGCAGGTACCTCAATTGAACTGTAGTAAAGTTCTTGAGTAAATGTACTTAGTTACACTGTGGACCGGTCACCTATTGTTCACTTCGCTGTGCTACCAGTAGTTTGTTGTAAAATCCAAATGCCATTGAAATCAACACATTTTCAAGTATTTTGGCTCTAATGCAGCATGTAATCTGCAACGTAACGAGTAACTAAAGTTATCAAATAAGTGCAGTAAAGTTAAAGCACAATACTTGACTCTGAAAGGAACTATAGCGGAAGTTTAGAGTACCAAAAAGGGAAAAGTTACTCAGTTAAACTTTAAAAAGGGTATTTGAGTAAATGTAGTCACATTCCACCGCTGTGAGAAGGTCTCACTTATTGCTCATTTCACGTATTAGCTGCAGAACACGGGCTGATTTAAAATGTGCTGTTTTAATCCAGTGGAACTAGGAGCTAAAGCTGCTGAAACTCTGCTCCCTGCAGCTGACTAAAGCAGATAAGTGGCTTGCGGGGATAAACAGGACTTATTTTGTGTAAAGTTAGGTAAACTAGGCTTCACTTAACTTTCTGAACAACACCAATCATGTAAAACGTAAGATTTGGGGGGGAATTATGGGTGTGGATGTACCATGTGGGCTGTCATTGACTCCCTGCTGCTGCTGCTGCTGCTGCTGCTGCTGCTCTCTGTGCTCCTCTTGGAAAAAGTAAATCTTAATGGTGTTGACTGCCATCCTGCCACAAACTGCTCCCTATAAACTTCACCACCCCCTTTCCTCTCCTTTTCACTGCTGTGCGGAAACCGATTCAATTGACAGAAAACCCGCAAATGCCCCTTCAGCCTCTAAATAACCCTCAGAATGCCATCACCACTCGTGCTGCTGTAATGAGCCAGCATGTGTGGCTGTGTTGATTTAAATCGTTGTGCCGTTTCTTTTCTCTGCAGTGATGATATCCTCCCGATTCAGTGGCTATAACACTGTGAAAACACTCGCTACTGTTTATAACTGCACCTCTGCTGACCTCTCTGGCAGCCGCGCGCCGCTGAGCGGTCCTCAAGATCGGAAAGATGTAAATTGTTTTCTTGATGGCTCAGATTAACATCAGATAGTGTAATGAGAGGTATGGTCGATTCTAGAGAATGATTTTTTTTTTCTTAAGTTATCTATGACTGAGTGTGGGCTTGTGAAAAAATAACCTCCAGAAATTCCAGGAATCCGGACGAGAGCGAGCCGTTTCCGTGTAATAAGACGTGCCAAACAGCCTTCAGCTCTGGTCAGAAGTCAGGAGAGTCAGGAGTCTTTCACCTCGGCAAAACAAAAGATGTCGTCTGCGGCGTTGGAAGTGGAAATGTTTCTGGGAAGCATGTAAAAAAAAAAACAAGACCTGGGGCGCTTTCAAGTTGTCTTATCTAGGAGAGTTTGAATTCCTCCTCGTGTGCCATCGCCTGCACTGCTCCCCTCCTCACACCGGGAGCCGATAGCGTCTCTGGCAACAGCCCGGCGTGCTCTGTCTAGGCATGTCGGAGAGGCTTTTTGGGCCACTTTGAGATGTTTTGATTGTCCCGTATGTGCGCAGATTGCTTACATTTGTTGTAGTGGAAAACCTGAGACACACCACTCTGTGAGGCGATAACGCTCTGACCGAGATCTTGTCTCAGGATGTAGGTGTTTTGGTTTTCTTGCTTCACTAAAGCATTTTTGAACTTGTCCGCTGACTCTTTACCTTATATTTTAAGGCATGTGCTCAAGATTATGGCCCATGAAATGATTTATGCGAGCATGATTCACACGATCAGTTTCAGCCCTGTTTCCACTCTAAGTACTCAAAACCTTTCGTCCCAGGAACTACTTTTACGGGAACAAAAAGTTCCTTTATCCAGTTGTTTCTTGTTTTTCCAAAGGTGGTCTAAAGATCAGCGAAAATACAGCAAATTTGTCTGTTTCGGCTGTTTTTCCACATGGTTTTTGCTGAAGACTCTGAATCAACAATCGTTGTTGGTCGATCTGTCATGGGTTTTCTCCATGTTGATGTGTTGAAGCCTAATGCAAAAACCCCAACTGGCTTTAAAAATGGCAGCTAAAATAAAATGCTGCTTGACCAGTCAGAAATGTGTAGCTCTGCAGGCCCCACCCTCAAGGTTCCTTTATTTTTTGTACTACCCAGCATTGTCACACCTACGACCCGCTGTACAATTTACCAGCCATTTAACGATATGACGCATTCAGTAGTAGCTGGTTGTATTATACGCTGTCCATGAATGTATCGATAATGCTGTCTCGTTTCAATTAATTTCCCGACTTGATAGCAAAATGTGTATCCTACGTCTCACGTGACCATTTTCCAGCCGGTCATGCTTGATGTGGGCCATGATGATGAATGTAGATGTTCTCCTTCCCGTCACTTAACGCTCATTCGAAGCTACTTTGATGTGGAGCTTGAGCTTTCTAACTGAGGTATGCCATGTTCAACCCAGTTTTCAACATCATTTTAAATGTGTGTTGAATATATCAAATTACACATTTACCCCCTTTTTTTTCTAGTGGTCATGACTCGTATACCATAATTTCCCCTAAAATACGATAATTTTAAGCCTCTTGTATAATAGTTTAACTTTTCCCATCTGGGAAATGCTGCTTCTACCCCCTAAACAGAGACTTTTTGGAGATAAAATAATATCTCATGGTCCTTGCAATGGAAACGAATTCCTCTGAAGGTTCCTACTTCCTGGAGAAAGTTCCTGCAGTGGAAACAAGGCTAATGATGATTCCCTGACTTCTCAGAGCGGTTGACTTAGATTAAAAAGTGTCCGTCGGCTGATTCCGGTTAATTATACTTGCTTCCGTTATACTAGCATAATGTTACCATGTTAGCATTGTGGGCATGTCGGCATACTGTTGCTAGCGTTTACCTTTTTAAAGCCCTGCTGTGCTTCAGTACAGCCTCACAGGGCTGCTAGCCAGGCTGAGCGCCCTGCTGATGAATGCAGCTGAAGCTCGTCATGTTGGACAGTTGGCAGTTCATCACACAGCTAATGCGGAACGTGGTTAGACGCACTCATTTATTCATGCCTCCGGGCAGTTTAGAGTGTCAAATGCACCAGACATGTATGTCTTTGGAATGTGTGGAAGAAAAGTGGAGCAAATCCTGAGTCCCAGTTTTGCATTGTGTTTGAGTCACAGAGGTAAGCATTCCTTTCTCTGAAAGATAAATAGCCTACCTGGTGATGTCTGACGAACACGGGTCTTTTAACTACATGCTTGTTCTGAAGCCATTTTCAGGTTATTTCCCAGTTTACTGATCCTAAAAGATGCTGTAGATGATATATGTCTTAACAAGGTGAACTAAACATGTATTATAAGTTAAATCTGACCATACAATGTCACTTTATAATATTTAGTTTTTTCTAACAATGTCATGCATTCATTTTTCTCTTGTGGTGAACAAAATGAGCAAAGACTTGTCATTTCCATGCTAACTGGATTAGGAAATGCGGTCATTACTTTAGCCACCCAGATGGTTAGAGGAGTCTTTGAGGATTCGGGGAATTCAGAACAGAGCTAATTGTTATTAAAAGACCATCTGGGTTATTCGAACATTGCCGAGAATTTTCCCGAGAAGCAAGTGCTTATCTCTGTGACTGGAAATACAGAGGGAATGAAATGGTCTTCTTAACACTGAGCCGCCCTGCTTCTCACTTCTGTCCCATTTTAAATCTACGCCTCTTCTGTCTATAAAATCCTAACGTTTGATCTCGGTGACTCTCAGGTTCGGACCTCCAGGTGTGCGTGTCCAAGAACCTGACGTGCTGCACCAAGAAGATGGAGGAGAGGTACCAGGTGGCGGCTCGCAGGGACATCCAGAACCTCCTCCAGACGTCCAGCTCCAGCCTCAAGTATCTCATCTCACGTAACGTGGCCGCTTTCCAAGGTACAAGCGTGATGTCATCTCTGCTGTGAAGGCTGAACTTCACGGACGCGTGCTCAGATGAGAGCGCAAATGTTTACGTGGATAATTGCATGTGTGTACTTTCTAGTAGGACACATTAGGAGTTTGGGTTTGTGTGGGTGCTCTGCGAAAACACTGGATGAGTCAGCGTTTGTGTGTGTGTGTGTGTGCGCGCGTGTGTGTGTGTGCAGTGAGACTCCACATCAGAGAAAACAGAGCGGAGTCTGTCCTCCTTCCAGATCTACCGCTACACTCTGATCTTGAGATTAGATAGGCTGGCTGTTCCTGTAGGAGATTCGGGAGGAGGCTGTCTGCGGGGTGAACGTCTGACTGGGATGTGTTCTGGGGCTTTTACTAATAGCTTCTCTTCCTCCGCAAGGTGTCCTGCTTTACTGTCTTCCAATAAGGAACTAAATCATCATCTTTAGTGTACTGGAACACCGTTATCCCATCGTAAACAGGCTGTCTTTAACCTCTCTCTCTCATTGTTTTCCATCTTCTCACTCGGCAATGACTGACAGTTGACTTGCAGGCAGCCGCTTGCCTCTGCCTGTGAGCTCTCCCTGCCAACACAGTGGGATGTCTCTCCCACTCTGGCTGATAGCTGTCACATGACCGCTCAAATGGGTGGGCAGCAAATACAGAGCTTATGACTTGAATGTGCAGACATATGATTAGGCCACTTCACTTTAACGACGTCTCTAAGTTTAAAGACGTGCTGTTATCCTCCTCCTGAACTCAAATGATTTATAGGAGAGTCTCGTGTGATCACAGTCTTTAAGCTGCGGTTTTGCAGGGGCAATGCCCGTCTTTTTGACGTCAGATGTTTGATGTGTCTACTCAGGCACTGAAGTTCAGCTAAAATACTTGCCATTTATGACAATGTTTATGAAGCAAGCCGCCTATGAAACGCTGTTAACTTGGGACAAAATTGCAGTCATGCAGCTTTTTTAAAAGGCCAAGACTGGCATTTTAAAGAAATATTTATTTCTTGTTGTCAAATCCTATAATATGAACAAAACAGTATGCAGTATAATCTCAAAGAAATATCAGGTAACATATAAGCAGATGGTGATATATCTATGATGAGCCAATAACAGCCAGCCGTTTAGGTCAGGCTCTGAATGTTTATCTTTCAATGTGCGCACTCAGAGACTCAAAGATTTCGAGGTGCATTCCCGGGAGGTCCGTGAGATATTTTGGGCCCTTTATGGACACTTTTTGTAAGATTCCTAGGGGAATTACCCAAAGGGGTAGCAGCGTATCCCCAAAACAACAAGATAATCTGGTTGCTTTCATTTCATTTCATTGATTTCATTCATCACTCTCTATATGAGAGTGATTCTTTACTCACCATCTGAACATTTCTACCTAGGATCTGACATTTTTTTTCTAGAAACTGATTCTCTACCTGAATCACTCAGTTTATTAAACAGCATTAAGCTTTTGAAACATTGTGGAACTTTTTCCCTGAATCTTCAACATGCTTTTATTTGTGTACATGAGTACTTTCTGTTTTTTTAATGTATTTTTATTGTAAGGCTATGTATTTTAAAACGGAAAACAAAAAGCCTAAAACCTACGATTCAGGTGAAATATCACAGTGCCGTCCCAGCCTTATGAAACCATTTCAGCCCCTTGCTGACTTTTTTCACTCAAACACCGTGTGACATCGACAAAGTCAGTAAGGGCTCAGGGCTTTTAGGCCTTTGGGGACACATTAAGGCCCAAAAGCCTGTCTGTGGCACTCAGCCCCAAACTGAAGATGTAAATCTTTAAAAACATGTCACAAGTTTATAGTTGTTGTTTTTAAAGTATTTTTCCCGAAATGTTTTGGTTTAATTTTTAGCAAATGTTCCTGGCGTCAGGAGTAGTTTCGATGGGGACTATTTCCAGCAGCGGATTTATACACATTTATTGCTTTAGTAAGTATTTACAGCAGCAGTTTACAGTGCGTGTGGGATTGAGTCAAATAAAGGAACATGTTGCCGAAGGCAGCAATGTGGCACACTGATGTGTTTGTATAAATACTTTTGGAGGACCATGGCACTGAGGAGAAGCTAAGTCTGCGCTGGTAGGTTTGTTCACACAGGTCAAGTCAGAAAAAGCTGCAGGAGCTGGTGTCCTCAAAAGAAATGAGCAGCGCTAACATGGTTTCACGTGTGGAATGGCAGCCAGTGTGCGCTCCTGCCAAACCAAACAGAGTTCCCTGTCAACATCGGCCCTCATCAGTCAACAAACATTGGCAGCTGCCTCCAACGTCCAGGCTGTATAATACAAGTGGCAACAGATGCTCAGCAATTTAAGTCTCATATTGGAGTCACAGCAGCAGAATGACTGCTCTGAATATTGCATTTATTAAGTCATATGTCATGTTCCCAAGGTGTTTTTGTGATTGATTTAATAGGAGTCCAGACGCAGCTTCTTATTATTGTCATTACTGAATAACCTGCTGATCATTTCTTGATTTAAAAAAAAAAAAAAAAAAAAACGGCTAAAGGGAAAAGCGCTGTTCACAATTTACCGAAGCCCAAGTTGGCATATTCAGATTGCTTGTTTAGTTCAACACACGGTCCAAAACTTTGATAACCTCAAACCAGAGTTAACAGCATTCTTGGTATTATTGCTTGAAGATTACGCGTTTCAGAATAAAAAATGTTGCCTTCAGTGTGATGGTGACTAATTGTTTAAAGGTGCTCTTCTTTTAGTGCATTATTACAGCCAACACGGCTGTTAAGAAGCCAACTGCTGTTCCAGTTACACCAGTAGATATTTAAAGGAGCTTTGGGGATATTTTCAAAAAACAGGCTTTGGCTCACAGAAAGTTTGACCAACTCCATCCGTGATTGTGGCGACCAGAACAGGTAATTTAAGCAAAACCATAAAGTGTTTTTTGCCCCTAAACCTAAGAAGGGCGCACGCAAGAGGGAACAAGAGAGGAATAGAAAATTTAACCTAAACAGATGTAAGGTTGCTACATATAGAAACGCTAATATTCTTGTAATTGGATGGCCTACAAACATTTGCAAGACAGAGTTGCTTAAATCCATGTTTTTTCTTATTGGAGCATTTCTTTGTTTGTTGTCTCGTTACTGCCACCAATTGTCGGTCAGGGGACTAGCATGTCAAATCCATGCACGTGGGTCCTCGTTTGCGTCCATAATTCAAACGAAACAGGGACTCACTGGTAAGCGGGCGACTGTGGCTCAGGGATAGAGCCAGCATCTTGTTATCGGGAGGTCTCTGGTTTGATTCCTCTGGACTGCCTGTCGAATTGTCCTTGGGCAAGATACTGAACTCTGAACTGCTCCTGATATGCTGGTCGGCACCTTGAATGGCAGCCACCGCCATCAGTGTATGAACGTATGTATGAATTACTGTAAGTTGCTTTGGACAAAAGTGTCTGATAAATTACCTAAATGAAATGATGTACATGCTATTAGTGGTAAAATAAAAAAAAAAAACTTAATTGACTAAATCATTTGGCTGTAATCCAAACAAGTCTTCAGTTGATAGTTATTGGCTCGATCAGATTTATATTCAATTTGACATAGTTGATAAAAAGTGGTTTACAATAATCATAAGTCAGATTGAATTACACAATATTGTTTGCTTTGCTATCGAAGTGAATCTGTGTTGATGAAAGATGATATTTGTTCAAATGTTGAGGCAGACTTTTTGGCTCACAGTCTATGACACACACACACACACACACACACACACACACACACACACACACACACACACACACACACACACACACAGAGCCACCCACGTGGCATTGTTCTACTTGGCCGCAGAGGTTTTAAGAGCCTTTGTCACACAGAGAAAACACACTGTGGCACCATATGTATGGGAAGCACGGAGGGACAGAAATGTCTGGCAGCTTCTTAGATCTTAACAGAGTGGAAAAAAGCTATTTTGCTGTTCATGTGCAGACATGAAAGAAACACAAGTCAACCATTTAATCCGTCTCTCCTATCTAGGCAGTGTTCAATGATGCTTAATTAATATGAGTGAATTGTTTGTTATTCATCTTGTATGACTGTGAGTTTTGTTTTGGGTGTTTTCAGATGATAATGGAATGGAGACAGGGGCCAACAACTCTAGGGCTCGCCTCGAGATTGAAATGCAATTTAAAGCGGGAGTATCACTGTTCTGCTTCGTCGTAAACACTTCTCTGGAGCGCAAGAAGAAAACAGAAGGGAGGTGGGTGGGTTGGGGTTGTGCAGAAAAACAAGTCTCTTTAGTTTTAGTCTCCGAATGATTGGCAGCCTGCACTGTAATTTGAGAGACAACAGAGAACAAGCAGAGTGTATAATGCATTATAACCACAGACAGGAAGAAGGACGAGTTAAAAGGGGCAGGCTAATGTGGTCATTTGTTTTGTGCAAAGCCTTCAATTAGGCATCTTTATGTGATGCAGCTGAAGGGAGGAGGGGATGAAGAAATTAAAGGAATGTAGATGGATAAACACTCAGGAGACACAGAGAAATAACACCGACCAATAAAATGCTATTTAAAATGCGTTTTCCTCTGGGACTTTGTGCTGGTAATGGGCCACAGTTAGAAAGAAATAAAAAATCTTCAAGGGCATCTTTTATGTAGAAAAAAGCTCAGAGTCCTTTAACATAATGAGTAACACAAATCAGCAAAAACATGCGCTAAAGCTGTTAATTATGAGTAGAACTTCAAAGCGCGGCTCATCCCGCAGTAATGGTTCATTACATCTTTCTCTTTTCTTCTTTAAAATGTGCCGCAACGTTTTAATATCTCGTCCTGAAGCGAACCTGACCGAGGCCTTTCAAGTCATTTCACAGCCAAAAAGATAGCTGGGCAACTGGGGTGGAAAAAATAGTAAGAATAAAGGCTGAGTAGATGGCATACTGTCAAGCAGACGGCCTTTGAGTTTTCATGTGTATCAGTTTTTTTTTTCTCCCTCCCTTCTTGCTCCTGGTCTGTCAGTAAGTCTCTCAGGATTGCATGTTTTCATTCACTGGTTGTGAGGTTCCTGCACGTCGTCCACACGGTGCACAAATATGCAGCCTGCTGAGCGGGGCTCCAGGGGAGATCTTTTTTCATCCCGCGCAGGTTTGTCTTACATCCATGGCAACAAGCCGAAGCAATCCCAGCGCCCCCCGAGGCTGGAGTCAAATAAAACTGAGAAACAGAACTCACTATGAATCAGCTGGTAAGACGCCTGAGAGAGTATCTGAGGAGGGCTGTTCAAATCAGAGCAAAACGGTTTGAGATCACCAGATCAAAGCGATACCACAGGTTTGATTCGAGGAGCTGTTTGGAAAGCCGTGTATTGCCTCGCGCTGACGGCAGAACAGACGGATAGTCAAACGTCTGTAAACAACACAACCTGTCCTTCCTTTTGTGATGTAAGAAGTTTTTTTTCTTCAGAATTTTGTCCCTGCCGGCGTGTCAACCAGTCATTGACTTGCTGAACCTATATGAAAATAATAAATAATAATAATAATAAAAATAATGATTTTTACTTCTGTTCTGACCCCTCAAAAGAAAAGTTTGTCATATGTGAAATAAACTTTCTTGGAGTTACATGAGAAGTTTAGCAACTCTCATGTCTTTCTGTTCAGTATTTCACCGCTGGAGCATTGGCACTTGTGTAAATCCAGGCTGTTGGTGCAACATGACCAGAGAAAACAGAGTAAAAGGCCTATGGTATTCCCTTTGGCTCGTTTGCCTTTTTTAAAAAAATTATTATTATTATTATTTTTTTTTACAGTTTTATCAGAGTTTGGTGAAACAACAATCTGTAGTTGACACACCATCGGATGGCGGATTTTTTGCCCACAAAAATTAGGGGGCTGTGTGTGCAGGCAAAATCGAGAGAAGCTGCACATTGTTCTTTTGTATATACTACCAAGAATTGTAGCGATATAAAGCTGGTTGAAATTCTACAAAGTTCCCATTTGAATACGGTAAGTACCCATTGTAGCATAGCAGGAGGCTGGAAACAGGAGGAAACAGCTGGCTTGTCTCTGTCCACAGTCAATAGTATCCACCTAACAACACCTCTAAACCTCTAAAGTGTAAATGATGGCTTACCTACACATTATATCATTTGTTTAATCTATACACAGATGGAAAACCAATGGTTTTACAGGGAGTTATGCATGGATCTAATGAGGGAAATGAGGGAAGTGTTCGAAATATTCAAAAGCTGTTCAGTCGCAGCACATGAGGCCCAAAGAAGTTTGACTTCCTGGGTGTAAAATTACCTGGATCCTCAGCATAGCCTTTGAATTGTGGGGCTGACTTTAGATCTTACTCTCCGCTAACTTGAATGGAAATAAAATGATTTAATTGTGTGGCTTTTCTGTACTATCGCAATATTATTGGACCCAATGGCTCTAATCCTGATGGGGAAATAAGACAGTTTGACACTAAAGATGCAATTAGTTTTGTGTTGGTAGGTGTTTTTTTTTTAAATCTTTGGATAGAGCCAGGCTAGCTGTTTTCCCCCTGCTTTTAGTCTTCATGCTAGACTAAGCTAAAATATGCTACGCTAAGCTAACCACTTCTAGCTGTGTTTCCTCTCTTCTCTTGAGCTCTCGATCAGAAAGCAAGTAAGCGTATTTCTGAAAATGTTAAAACCAATTGCTTTATATGAATTGAACTTGTTCTGTATATGGGGACACTTCAGGGCTAACCCCGAGCCTAAATATTAAAAAAAAAAGATGTGAAATGTGTTCCTTTTCATATCCCATAATTCATTTTAAAGCCTTGACCAATATAACATGACCACTAAATGATCAAGTTCAGCCCGGCAGTTATAAATTTAATGCTACTGAAACTTGCATGTCTGCGGCATGAAGCTGTCGAGGCCATTAACACTCTGCGGCTTGTGGTCTTCCTTCCATTCAATGTCTCATTTTGGTTTCTAGCATGGGAAGAAAAAAAAGTTTGAGTCAACATGAGACACAGGAGTCCAGCAGACAGGCAGTTAGTCAGCCTTTGCTTCGTTTTTTATTTGCGCTGATTCTATTTGAGAGCTACTGTTGTGTCAGGAACACAAGTGGTCGCTGACGAATGTAAGATCAAACGGTCAGGACTGTGTGCTGGTTTTGTTGAAGTGGAGAGTGAGCCTGTTGTGCTCGGGACTTGCTATTTGCACTCATAAATGCTAATTGTGTTTCTGTTTACTGGCTTTTAAAGGATCCACTGCCCATCTTTTACGCTTTGAAATTGAAAAAGGGAACATAGTTGAGTGGCAGTGGCCCCGCTGCTTGACTGAGTGGAGACCACAATCAGTCCTTAAATTAGAACACCTCTCTCTGTGCCAAACAAGGAGGTCTCATTAAGGGAGGGTAGTTTTGTTGTTTTTATTGCTGCTGATTAGACAGATGATATTTTAAAGGTTTTTTGCAGCGGAGTCTCCACTTCAGTGAATATATTCTGGTTCTGTTGAGCGCAATAAAGTAGGCACTCAGTTGGCTAACGCCCATACCACAAAACCACAATAACCTTGGTTTGAATCCTATAAAAGAATATTTTTGATTTGATTAAAAAGTCAGAAAAGAGAAGAAAGACGTCATCAAACGGTCAGTCAGCAGCTTTAAATATGCTGACCTCTGGGTTACATCCAGTAGCATTACGACACTGAGACAAGTGGGAGTTTTATCCGTAACGAGTTTGACTACGAAGAAGAAATCAAATTTTGTGCAGGCCAGATGTGGTTACACTGCAATCATGCCAGAAACTATGTCACAAGAAATCCTAAATATTTAACTTGCATGAGATTAGAAAACAGCTTTTTCTAAAAAAAAAAAAACAGGCATTTTTTTAACTAATGCTGAAAGTTTTTAAATGGTTTCTTTAGCTCAAGAAAGTAGGAGAATTTAGATATATATTGTTATCTTATGAAAGTGACATTCAAATCTGAATGAATCTTTGATTGAAGATTATAGCGTCCATTAATGTGGGCGATAGTAGAAATGTAGAAATGTGTCTTTTACCAGTGAATGGCCCGTATAAAGATACATACGCTACATAAAGAAAACATTAAATGCACAAAAAGACAACACGTGAGGTTAAGCAAAAATGCTGTTGGAGCCAAAATGCAGCAGCTGCAGGTCTTCTTCAGCCAGAGTCAAGCCCCTCAGACCAGTTCACCATCCCGTCTCTCTCTCTCTTTCAAGTAATAAGCAGTAGATGTTAAGCCAAATGGCAACAACCGCCTGAAAATCCATGTTGATGAGCTGTTTGCCTTGTTTTACAGTTTGAATAGAGTTTGGTGAGACGCCCTTCACTACTAACAACCATAGTGCAGTGCAACAGTAAACAACATCATCGACATCATCAGTTAAAGACAAACAGGTAACCCTGTTGTAATGGAGATACAGATCTCGGACTCGGTTTGATGTGTCAAGTCCAGCCAAGCCAAGCCAGCACATGTTTATGGAAAAGTTGCGTCTAAGCCCATAGAGGCAAGGTTTGAACTTCCCTGAGGCTTCAGGTCCTTCGTGAGCTTCCAAAGTCCCATGTTCATTGATTTCATATTTGTGTGAGCCTTGGAGCATGTCCTGCTTTATTACCTGCCTTGTCAAATGATCATGGCACATGTTTTTTCATGCATTTCTCTTCTGCCAAATGGCTACAAACTTGTTGGAATAATGTGCTATTCCTGCTCTCACTAAAGGTCATGCTACTCCAAACAGCCGAAGTGGTTTGAACTAAACAACTGACACTTTTTTACTTTAAGTAAATGGTTCTTTTTGCAAGCTTTGGCCTATTTACTGACATAAAAGATATTAGAATGTTCTTATTTAAATAATCCACAATAAATCATTCTATCAAAAGTCTGAATGTTACACAAACACACTTCCTCTGTGTTGACTTTAATATCGCAGTGTGATTACCGGGCCGCTCTCCAAGGGATTTTGTGCAAAAATGTTGTTCTAAAAGCAGTGCTGCAGCAGCCACCACACTTACCTAACTGCTCCTTTGCAATCCACATTTCTCCAAGAATTTCAAGTTCAAAACAGTAATTTCTTCCCAAGGACAGATATTGTTCTGCGACCAGCCCTGAGCAGAGCTGCATCATTGACTACAGTAACACAGTGTTCTCTTCCAGTAAACTTTCTATGTTGGTCACAAATTGGCCGCTCGCCTCAGTCAGGGAAAATATGCAGCTTTTTATAGGGCTCTGCATTTTAGGATCTTTTGTCTTGAAAATGAACATTCCTCCTGTTAAATTCCCCCTTAAGAAACTCCAGGCTGTCTCACGGAGAGACTCCTTTTTTGTTTGATCACGTCAAGAATATCACAGGTTATGATTTGAAAAAAAAAACCCACCTGATTCTGCAATATAAGATGTGTGAGATCAAAGATATCAGGTTTGCATCTTTTGGTTGCAGTTAAGAGTGTAGCAAAAGTTTTTCTTTGTAAACAGACTGGAGGTAATCCATAAAAATACCATCTTAGTGACATTTTTGTAGATCATTTAAAGCTTTTTTAGTCGTGTTAGAACTATAGCATGAAATCTAGTAGAGACATTCACAATCCCCTGACATTTCCTCCCGTGCCACCAGCAGTTCAGAAGTTTCACTTACCCTGTGAAATGCCTCAACATCTACTTGATGAGTTGGCACCAAATGTTGTAAAGATATTTATGGCCCCTGGATGATGAATGGCTTTGTTGATCCCCTGACTTCACTTCCTCCAGTGCCACCATAAGGTTCACATTTGTGGTTTTGATTGAAAAGTCTCTGCAGTGTTTGGATGGATTGCTGTGAGATTTGGTTCACACATTCATTTCTCCCTGAGGAGGAAGTGAAATAACTATGTCGATCCTTTACATTTCAATTTGTCCAGTATTAATGACATTGCTCTGAGCCTCAACTATACTTTGTATTACGCAATTAAGCAGACTGGTATTCACATGGTCACTGTTTTTTGCTCTGATGTCACTGCAGGGTGGGAAGCTCAAATGTTCTACTGCCTTGTTCCAGGTTGCAAGTTGTGAAACCAATGTGAATCTGGTAAATTGTTTCCTTTTCACCGCTTTTTTGATTGATAAGCAACCGAAAAGACTGTGGATAGTGAGGATTTGGGGGGACATCAGGCTTTATTTCAACATAAAACACCATGTATGCAGTTGACGTTAGCATTCCACCACTTCCTAGCTAACAATAGCATTTGACAGTCCATTTATTCATAAATATCAACACACATCTTGGACACATTCAGTTAGGCCTGGAAGTAAAACACAGTGGATAATGTTAGCTAGGAAGTGGATGGATGCCAACATTAGCTAATGGATAATCAAATGTGTTGTTGTAGCTTGAAATACAGCCCGTTCTCCCCCCAGATGTTTACTGTTCATGGTTTTTCAGTTGCTAATCAATCAGGAAGTGGCAAAAATGAGGACGATCTGTCAGACTCACTTTATTGTAGTGACTTGCATCCTGTAACACAGCAGTATGAAATGTAATCTTTCCCTCCCGAATTTGACTTCAGAGGAAAATGGCCGCTGCACGAATATGATCTATAGTCCCTCCAGGAAGAATACTTTAAGGCGTGGATAAAATGTATGAAATCAGTGTGTGTATCCTGTTTGTGCAGAAAATAGAAGATGGAAAAAGGCTGAAACTTGAATGAAAACACAGATTCCAATAGAAACCAAACTTGCACGCCTTGCAAGATTGAATGTTGTGGTAAATACTTGGAAAAATTGAATACACTGAGTGGTCGTCAGACTTGTCAGAAGATTTCATTGGTTGATTCTCACAGCTGGCCTTCAAATCCTCTCTAACCTGCTCCCTGCTCCTTTGTGTGAGACCTTTCATTTATCAGACTCTTTGTCCAGCAGGTCTACAGCCGTGCCTTCTTTGTTGTCACTCCTACAAGAGGAGTGTGTGTGTGTGTGTGTGTGTATGTGTGTGTGCCAGCCATCGCAGGGGCCTCTCCTCGAGATTTCTACAGAATTTGGGCTTGGCTTTGTGATTCAAGGCTGGACAGTTGATCCAGGGGAGGACAGAGGGTGAAAAAGAATGCGAAGAAGAAGAATGAGCGACTGACGGAGAGAAAGTTGGGAGGATGCCAGATTCTATTGAAAGTCTTTGCACAGCGTTTGAAGTCAGAGGATGAGGATTTAGAGGGAAGCAGGATTATTCAGAGTCAATACCCCTCAACAATCCAGGCGCTTGGGCCGCTGCAAAGAAACAACGTAGTCTAACCGCGGCTGTTTTTCCCTCTGCTCCTGTGTCAGACATGTTGGTTAGCGTTGCGCTGTTGTTGTGCTCGCACGAATAGTTTGACATTGCGAGGAATATACATATTTTCTGGCAGAGATTTGAATGGGAAATTTGATACCACTCATATAGCTGTAACTTGTATATGAAGCTACAGCCAGCCACCAGTTAGCTTAGCGTAGCACAAAGACTGGAAACGGGGAAGAAGGTTATACCTGGCTCTGTCACAAATCTGACCACTAGTGCCTCTAAATCAGGTTATATCTAATTTTGTTTTATCCTTATAATAACAGAATTGTAAAAATGACAATTTGCCCTCATGTAAGTTTAAGATACGTGATTTATTAGCTAAGTAGTGAGGTTGAAAGTTGCTAGTTGTTGGAATATATTACCTTACAAAGAACCAGGCTAGCTGTGTCCAGTCTTTACGCTACGCTAACTGTAGCTGTAGCTTCAAGCAGGAGAGTGGTATTGATCTTCTCATCACCCATAAACGACAATCCAGTCATTATCTACTCACCCCCATGCTGACATAAAGTCAGGTGAAGTTTTCTAGTCCACAAAACATTTCTGTTGCATCACAGCGAAGCAGCGTTGCAGCATTCTCCTACAACAACTGAAGCAGAAGGAGACTTGTTCTAAAATGTCAAAAACAACTGAAAGCCCGATCTCAGACTGATTAAAAAAAATATGTTATTTACACTCTTTTTGAAGCCAAAATCTTCACCGTAGCTGGTAAGCTAAAAGTGTTAGCGTGCACCCGGTCTGAAGTGGGTGCACAAGCTCGATTAACCAGTCGAGGGTGTCTTTTCAGATCACTTTGTCATCTCGGGGCTTGCTGAGACTTGAATAATGCTGGACCAGCTCTATGGAGCCATTTTGTTTTTATTTTTTTCGGTAGTCCCCATCTACCTCAGTTGTTGAGGAGAATAATGCAACGCTTCACCCGACTTCTCGACGTCATGGGAGTGATTGGATAATGACTGAATTTTCATTTTTGGGTGAACTTATCTCATGTATGACATGTTCTCTATGTTGTGCTTCACAACACGTTTCTGCATGTCATCTTGCTCTCCGTCTTTTCTTTCAGATTGTTATTTTAACTAGGTCTTTTTTAACCACAGAAACCTTAGGCATCCAAATTGCTGCTTTATATTGTCTTTGTCCGTAAATAACTTTTTAATACCCAGCATCCTCATCCGACATTCCCAGAGAAACCCTCGAGAGCTTTTATACTGTCAGACATGAAGCTAATTGCTGACTCTACATCATTTTGTGTGAGTGTGTTCAGTTTACTACTGCTCAGGAGATCGAGCTCAGTTGACACAGTTTTCAAAAAAAATCCTGAACTGCCGCTGTGTCCCAGAGGTGAACTTCAGCAGTCACACGGACGTGCCAACATGAACGCACACTGACTTTCTGTGTCTCACATTTTGTTTCTGCTGCTTTCAAACACACACACACATACTTTTTCTCCCCACACACTGCACTGTAGCCACTCACTGCATAGAGATGAGCCCTAAAAATACACATACCAGTCAGCACTTTACATTGTTTGTCTCCTGTGTGCCCGTTTGAAATGGAGATTTATGGCTGCTGGCCGTTTGTCTTAGGGCCATTTTCTAGATTAGATGATACAGCACACTGCTAAACAGGAACTGCATCTTTATGACTGATTTAAACACACTTTTTTTTTGTGAGGTGCATGAAGACAGGAGGGTGATATTCCAGCGTGATGTTTGTGCAGTGGAGCTGACGGTGCAGCTGAGAAAATGTACAGCTGTTAGCAGCGTACAGCAAAGACTGAGCTCTCCACACAAACCTTGTTACTTTGATTTGCTGGCATGTTAAGTAAATGGTCCGAGGGGCCACAATAGGCTCTTTTTTCTGGGAGTAGCTCTCAAGTTAAACCAACAAATTCCTCAAATAATTTAGATGTACAAATTAACGGCAAACAAGACTCGAATTAGGGCTGTCCAGAGGACCCTTGGTGTGTTTCTCCTGTTTGGAGAAGGGAAATCACTTCTTCTGTCAGTCTGACGGAAGGAAAGCATTTCCTGCGTAAGGAAGAGGTCTCCAGGGATTAGTCTGTAGTCGTCTGGGCGATGAAATCCTAAACAGGGCAACACACAGCAACACACCAGGCCTACTGTCTGCTCCCACTTCTTCTCTCCCCCCCTCATCCTGTCCTTCTCCCCTACATGGCAGATATAATGGCGTAATGGTCCTGCTTATCACGACTAGTATCCTGGCATGAGTGACAAATGAATGTTGTTGTTACTGTTGGGAGTCCAGCGTCTGATGGCCGGGTCAGATCCGCTGATAACACTGTTGACTCTGATTCATCCCTTTGAAATATGTTTCCTCTCATTAGTTCAGACGGGATTATTGTGACAGATTTAGCATCACTTGAGCTTTTGCTCATCGATCCATGTTCACAGATCCAAGATCTAAGATACCTTTTAAAAAAGAAACACTCATTTTTTCTTTGGTTTTTATTTTACCATGAAACATTCAACAACAGATGCTACTTAAGGACACAAATGTGACACAGTTACATTAGCGACATGCTCACAGACAAAGTAAAAAAGAAATACAGAACTAATTGATTAATTGATTAATCATTCAGTTATAAGGAAATTGTTCAGATGAATGATTATATGTAGCTCCTCAAATGTGAGGATTTTCTGCTTTTATCTGTGTGATATGATGATAAACTAAAAATCTTTGACAGTCCCAAATCTGGCTTTGGGACTGTTGATCACACAAAACTAGATATCTGGCCTCATCGCCGCTGAGGAATTGCAATGTTTTTTCTCTCGCTATTTTAGAATTCATTCATCAGATAAACTAATCAAGGGGTTAATTTAATCCATAATAAAAATGATTGTTAGTTGCAATTTAATGTCTGTCCAAGCTCATGAAAACAAAGACTGATGTATCTGTGATGCATAGTTTACTAAAAGAACATTCCTGACGCACAGATACTGTTTATCCAGGGTTTTACACTCTAATACACCAAAAAAAAACAGTAACACCAACGAACATCTGGCTTTTGTCCTCAAAGTATAATCACCACTCAGGACATAAAAAAGTGACCACCGTAACATCATGTAATTGTCAACACCTATACCTGATCCGTGCCAGCTACCTGATTGATACTAGGTGTGTGCAACCCTCAACAGAGACAGAGACATAACTTGTTGCTACTTTAGTCATCAGCTTTGAAATCAGCTGTGTTGAACACAGAATGTTATTGATTGAGTTTTTTAAAACAGTTGTTTGCATCTTCTGGATGTAGAGTTGTGTGTGATCTGCTGCTCTTACAGCTCCCAAGAAACAAAAACAAACACAAAGGTAACTAAGACTGCTGGGAGGGGAAAGGAGTCAGTTGCTTATTCTAAGCATCTTTACCTGCGTTTAAAAAAAAACCTGTATTATGTAAGATAAGTAAAATGGTACCTAACATATCCCATCTCTGATCTTTACATTTCTATTAAAGCTTACTCCGACTCTGTAAATGTGATTTCATAGAAACACAATCAGACTTAAAGTAAAGTGTTAATTTCAACTGTCATATCAAACCAGCAGAAGTAACATGGCAACATCCAGGTTAGAGAGCACTAAGTGCTGGGACGAGATGGCATGTCTTAGTTTTCTGTCATAATGACTTTGAGACCTGCTTCCCATCTTCCACACAGCCCAAAGATGCAGCACACTGAGCTTTACTTGGTGTTTGAAAGGTGCAGTCTAAATATTGTGTATCATTATTATTATCACTATGATTAAACAGGAAGATGATGAAAAAAAGCTTTCAGCTGCACTTGCAAAATGAAATGCTAGATTAGTTTTACATGAAATGAGCTTAAAATGCAGACTGATGTCTTCTGAACTGGAAAATCTCATAATATCGTAAAACATAAATATGTTACCTCTGATTTATCTCCCGCCCTCACACTTCTTTAACCTCGCTGCTAACAACCCGTATATGAACAGCGATAGATGAGCCTTAATGGATGTTTTGATGTAAATCTACGCTTGTTGAACCTGGTCACTTCACTTTTAGTTTTGCATGAATGCCGGCGCGCTATCATCATGCATTTGTTAAAGTGACACGTCTTGTTAGGAGTTATTGTAATTAGATGTTCATCAATAACATAATGGCTCCTCTTTTGTAGGCCAGTCAAGGAGGTGAAATTACACAGCTTACCACTCTCAGACCGATGAACCTAATGTTCCATATCATCTTTTTATAAATCTAATGTAATTATCCAGTTCAGTAGAGTAATCACTGGCGTGCTGTGTGCGTCGGGCCTGTTGGCTCCTTCGCCGGCATGTAACAGCTCCCTCAGCCCCAGCCACAGGAAACCCTCAACAGCCTCACACAGAGCCACCTTTGAAAGCTAATGAAAGCTTTATTATGATATTATTATTTTCACTCTGGCTCTTAAAACCGTGGAAGCCCGCTCCCGCTCTGTCTGGGTTTCTGTGTGTGTTCTCTCTTATAAGCTTTACAAGTCAGCGTGTGCTTAAACCTGACCTGTGTTTCTACATGGTATGTATGAAAGGATATCTAACCTATACATACGAGAGGCACGCACGCACGCACACACGCACACACACACGCGCACACGCACACGCACACGCACACAAACACAAACATGCACACACTGTCCTACAAGAAGCACTTGTGCCCCACTTTATTGACCCTCTCTGCTTCTATTCCTGAACGGCATATTAAAGGCTGTGTTCACAGCAGAGCTCTGTGCTCTTTGAAGTGTTCAAGAGCTGCAACAGATCCTCAAATATTGACTTTTAAGCCTTCTGGAGGGAAGAGAGAGCAGCGGCAGCAGAGGGAGAGAGGGAGAGGGATGGAGATGGAGAGGTAAAATGGACAGACAGACAGAGACAGACAGAGGGAAGTGCTTTTGTTGCGGTTCGGGTTTGTGACAGTGGGGCTGAATTTGCTTTGGCTGAATGTGTCTTTGCCAGCTGTAAATGTATGTAGGGAGGAGCGTGTTTATTGATGTGGAGGAGGAAGTACACAGAGATAAGGGCTGATGGTAAGCTGAGCCTGACTCCAGGCAAAACAGATTAAAATGACGTACAGTCTTAATGTGTCTCTCCTCTCCCGGCCTCTTTTCTGTCCTCCTCTCCTCACATTTTTCATTTTTCATTCTTTTCCTGTCTTTACCCATCGTCTTATCGTTTTCGTTCTTCACATTTCATCCTCTCCTTCAATGAAACATTCTTTATTTCCTGTCTTTCATCTAATCTCCTCCTTTCCTCGTTCTTTCTTTCTTTCTTTCTTTCTTTCTTTCTTTCTTTCTTTCTTTCTTTCTTTCTTTCTTTCTTTCTTTCTTTCTCCTAAATATTTTTAACTTAATAAATCACATTTCACCCCCTCCGTCCGTCCCTCTCTGCGCCAGAACACACTTCTGTAACACCTCGGAGCAGGCGACTGTTTTCAGTTTTAAAACAATGCCCTCTTTATGGGAACTGAAGACGGAAGGAAAAAGAAAACATCCCGGGGCTTTTTTAACTTTTCTCAGGAACCTTTTTTTTCTGCCATCTGCAGGTCAGACTGGTCAGTCTTGGCTGCTGCTGCCAAGTTGAAAAGCAGAAAGATCTACTTACCAGAGGATGGAAACTTATGTGTCGAAACATTTTGAGATGGGACAATTTGATATATATTCCTCCCCTCTCTTCACGCAAACACGCTTGCACATGCCCTAACACACACAAACACACACGTACATAAAAGGCCCAGTTTGTTTGGTGGTTTGTTTGTAGATGGGAGCGGGCAGGTACACTGAGCTCAGTCACGCACACTGAATAACACTTTGTGCTTCACCTCAATCTCCTGCTGAATCGGAACAGTCTGCCATGTTGTGTGCATGTGTGCGACGATGCTGCCTTGATATAAAGTCTTGTTTGTTTGCCTTATCTGTTTCCTCGCAAGTCTTCTGTCTTTTCATACTTTAATTCGCTTTCTGAGCAGCCTGCTCTTCTAACTAGATGTATGGTCGTTTCGACAATTCTATAAAGCTCAGAGCTCACAAACTTACATTAACATGCCTGTGTGGAAATTTTGTCACAGCAGAAAAGCTAAAGTAAGATTATTTAAAGCCCTTATCTAAACCCTGACAGTACTGCGTTCAGTGGGCTTCTGTAAATAAGTGCTTTAACGGTGTAAACATGTACTTCTGCTTCTTGCGGAGATTACAGGCAGATTTATTTTTACCTTCTGTATCCAGCAGCTTAACAGTCTGTTAGTTTGTTAGCATAACTCGCTCAGACCAGCTTCCAGTGTGAGAGTGTGAGGCAAGTCATGTATTAAAATGGGTTTAATTTATTACCAGGTGAATCGAAAGCACACATTTTTGAGGAATGTGGATTTAAATGGAAGCAAGGTGAAAATGGCTGTCACAGACACATAATAGAAGTGTATGTGCAGCTTCGGATTTATTTTCCAGTAATTTTCAAGAAGCTTCCCAGAAAAAAAAAATCTGATTTTGGTCCAAATTGTCTTAATTGATCCAATTTTTTATTAATACCAGTTTATTGCAAGCTGTAACCTGGAGATCAAAACAAACTTTAACTAATAAGAAGGTTGACAGCATCATCAGATGGGCTGCAACTAATGATTGTTTTCATTGTTGATTAATCTGTTGATGATTTATTAATTAGTTGTTTGGTAAATAAAATGTAAGAGGTGCCCAAAATGCCCAAACTGACGTACTCATATCTCTTTTTTTATGAACTTATTTTAAGTTTACTGTCATAGAGCAAATAACTGAAATTTAAGGAGCTGAAGAAAATGACCGAAACTAATTAATACATTATAAAAGTTGACAGATAATTGATGAACATCAGTTCTAATAAGAATAACTGAGTTCAAAGGGAGCTGGTCTCCATTTACATATTTTCAGTCTAATTAGCATAGAATTACATTTTTCCTTTCTGGGAAACTTATTTGAAAATGACCGAGATCAAGACGTGCATCTTTTTGAGTTTAACCACTATCGACGTCAGACCTTTTCCATTTCTTTAGTCGCCGCAAACATTTGTGCAGAAAACAATGTAATCAAAGTTCATCCTGGAACAACAAAGCGTGCGGCGCTTCTTTCATCCCATAATATGCCACCATGAAGACATAGTTTGCTGTTGACTGTACAGTGAGTGCCACCCTGCAGCTCATTGACTTTCATCGTGTGTCATTTCGCTCTGGGATGAACTGAACCCACAGAGCCACTGACTCATCCTCTCTAGATGGAGAATGGCCTTTTCTGCAGCCTATCAGATGTCACTGAGCTTCTCTGTTGTGGTCACAGCCATTCAGAGAGGATGAATCACATTAATAAAAGCCATCTTTGCATTGCTCAACAGCTCGGCTGAGGTCGGCTGGTGGCATTTGAGTGCTAGAAAAACCTGGAAAACACAGGGGGGGCTTCAAACGAGGTAGCTGATATCAATGCGATCCGTTCACACATCGCAGTGCATTCCCTGTGTCAGCCATGCTTCTGCTGATTCTGTGTGTGTGTGTGTGTGTGTGTGTGTGTGTGTGTGTGTGTGTGTGTGTGTGTGTGTGTGTGTGTGTGTGTGTGTGTGTGTGTGTGTGTGTGTGTGTGTGTGTGTGTGTGTGTGTGTGTGAGAGAGAGAGAGAGAGAGCGCAGGTGCTTTTGGTGTTTTGTCTGTTGGAAAAGGATCCTCAACTACAAAGACTCATCTTATTTCTCATCCAGCTGACTGATCCCTCCCCTCAATGACAAATCTATAATTAGGAATAAACACACACACACACACACACACACACACACACACACACACACACACACACACACACACACACACACACACACACACACACACAATACAGACAGAAGTAAGCAGAAGCTGGTGATGCAGCATTTTAGCGCCTTCACAAATACCTCTTGAGCCATTATATCAGCTAATCTCTTGAAAGTGTAGTGCCACTTTTTATCTTTCGGAGTTGTAAACAATCCACCAAAGCCAGTGTGATTTGTAAACCACATCTGATGGTCATGTTTCAGTGTCTGAGGGGCTATTACAGACGTATTTGCTCCCTATATTTTATATTTCCAGTCACAGGAGGTAGATTATTCTCACCCAGCACATAAAGGTGTGTCTGTGCCATCTCGACCTTGATATCAAATAACGGTTTACCTGTCTGTATGCGTTGTGGTTAGAATTACATTTTGCTATTTGCACGTGTTAACACCCAGAACAAATCAGAGACGGCGTCCACATGTGGTTGTGCCGTCCGTCCTGAGTGATCCGATCAGAAGTGGACAGGTTCAAGCCCGTCAGTCCACACCTGTGTCTCGACATGTGTCGTGAGTGACCTCTTGTGATCGGATCTCACCTCCACACTCTATAGACACGCTTACATCACTGGAGCAAACCAACCATTTACCCAAAGAAAGTAAAATCTTCGTGTGTAACATTTGCTGAATTAACAAGAAGGCCCAAATAGTTCAGTTAGTGTTGTAGACAGCGTTTCACAAAGTTAATACAGTTTCTCCTGACAGAACAAGACTCAAAATTGAGCTGTTTAAAAGGGAGTCTGGTGACGTTCTCCACAGATGACAAAGAAGTAGCCTCTGTTAGTTGCTGTTTACTGTATTTGTATTGTCAATAAGTTATATTCTTTTAGTTTATAACCCTTTTTTAGGTGGAAAGCTTGAATCAGGATCAGTCGTGAGTGTTTTCTTTTGGACCTTGTGGGCTGTTTCGTGCAACACATGTTTAGTCAGTTTAAGCAGACTTCTCCTGTTTTTCTCTGCTCAACATCACACTGATCCCATTTCGTGTAGTTTTAAATGAGGTATGTCTCCCTCTGGTGGTCAAAACAGTACACTGCATTTTCCTGCAGAGCGCTGGCTGAACCTGTACCTGTGTTTGCGCACATGTCACCGTACATTAAGTTTCCATGGTGCTTAATAACTGCCTTCTCTCTGCATCTGACGTCTGATCTGCTGGTTTTATGCCACTTGTTATCAGATACACAGAGGCAAACAAGGAGAGAGGGCAGGCATAATGAGGTGCAATAAAACATTTTCTGCTTTAGCGCCATCTGCCAGAAGCCCTGACCTCATGTGTAACTCATCACTCGGTTAGCTTCCCCTGTCACAGTTAACCAGATCATCCTACATTAAAGAAAATGAGAAGTGCAGCAATTATGGGAGAAAGGAAGAAAACAGGATCAAATTTAAAAGCCTTTTAGACATGGAGAAAAGCTCAGCTGCTGAGGAATTTAACTGAAGGGGCTTTGTCATCGCTATATAATGGCCAATATATCTGATTTGATGAAGGCCGACCGTACCCGAGCTCTCAGACATTAATAGTTCATATATCAGAATTTGTTTTGCGTGCAGTGGAGGGAGAAACACATGCAGGGTGATGGGTGGTGTGTTGTAGCTGATTAGATTGAGAGATAAACATTCTTTTCTGATTTATTCAACATTTATCAGAAATGCAGGCCATCCAAACCAGACCATCCTTTCTTCTCATATATCCCATTAGAAATAACACCTTCATCATACAGCTTTCATCTTCTGAATCCAAATTATGACCATAGACAAAATCTATCTTTTTAACTCACCCCTCAGAATTTAGTGCAACATGTCTCTTTAAGCTCTATTTAATGTTTTTTTTTTATTGTTTATCCACTTCAAAAAGTGGATTTGTTGTCACCCCGCATGTATGGAGAATGTTTTGGCTGACATGTTTTATTGTTTGTCTCGTCTCGAGGCTGTTTTATCGCTCTTTGTCCTCGTTCTGAGGAACAGCAGGACACCTGCTGCAAAACAGTTTTTACTCTGAGTCAGGCCCGCAGCTGCTCATGTTTGTCATTGCTCTGCTGTTTGTCCTGCTGAAGAAATAAATAGACGAAAAATAGAATGAGGCTTGCTGATAGAAAACGTCACCCACCCACCCACCCACACACCACCACACACACACACACACACACACACACACACACACACACACACACACACACACACACACACACACACACACACACACACACACACACTCTCTATCTCCCTCCACCCCTTTTAACTCTTCACCCTGCATTAAGCCTGATATCATCATGTGTCCAGCTGCTAATGAAGTGAAGCAGACCGGACTCGGTTACAGTGTAAAGAAGCTGCTGCGCTGGATGAGAGTGTTTTATATCATGCTGACTCGGCCTCTTTTTGGTGTTCCTCCCGCTGCCAGATATGCAAACATGTCTGCTCTCCTATTATCAGCTGGGTCATTGACACTCTGGACACACACACGCACACACACACACAAACACAGGCAAAACAGGCACACTGTGGCATCCTCATTAGGATGGTTTTTAACACGTGGAAACACACCCGGAGGCCTTCTCAACAGGCTTGGAAATGTTCCTGTATGAATGTTAGGATTAAAGATTGGTGTCGCGTTGATAAGGACAGATCAGAGGTTGTTGATGTGGTGAGCTTCTTTTGCAAACAGCTGCTTATGTTCACACAGAGCACCGTGAGCTTTCGTTTGGAGTCCTATACAGTGAGTCAAGTATCACCTCACTTTATGCCTCCACGCTGGCAGAGCCATGGCCGGAAAGGCTTTATGTTCTCTGGTTGTCCGTCCCGTTCTTGTCAGTGCTGCATCTCACGGACACCTCGAGGGAATGTCTTCAAATGAGAGATTTGGTGGTCAGAGGTTACTGTGACATTTTGGGCCGTTACTCAACAATTCACACGATAATTACAACAACGTTTTACATAAATGTCTAATCGGATAACATGATGAAATTATGACATTTTGTATCCAAAAGGTCAAAGGTCAACTTCCACTGTGACATCATAATATTCTGCAAATATTGCTCCGGCCCATTATTTAATGCAATAACTCAGGAGCAGCAACTTGAATGGTGGCTGGTTCCAGTTAACCTTTGTCTTCCACCCACTCTTGTGAGCAATGTCTGGCTCTTTTTTAAAAGCTCAGCTGTGTTCACCAGCAATTTGCCAACTTTGTTTGTCTTCCATTTGGTGCTGTGCAGGTACTGTGTACACTCTTTTAGCTGAAATCGTCTGCTACTGCTGAGATCAAGGTCGACAAGAGCGGTAACAGTGAACCAAAACACCAACGTTGTAGCTTGTTACATCAAAACAATGAGCTGATAGACCCAAAAACACTCTGTCGAGTTGAGGGAAACTGCGGTCGGGTGATGATTCACTGTGGGTTTGTCACTGGGAGTGATCCCTATCATAAAAAGGCTCATTTATGTTCCCATTTCAAAGGATAAAACTGTCACTGCGCACATACTTCCATGCGTCCTTCACGTTGGCATGAATGTGAAGCAATACAACCACTAGAGGGCGCCTCTTAGAGTCTCGTCGGTCTTGCACCTCTGCTTTTCCTTTGCAACTGCCAAATTTTCAGATCTTCTCACCAACTTGCATAACCTCTCCCCAGAAACCTCCACCGTTTTTAAAACTTCTGTATCCTGTCCTGTGATCGTGTCTTCCTTGAGATACTGGCTACACTGCCCACCAGAACTACCAGAGGTACTGCTCTGTTGGTCCGTATCTATAATATCTCAGGAAACTGAATGAAGTGTATTAAGAGTAAGGACTGAAGGCTCTGCCTGTCTGTATCTGTATGTGTGTATGATTCTGGCCCTCAAAACCATTTTGTACAGCCTTGGACGAGACATGAGTTGCATGCACTATATTTTAATCATTTCTTTTCAGTGCTTTCATTTGCTGCACACTATTTGGCAACTTCATCAAACAACGTCCCCCTAACAAGCGTCTGTCAGGCTGGGGATGACATCTTATAAAAAAAGCCTCTGGTTGCATGGCAACTAATGGCGCCTCACAATCACACTGGAATTATGTTTTTGTCATAATGCTAGCCCTGTGTTTCGGTGGAGGACTAGTTTATTTTGGAAGTAAGATAGAAAAGTCACCCTGGAAAAAGCTTGGTGTGTGGTTGAGGAGAAAAAAAAATAGGGTTTCATTAAAAATGGACCAGTTCTTCAGTCGTCGGGGGACAAATGAAGTTATCTGTCTAAGTCCAAGTTTATGGGTTTTACTGTGTGAGTCTCATTTATATGCTGCCTCCCTATTGGTGCCCAGTCATCAAAACTATGAGAACCCCTGATATGACGCATCATCATCGTAAAATATCGATTACAGCAGCTTTGAATGAACTATTCGGCCTGTTTCAGGATGCCAGGCTTGAACATTTCTGCTTCATGAAGGTAGAGACTTTCTTCTCCTCCTCCTCTCTTTTCCCCATCTCCTCCTCTCCTTGAGTTACTTCTGTCCTCAGGCTTGCCCACAGGCCTGGCCTCAGGTTCTCGGCCTCCGAGTGAGAGACCCCGCTCCACACTCTCTTTTCGCTGAAAAAATCGCGTCATTAAAACCGCCTGGACGGCCAGCAGCTCCTGCGTGGGTGTTCCTCTAACGCTGCAGAGTTGTTTAGACAGCAGAATTCCCGATCAGCTTATTACCCATGCCTTTTTAAGTTTGCCTCGACGCACCTATCACGGGGAGAACTGTCACGTGACGCGACGACACGATTTTTCGATTTAGAAAAAAAAAACCACACAGACAAATGTGTTTACGACACAGACATTGGTTTATGTGGTTTGACAGGTGGGATTCATTAACTCCACAAACTAATCTGGTAAACCTCCCCTGAAGCACGCGCCATAATCCCTGTGGGACCCTTCATAACTCTGCCTGCTCTGCTTCCTACACCCAGCGGCTGTAATAATCTCTTACCGTACTCCACGAGCACATATTTCTCTCTCTCTGCTTGTCTTCTCTCTATTTCAGTCACATCTGCACTGCCACTCTTGTTTTTGCCATTCTTTACTCATTCTCATCCCACCGTTTTCTTCGTGACCCAGAGTGTTTCCTGTGCGGGTGCTCCATCTTCTTCATCTTCTTCATCTTCAAGTCTCAGATCTCATCAGAGCCATCACCTCCCTGTGAGATCACCGAAGACCTGTGATCGGATTCAGTTCTTGGTACCTCTCCGTTTTAAGTCCGCCCGCTCTAGACGCCGTGCCAGCGGGCATGCCAGACCCCTCTCTGTTCCCCCTCGCAGTCGCCCTCTCCAGGGGGCTTTCGGTCAATCTTTCCACGTCGGTGCGTATCGTACAGCACTCGACCGTCTAAGCCCTCATCACACTGGTAACCCCCCCCTCAGACTCCAGGCTCCAGGCCTTCAACCCTGACTATTTCTTCACAACCCATGACAAGCACATGATGTGAGAATGGCCATGGCTCAGGTATTAGCTGAGACAAAAAGTGGAGGAAAAAAAAAATACAAAGGGATAAAGGCGAGCTGGTGAAGCATTTTCTATTGTGCCGAGGTTATAAGTTCATGTCTGGCAAAACATGTGGAGCTCACTCATCTTATTCAAGTCATGTTCCGGGGAAGTCATACTTTAATAATGGTGTCACAGGACTAGAGTTTAAAATTTCAGTACACTGATATTTGATACCGCTGGGAAAAACTGACATTGAAGTTATAACATATTTATTATTAAAAGATAAATGTAACAAGAGTATAACATGACAACGAGGTACGACTTTTCTTGGCTAGTAGAAGAGAACAGCTTTTAGAAACATTAGTTTTTTTTCTCTCACTTTGGATTAGGCCGGATTAGAACGTGCGTGAGTCATGTTGCTGTCAGAGTGCAGTAGCAGCGGTGTCTCGATGCTGCAGCAAATGAGTATGGAAACTGTTCTAACAGAATCAATCGGCATCAATATGTATTGATATATTGACATTTTTGACAACACTGTACTGCTATGTTTAATACTATAGAATTTTAATTCAGGTTATGCTGAATCGGTCAACCAATCAGTTGAATGTTGCTACCCTCGCTGGATTCAACAGTTAAGGGAGTTACTATTTAATTAATGTACACATACTGGTGACTAATGTTTACAGTCCCGATTAACTGTTGTCGTTAAGATCTATTTATGTTTTTATTGTCGTCAGTTATGAATTATAGTCGTGCTTTGAAGGATAATGTAAACTTTTTTTGTAATGTAATGCAGAAAATGATGCATAGGGCAATTTAAAATTATAACATTTCCAGTGAAGTTAAGTTTCAGTGGGCTGATGTCATTCTGGACAATAAAGTTTATAATTAATTTGCCTCAGTTACTTATCTTTGTCACATTCTGGATGAATAGAATAGAATTGACCAGTATATCTATATGGGAACTTTTTACACGGCTTAATTGTAAAAAATACATTAAATGTATAAACAAAAAGGTCTAAAAGTATTTAATTAAATATGATATGAGTTATTTTAATATATCTTGGTATTATTTCACTTTCAGCTTCTGGGTGTCACGACTATAATTGTCACACTCTGTATGAATCTTTTTGATTTAGATTTTTAATACTTAAGACAAACACAGGAGTAATGAGATATGTGAGACATGGGGCTCCTTTGACCAGTGACTTAAACAATAGATTTAAGAATATTGATGAACATTGTCAGTGTCTGTGCTCACCGGAGAATGATCACAAACATCTCTACAGGCAGGAAGATGGATTTCAAACTGGAGCAACAGGGGAAAAGAGATCTTGCATTTTTCTTTTACAGGAGACAGTTTATCCCCCCCACAGTGGAAGATGTGTGATGACAATAAAAATTGTTCTGTTTAGAATAGTTTTAAATAGTTCTGACTCACTGTGATGGTTCACTGATGGAAGTGATTAAAAATGGACCAGACTGTCCCTCCTGTTAAAGCTGGAGGACTAGTTTCACAGTTTGGGAAATATGCAAATTCATTCTTGACTCGACTTCACCACGTTCACATCTGTCCGTCAGGTATAAAGTTGGGGCCAGCTGATGATAAGCTTAGCTTCGCGTAAAGACGACTATCAGGGGGAAACAGCTACATTATATTTTGTTTGTTCATTCCATGAAAAAAAAACAGCTTTGCAAGAGCGTCTTAGTCTAAACTAAGCTAACTATCTCCTGTGCTCCAACATGCCCAAAATGTCAGACTTCACTTCACATTTAAAACAGATTTTGTGGCGCTCAAAGTCAACTAACTTTTTATTTCTGTCCTTGAATGTATCTTCAGCACACCTGGACTCCTTTTCCTCTTCTGTGACTGTTGGATGCCATAATCCCGCGTTATCTGCACACTTCCCCCAAACAAGTGCTCCTGTAACACACACGCAGAAACACACTCGTAAGCAAAGCTGGATGCTGGATGCACTGCTGTGACAGACAAAAGAGCGACAGCGTGAGCTGCTTTCCTCTCCCGATGCAGCCCGAGCATTAGAATCTGTCTCGCAGAAATATTTCCAGGAGTGGAGCTAAGCAGAATTTGCTTGACATTTACTTTCATGGCGATAAAAAATTCATGAGTGGGAAAAATCGTGTGCTGAAAATCAGGTTTTTTAGGCTGAAAGTGAGCGTCTCATCCTGGTAAAGCAGAGTCGTAGGCTGGCGGGCTGCCAGGTACATGTGTGTTTTATGCTAATTGGATGGACATTATTATAATTGCTTATTCTGTGGAATTAATTTGTCGAGTATATGGAGATGAGGATCCTCTCCGTCTCCCCCCAGCTCTCTTAACCTTTCTTCTCCCTCATTTCAGTCTCTTAACCGCTGCCTTTCTTCTGTCATGTTTCTCCTCCCACTGCTCTTCTCCGTTTCATCCGCGCGTTCTTGTTCTCTCTCCAAGAACTCCCATGACACCGCGAGTCTTTCTCTCCTCTCCTCTCACTGACACCACTCGCGCTGGTTTGGGAGAAGTGGTTGTTTTATTAAAACACTATATATAGTTCTACTGGAGCTCTGATCATGTTGTATCACAGCCGCTTCCACACTGACGTGTTGTCATCACTTTCTTTTCCATTTGTCTCTGTCATCCTTGCTTTTGATTAGAGAACAAATTGCTTCCCTGACGCTCTATAAGGGCACTGTACTGTATACGCTGTTCATACCCCAGCACAGTAGTTCCAGCCCATACTGTTAACAGCGAGTGAAAATGTATTCTTTCAGTTCTCTTCTTCTGTCTCTCGTGAGGTTGGAAGGGCAACTTTGAAGCATGAAAGATTATCTCCAGTCCCTCTGTGGTTTTTTCTGTTTCTATATTTATTTCTCTCTCGCTCTCTCTGTCTTGCTCTCCGTCCCCAGACACCTTCGAGGTCCTAATGAGACAGGCCGAAAATCACACCAACGTTGTCCTCCAGGAGTCGTACCGCAACATGGCTGATCAGGCTGAGGTTCCTGTGCGGGAACTCTTCACTGACGTCGGCCTCTTCCTGCTGGGGTCTGAGCTCAACGTCGACGACTTAGTGCAGCGGTTCTTCGACGCCCTCTTCCCGCTTGTCTACAACCACCTCATCAACCCAGGCCTCAGCGACATATCGCCAGGCTATGCCGAGTGTGTGAGGTCGTCCAGCCGCGACGTGAGACCGTTTGGCGGGGCGCCCGGCATCCTGGCTGATCAGATCACTCGCTCAGGGGTGTCAGGGAAGCTTCTCCTTCAGGCGCTGCATCTCGGCATCGAGGTCATCAATACCACCGACCACTTACAGCTGAGCCGCGAGTGCAGACGGGCTCTGCTCAAGATGCACTACTGTCCTCACTGCCAGGTATGGATGCACGTCTCCGCAGGGACTGTATCGATCGGAATTAATGAAAGTGTTTTTCCAGCATCACTGATTCCCAAAGTAATTCTCTTCTTCGCAGGGCTTAACCCAGTCCAAGCCCTGCATGGGTTACTGCCTCAACGTGATGCGGGGCTGCTTGGCGAGCATGGCAGAGATTGACACCCACTGGAGGGAGTTTGTTCGCTCGCTGGAGGGCCTGTCAGCACGAATGCACGGGCCTCAGGATTTAGAGCAAGTGCTGCTGGGAGTTCACACGCTGCTTCACGATGCTGTCGGACACGCTCAGAAAAATGGACCCCGCCTTTCGGCACAGGTCAGATCATCTGCGGAGAGAGATTTATCATTGAGGATGGTAGATCTGAAACTGTGCTGTGGTTCTGCGGGAGGTGAAAACCAGTAGCACCAGAAAATCTGACAGCGTAAATGGAAGAAGAATAGACAGAGGATAAAACTTTTCATGGGGGGGGGATTTTTTATTGTGAATTACACAGCTGTTCCAGCTGTTGGCTCCAAGTCAGATAGGTATGTGGTGTGGAGGCTGAAGATAAATTCCTTGAAATTGCGAATAACACACACAGGATAGTGAGACCAGAACAGGCCAGATATCTCCAGAAACACGTCCATGTGGGGCAGCACCAAGGAAGTCAGAAACTCTGTTCACACATACTGAAAACAAAGCTTCTTCTAAGTTTTGGCCTTCAGTACACACAAAAAAAGGCATTTTAGGAATTATGTAAGTCTCTGTTTTCAGTGTTCACGTCTGGATGGGCAGAAACAGGCATTTTGAAACAGTGACGCCCACTTTCACTTCTCAACAGAGGTGGCCAAAATACTTAAGTAGAAGTACAGATACTTGTGTAAAAAAAAAAAAGACTCTTTGTATGTACTCTGTACATGATGTACTCAGAGTTTAAGAGTAAAAAGTATCCCTCTAAGGGTCATGTCTGTGCAAAAGCTGATTCAGTTCCACATTATGTGAATATAATTCGAAGACTATTAAACCTAAAGGTAGAATCAGTAGGATCAGTCTGAGCTTTTTGTAAACACACCAGAAAGATAGTTGGTTGTGGAGTCTCATTCCCAGGATCTCAAATACTGACATTTTTGGTTGGTAAAGCCACCTGAGCAGCAACAAAGTGAGAAAATAAGAATATACAGGCAGAAGGCTGCAGGATCTCTGCAGATACAACACATATTTTCTCCCCATTCCAGTCTCCCTCTCTGTCGGTTTCTTGTCTTGTTACCTCTTTCACGTCGTGCTACGTCTGCCGCTGGTGATATACGCTCACCAACGGCATCAGTCTTGTCTTGTAGATATCAGTTTTGTGATGCTGGGAAGGCGGCATGCAATGGCCCAACATAAAAATGATCGGTAATTCCCCTCAAATGCATTAAAACTGAAGTAACAAGCCTGTTTTAAAAATGTAAGAAGTTGGAAGTGCAGATATGTGTGGATGGTTATGTGGTGTGCTAGTATCCATCTGTCTGGATGGAGTTCATTTATTTATTTATTTATTTATTTAGTTTCAAACGTGCCGACTTGGTCAATCTTTTTTAACTGCCAGGCAGAGAAGGATTCAGGCCAAACCCAGAGTCTCAACAGCCACTTTTAGACTCATTTGTTCAAACCAGGAAGTCTTTATCCATTATGAAAGGAGCTCCGCTGTCGGTCCTGGTGTGAAAGACACACCACAGCTCCATCTGGTGGCTGTGTGGTGTCACTGCTGCTTGACAGGCTGCTCATTCAGTACATTCAGAATAAAGGAGATGACAGGCCTGTCTGCTCTAATGGCCTTAGTATAAACAGCCGTCACTCAGCCTTCTAAAATAAGGCGTATTTGTCCTGCACCAGTACAGTTTAACAAGATTTAAAATGCATGTTTCTCTCAGTGTTTAGACTTAAATCTGTGTCTGTCTCACTTGGTAATAGGTGCACAAACTGTGTGGCCCACCGAGCAGGAACCCTGCACAGTCAGTCAACATCCAGCACAGCAGCGGCAGAGAATCCATCCCTCTGAAAGCTCCTGTCAAAGTATCTGGGGACTCGCTGGCTGTCAGAAGGAGGTAAGTGAGACAAAGAAAGAGCATATTCAGATTTTGATTCATGCAATTTGCAGTTTATATACAGAACACTTTGCTTTTGCTTTTCCAGGGAATTTCTGAACGGTCTACGTCTCTACCGTACATACTACGGTGGCCTGGCGGATCAGCTGTGTGTGAGTGAGCTGGCCTCTGGTGATGGGCTGCCCTGCTGGAACGGAACCGACATGGTAAAAAGGTATGTTTTAAAGATGGCCGACAAATTCAACACGTGTCATAGTAAGTAACGGAGCCACCGCCAGCCTCCAGAAAAACTCTGTTGGAGGGATGATCAGCGTACTGCACTTAGATCTCCCCTCATCATTTTCTTCCTCATGCTGTTTGTGGAAACATCTACATCTGTTTATTCAGGGTTTTCCTTTAATTTGTCTCTCATCTGTTTAGACAGACATGGTGTCAGTGTTCTTCACTGTAATTTTATGGTGCCACCGGTTCATGCAGACGTACACACGCCCAGTGATGTAACTCCTTTAGCAGCTCCTTTTATTAAGAACAGAATTCAAACATCAATTTCCAGGCTACACCTTGTACACATCAATCTGAATTATGTTTAGATTGAGAAGAAGAGATGATGTTTCCTTTGTTTAAGGTGCAGAATTCACGATGTTAAACTTGAGCACACAAAAATGTATCCCTTCATTTCCCTCCACTCAAAGCTGTGTTTTGCGTATTGTTACTTCACTTGTTTGACCTTCCACCGTGCAGAATTATGTCTGCACAGAGTTGAATACCAGAAGGTTGTTTCGTCTGCTGAAGGACACAAGTTTCATGACAACATTTCAAACATGCCCCATAAGTACGATTTGCACATTTAGAATGGTATGCCAAGCATATCAGAATCAGAATGAGAAATACTTTAGTGATCCCCGGGGAGAAAGTGGTACATTACAGTAGCTCCTTCTAGAAGAGGAATATCGCATCTTAAGTATAATAAGATAAAAGTAAAGTATAATATTAAGTAAAAAAAAAAAATGATTATACGAGTAATAAAATGTAAAATTGCTGAAAAAAAGAGACATTTTTCTACTGTATAGGAGGCTCAAACATAATGTGTCTTAGAACATTTCTGTACAGGATCTTTGACTTCTCTGAGAACATACCAGTAGGATATGGAATGTCTTTAAATTTCTCAGTTATTGCTGAGAAACAAAGATTGATGTGGCAGAGATCTGGTTTCTGGCTCACTCCATCCGGGTTCGTTGGCTCACGACCTGGCCCTTTAATTTCTTGAAAACCTCCCAGCATTCTCCTGGCAGACAGACAAGCTATTAAACTAGCTAACAGGGGTGAGAGATAACCTTGGCAGAGCACCTAGTAACATTCCCATAACACTTGCAACACAGCACAACTCTGAATCGAAGGCCGACAGATTAATGCAAAAGGCTGCAACAGCACAAGTCTAGACATTCAGAGAGGGAACATCGTGTACTGCCAGTGATCACTGCCATTAATTAAATTATTACTCTTATCAACAAAATCAGTTTAACAATCTAGGAAACGTTGTTACAGAGCCCATTTCAGGTTGCTGCTCAACCACTGTGACAATCTGACCAGTGCTCTCTATGTACATGTATATGTATATGTATATGTATATTATATATATATATATATATATATATATATATATATATATATAATATATATATATATATATATATATATATATATATATATATATATATATATATATATATATATATCCCAAGCTAACTCCTACCAGCTGAGTGGATGAATTAATGAATATTCAGCAAAATGCTTGACAAATGTCGCGTAAGTCCCAGATTAAAGCGTCATTCTGTGATTCTGCACTGTTGGATATTATATAACACGCAGCATAAATTCAAATAAAGCTAAATGATGTTAAGTTGATGTAAAAATGTATCAGTGAGAAGTGGATTCACTGTGAGAAGGAAGGCGGAGCGTCCGTCACGCTCATGATGGTCATTAACTCATGAAGCATCAGTGGCAACACGAGTTACTCATAAGAAAATGCCCCATCACAATTTGCAAGAGCCCAAAGTGACATCTTCAAATTGCTTCTTTTGTCCAACCAACAGTCCAACACACAAAGACCCAATTTACTATCATAAGTGACGCAGAAAAGCAGAAAATTGTTACAATTAAGCAGCAAATGTTGGACATTTCTGCAGCTCATGTATGGAGGCTGCAGTCCTCAGCCTGGTTCGACTGCAGCCTGCGTCTCTCTGCTGCCGGTCTCCCTCTCTCAACTCACCCTCTCCTGTCTGACACTGTGGGCTGTTGTGTTCAAATCAAGACTCTAAATAAAGCCCGCCCAAAAAGAAAGATTACTGAAATAATTAATCGATTATCAAAATGGTTGATAACCAATATCTCTGGATCAAGGTAATTGATTGAAGGCTTATAGTTGCCGCTCAACAGAACTGCCTCATTCTGTTTTATCGTCACATTTTTAACCCACTGCTGTCCCTCTTTTTGCTTCTTGTCTTGCACAAGTTTCCAAAACAATTGATATCACTTTATACTTACCATGATTGATAAATGTCAATTTTACAGTCCGACTGATTATTAAATTTTTAGGGCTTAAACTTATATCAGCACTGGAGGTAATATACTCTGATAAATATATGTAAGAGATGACATTTCACAGTTTCAGTCAATTTTACCATCTTAAATGAAATCAGTGAGCCCAAAAGAGTCAGCTTTGCCAGAGAGGAACTGGCCGGTGTGTGCATTTCAAGTTTTCACAATGTCCCATATTGGACAGTTTATGCTGATCCCGTTATACCTGAATATCAGCCAACTGATATATTGGTCGGGCTCTGGTATGTGTAGTTAATCAAACTTCAGTTTATAGTTGTTTCGCTTTTTGCAAACAATGAAATGCTTCGTAAACCGTTTATTGAGCATTTGTTTTTAGTGTAAAGTTGCAGCTGATGCTTATAAACCTTTAGAACTGCTTATGAAATGGTTTATTTATGAAATGGAGTATTTCATGCGTGTTAACAGTAAAATAACTATTTAATGAGCTATAAATGTACCGTTTATAAATTATGGCTTTTATAAAGTGTCACTAAATAACGCTGTTGTGTCTGAATGAGGATCCACGACGATCACGCAACGTAAACCTCATCTGCACCAGGATGACGGAAAGCTGTCACACTCTGATGTATTTATGTCTGAAAGTGTCTTCAGTTTGCATGAAGTTCCAGGTTTTCAGCTCCAGTGACATCTCACTCTATGATCCTGGCAGCAGTAGGCCGTTGACCCTGGTCGAAGACATCAAACACACACACACACACACACACACACACACACACACACACACACACACACACACACACACACACACACACTATATATATATACAGTACACTGCCCACACACACAAGCTGACACCGATGTCGAATTATTCCATTAACCGTTGGTGCTCACACACATAGATCTTGGAAATGAATGGTTGCGAACTGGTGCAGACAAACTGGCCTCCCTCGTAGTATCAGTCAGCGGCCTTGTCTCCATTACATCACGGCTCTCCATCTCATCCGCGCTGTCATCACTCAAGGACCCCCTCATATATCCTCAGTCTGTGGTTGTTCCTCTTAACTGTCAGCCGCTGACAGCACTGTAGAAATGGCAAGTTGGCCCGTATTTCAAACCACGGTGAGGTTGGAGTTGCCAGTTTGGGTTAGACGGTCCATTGTAAAGGATGACAGCCTTGTTGAGACGTTTCACAGCAGCTGTGTGAAGGTAAGAAAGGAGGAGTGGGTGGTCGGATGGGGAGGGGGAGAGGGTCTCTCGCAGCCTTTTTAGAATCTCAGAGTATCAAGGTTAAGTTTTATTCTGGCGCTGACAATTTACATGTTTCACCCTTTGTTATTTTTTCTAACATAAGACCTTCGGTTTCCATAATAAAGGAGGCCGACGTCTCTGAGAATAAAGATGTTTCTTGTGTTCAGCAGGAAGAAGCAGACCAGCAGGCTGCTGCAGACTGTCTATCTTCCCTGTCAGCAGCCTCTAGGAAGTGTTTATGGTCTGCGGAGCCTCTTTTCCTCATTCATTGATAGGGTCTCGTTCACCTCGGGTTTTCTCATAGGATTTCATATTGTTTCCGTCGTTAGGGTTAGGGTTAGGGTTATATATATATATATATATATATATATATATATATATATATATATATGTGTATATATATATATATGTGTATATATATATATATGTGTATATATATATATGTGTATATATATATATATGTGTATATATATATATGTGTATATATATATATATATGTATATATACGTATATATATATATATATATATAAAAACAACAACAATGTAGTAAGAAAGCTGTGGAATCGAATGACATCAACAATCAAGGCAGAGGAGGGGTGAGGGGAGACCATCAAGATGAGGGTGTGAGGAGACTGTCGAGCCAAGAAGTCCCCGCAGCTGAACGGGCTTCCTGCAAATCTACAACCCTGTGCTGCTTTCTATTAGCCTAGAACCATAGATGAGTGGCTGGGAGTCAACACAGGCTGAGACAGAAGCAATAAATAACCTCCTGCCTACGGGTCATAACCCAACATCCACTGAAAGAGAGGGGAATAAAACTCACTGCAGGATGGTGGCTGATTTACAGAAGCTTATCGAGGCCTCAGAGACCTTAAACGATTGGTTCAGTTGCTGTGTGTGTGTGTGTGTGTGTGTGTGTGTGTGTGTGTGTGTGTGTGTGTGTGTGTGTGTAGAATTGCACATTTGTGCGTGGATGCCTTTTATAACAGCTCTTCATGCGTCCTGCCGCAGATTGTTTCATGGATTTAAAGAAGCAGCGAGTTGCATCAGAGCGTTTTTGTCTTATTTAATAAAATGGGATGAGCGCAAAAAGAGCACACGACACACTGGCCTGAGATTTAACGGAGATTTAATGCGCGTCCTCCATCTGGGTCCCTGGTAAACAAAAAGATAAAGAACAATCAGATAAGATCATGGATGAGAGACACGCGCAGCTTTCATCTCAATGTCTACGATGGGGTCCCGCTTCAGGGGAGATTTGGCAACACACATTCTTTCTCTCTGGTTAAGTCCCTCACTTACGCACTCGTACTGGCAGGAAGAAGACAAACAAATTGGACATGAGGTTTTCTGATTGGTATTGTTATGGGTTATTAACAGTTTTGTCATCTTCTGTGACAGCTAATTTTACCTGAAATAATCCAGCATTAAATCTGCGCTCTGAACCGAGACAATGTGCAGGCAGGTGTGGTGTTTTTGTGCTTGCAGCAAGAATGTGAAGTGATTTTGCTATAAAAAAAATACGGAAAATAAGTTATGATAAGATAAAAAAATGTATTAAAAAAATTAGCTTAAAGTGGCTCTGTGGAGCTTCTGCATTGCCGTAAGCCGCTGGATAGTTTACATTAGCGGACTTTATGACATGATCTTACTTTGCGCTCTTCCTTGTCACTCACATACTGGAAACAGAACATGAACAAAACAAGTTTGGAAGGAAGATAATAAGCACTACAACTCTGGAGGGGAATATTAGCCTTTAGATATTTTCAGTAGAAGGCTGATTGGCTCATTAATGTCTGTTTAGAAGCACTGAAATAGTGTTGTGTCATTACTTTAAATTTAACCCAGGCTATTTAGAAAGGTGCATCGTTTGTTCCAGAACTTTTTGTACACATAATTTTCCTCTTCCAATTACGAAAACTAATTAGCAGTGCAAAGAAAATAAAAGGTGCACTGTTTAAAACACAACATTCCTAGTTGTACATTTCAGACAGAGAGTGTAAAAGTCTGGTCCGTTGGCCCTTCCAAAAAAGTAGTTGAATAGTCCTGATCTAAATGCTCCACTGTGCTCCACCAGTCCTGAGCACGTTGTGTGAAGTGAACTTTTAGAAATATGTGTGCAGAAAACAGCTAAAAACAACACTGACGAGAGCAGTGAGAGGGAACCAGAACAGTAAAGACGCTGATGGCCATTAACCAATTAGCTTCAAGGTTCCATATTGTTGAAACTGAGATTTCAGGGTCTATTTTGTGCTGTATAAACATTGTTATTTTTTTTTAACGAGCTGCTAGGACCGTCTTTGATGGTGTGATTTCACAAATGTACAGTCACCACCCACAGCACAACCGTGGTCACATAAACACCAGCAGAGCTGATAGAGAACGTGGTGGGCGGTGCCTGCTCAGGCCTGTGAGAGCTGACCACTCAGAGCAGACTCAGCTTTACCGGAGGGGGGCCTTAAAGAGACAGGAATGTTCAGAAAGAGGCTGAATAGAGGTGCTGCAGCCATGGGCAATATGATAAAAATTGAAAATGATAAAAAAAAAAAAGTTTTAGACACCTAAAATTAAAGTATGAACCTAAAGTTGAGCATATTATAGGCGCTGTGGGGAAATGTGGGTTTGTCACTTCGAACATCCTCTTTGATAAACAAGATCACTAGATGCTTTAAATTACACAAAACAAGTTGTCTGAAACCAATGTAAGGTCTTCACAGAAGTATTTATTATCAGAACCAGTGCTCTGGTTTTTGTACCGTGTTGAAAAATTATAATTCATCCCCAGCCGTGTGGAGATTGTTGTGCCCTTACATTTTCTCACACTTCAAGACTGATTAAAAAAGTTCTTGCCATTTATGTCACTGGACAAGGAGATATATATATAACAAAAAACTACAACAGGGAAACATCCCTCAAACTGTGGAAGTGACGGTTATCTTGTTTGGTTGGAGACACCGTCCCCGTCTGGGCAGAAAGGTCAACACATTCCCACATGCTTTCTCCATCCGTCATGGATACACACACACACACACACACTCACACACACACAGACTGAAGGAATGGAGTGTTGCCATGAGCTGCACACACACATCTGCCACCAGGTTTCTTTGTTTCATTGTCAGAGTAACCGTCCGACAGACAAATCTGCATTAGCCAAGGGATTACACAGATTCTTTTTCAGTTGCCTCACATTTACTTTCTAATTCAGTTTGGCACCTGATCTCCAGCGCGTGCAACGCAGCAAAACAATTTCAGATTATATTTTGTTTGAAAAAAAACCCAAACAGTCATCTTTTCCCTTTTCTCTGCCAATGGGGTACAACAACAAAGAGTTACAGTGATGCTAAAAAGCCACAGCCTCAACAAGTACCAAAGTGTGATATTTTATTCATGATTACCTCCTCCGGTGTAGACCCACTTTAATTCATCCCCACCTGCAGTCTGTCTCATGGCTGCCAACACACACCAGGTGTTTGGCGGTGTGTTTATATTTTCAAAGAGCCTTTTTCTAATTGAGTACAACAGTTTTTTTTTTTTACTTCTACGATAATAAGGCAGCTGACCTTGTGTGCTGCTTAGATTTAACACGGCGGGATGAGTACGGCGGGATGAATGCGCAGAAAAGATGTTTGAAGACGGGCAAAGGCAGATAGAAGTGTGGCCTTTCGTGTAATAGGCCACCCCTCGTGCTGGAGAGGCTGCGTGAGCGACGACCTTTGACCCCTCCCGTGTCTCTTGGCTGCCCGCTTAATCCTGAAGAGGTTAATCACATGGTAATAAGAGCCCCGGAGTCGCCCCTCAATGTGTGGCCGGTTATCAGAGGGAGCGATTGATTCTGTGTTTAGGTCTCCGCTGCTCTTTTTCATATCTATTTAACTCTGTTCTGTTCCTCTACATTCGTCATTCGCCTGTTTCGTCATTTGTCTCATTTTTCTCCTCCATCCCGTCCGTTAGACGTGAAGCTCAGGTGATTTGCCGTAGCTTAACTGAAATGACAGCTTTTAAGCTCTGCTAATAGGAATCCACTGAAGAAGCATCAAGAGCTTAGGCTGTCCCGGCCCGCTCGGGGAACATGCTTCTTCGTTGGAGGGTTTTTCTGAGTCTCACTGCAAAATCCACACGGTGTTCCCGTCATGTGCGGACAGCATGTGTTGAATAATACAATACGGTTGCACTCTTCATCTTATTTCATCTTGTCACGAAACTCATCACATGTTGCTCGTGTCACCAAGTTGCAAGTCAGGGAGTCTCTGCGCCCCGATTTAACTTACATCAATCATTTTTTAGGTAAATCATTGAATAATTTATAATAAAAAAGGAAAGATTTGGGTGAATTCTGATTTAATAAAACATACTGATGTTGCCAAAATACATTTTTATGCTTTCCTGTGCCATTAATCACCCCTTAGATCAACCTTATGACCCTTGCAATGGTCTAGACCTCCAGACTGGGAATCAAGGAAATACAGCATGATCATTAACTTAACGCAGGCTTAAATCGTCATGATACTTTTGGGCTTTTTCTTGATTTCAAAACATCCAGGGCAGTGCCTGTTCAAAACCTGTATGTTCATTGCTCGACCTCCATTATGGCTGCTGGCAGATACTCATTCAAACAACTTCAAACACACTCGACACTCGGAAGGTGATGATGACTTCCTTCCTTCCTGAGTTCACAGAAATACACCCGTCAAGTGAAAAGTCAATCAGATGAACAGTGAAAAAATAATGAGCAGACAGACATAGATTCATTTAATTTGAGGTAGATTGTAAATAAATGTGATTTTTAACTAGCCCAGTCACCAGAATAAAATGTGAATAAGATGATTTCGAATTTTTGCATCTAAATTCTACAATATGTGCCATGTAACTTTCACATTGCATGTTAATAACATGATTTTTAAAGGTGAATTGTGTAGTTTTAGGAAAGAACTTTTAAGAGAGGAGATAGTAAGAAGACAAAAATGTTTTTTGACTTAGTGAACTGAAAAAACAAACTGTCCTTAAAGGACAAAACATCATACTTTTTGACTTTGTCTATATTTGTTGGATTAGATCCTTCTAAGAGGTTCTTTTAAGTGTTGCCTTCTAAGTTCTGGGGACCTTCTTCCCCTTTGCGGACGGCTTGTTTATTAAGTTATGGATACATTTCAAGTAACTAATTTGTGTTAAGTTTGCATTATTACCAAATTGATATGATAAATATTAACTTTCTGAGTATGAATTTCTTTTCTTAAATAACATGGGGCAGAAGAAGAAAGAAAAATATGCAAAGGTTTGAAAAAGTATTTTTGAAAATACAACAGGAGGGTCTGTGGGACCCAAAAACACTGAGGAAGACGAACCAGCTTTAACAAAACAAAAGGGTTCAGGATGGAGTCTTTACGGCAAACTCTAGTTCGCTCTGTAGCAAAGAAACTTCCTGAAATGAAACATGTCACAGCTTGGTTGTCTTTGTTCAGTGCACATGTAAACGCCCTACCATCCATTAATACACCTGCAGGCAGAGCTATGGTGTCCCATTCAGTAAAATGACTCGGCTCATTGCAGTAATAAATCCAAATGTTTGTGCTTCAGGCCCGTATAAGTGCTGCTGTATCTCTCTGTGACCAGCAGGTGGAGCTCTGCACTTTGACTTACACACACCAGACACATGCCAGATTGTTGACCCCCCCCCACCACCCACCCCTGCTTCCCTGCATCAGTTTTGATGATGTATACTGTGGAAGCGGTGGTTCTTATCCATGTTGTCCGTGACAGTGACAGACAGAAAACAAAATTTAAGTGATAAACAGACACGCTGCAGAACATCAAGTCCCACCGCCTCCCTGCTGCATTCGTTTGCCGTGATGAAGTGACCTAATTTTTTAACAGAAAAAGGAATATAACCTTTTAAACATGCACTGTCAAATATATTATGCACAGCTGTCCTCTTAGTCACTCTCATGCGTGAAAGCGAGGGAGTTGTTTTTTTTCGCTCATAGCTTGAAGTCAATGTAGTATGGAATCCCTGGTCCCTCAAAGGCTAGTTCATAAAGTTGAATACGAATATAGCCGAGCCTTTTCTCTCTGGGTTATTTACTGTCTTGTCCAGGACTCAGGCTCCCAGCGACAAACCATAATAGCTTTGTTTGGCTCATTCTCCATCTGAATCTTTTGGGTAAAAAAAATCACTGACAGCGAGCAACGAACAAAAACTCACAAATGAACTTGTGCTAAAATTACACAGAACAGAAAGATGGGTGGGCTGATTGAGAGGGAAATCGAGGAGGGGAAAGATGAGAGGAAGAGGAGAAGGGACGTTCTTGAAGAGCTCCCTCTGTATTGCGACAGCTGCCCACTGCAGATAACCACAAAACCACTGGAGCACTTGAGGTCTGGGTGCTGCATGGCTAGAGTTCCACTCCAACATGACCTTATATCCTGCCTGGGTTTAGACGCAAGGGTTGGTCAGAGCGCCACATCCTGACGATTATCCCAAGTGACAGAATCAAGAACTCGGTCTGGCTGACTAAATTGAGTTCATAAGTCCCTCTCGTATGTGCGTAGGGATGTGTGTGTGTGTGTGTGCACGTTTCTCTGCCTGCTTCTGCCCCTCCACCTCCTCCTGTTCTCGAATTATGCATGATTGCTCTGAACAGATACATTTTCAATCTAGCTCTCTGCAAAAAAGGGGACATTTCATTTATTTGCGCTCAGATATTATCCCTGATGTTGCTACAGTAACTGTGCAGCAGAGACGGGAAATCGTGCTGCTCGTTGCAGGTGGTGCATGTATGTATGTAAGTGTGTCTCTATCTCGTCCCATTCATTTTTCAGTGAGCCCACTCCCTTTCTGCCCCCCCCCTTCCACCACCACGAGTTGGACGCCTGCCTCCAGCATCTGGAGCAGATTGTGACCCTGCAGTGCGCCGGGTAGCAGGACATTAACAGCCAAGGCCTTATTGTCCACTGATGAGCTGTCAGAGCACACACCCTCACCCCCGTGTGTGATTTCAGCCCACCTCCATCTACCGTCGAGCACACACGCTCGGTCCCCACGGAGCTTTCTTCCTCTTTACCTCAGATATAAATCAGAGGCCGCTGGAGAACGGGGGAACAAAGAGTTGGGAAACATGTGAAGTTAATGCCATAAAAAGGGGACAGATGTAGCACTTCTTTGGTGAGAAAGCCTTCGACGGGATCTATTCGTTCCGTCATAAAAAGGCTTAAAGAATCGGAGGCGCTGACGGAAAGAGTCCCGTCCCGTGATTGAATTGCAAGGACACGGCGATATCGTTTTGAAAACAAAAAGCCGTTTCTCACAGTTCTTAGCAGGGATAGTTCGGCACTACAGACCAGTAAACAATAGATGAGAGCAATTTCAGTAATGGACTTCTACAATAAAAGCCCCTGATGTTTCTTTTCTTTTGTGTATGGAGAGTTGGTAGTGCATTCCCCTGAGGATTTCTCTCGGTTATTGAGGCAATCATAACGCTGGAATGAATGCAAAATAAAAGCCTAATGTTGAATTCAACACTTTTTTTCTTCTTCCTGCAGTCGGTTTAAACGTGTCTGCACATGAATTAGAGTTGTGCGCTGTCTTATCAAGGTCGCCTTATTTCATATCGACTTTATGACTGCATGCGGACCATATCCATGTTGAGTTCTGCTCCAGAAGAGACTTAATTTCTCCCCCTCTCTCTCGCAGGAGTGTGGCAGGGAACAAAGACTCTCATATCTCTGTATCGTTGTCTCAGTTTATCTCACGGCTGCAGGCTTTTTTGACAATGCGTGTGGTACCTTGTGTTCCTTTGATTTCCCACTCATTTGTTAACGAAACATGCTTCCCATTTAACGCCACAAAGTGAAAAATGGAGTAGTCATTAAGTATTCATTACCTGTGCAATTTGTTTCTTCTTTATGCACTTTTAGCCTCAGGAGAATATTCTGAATGCGGAGGTGGCTCGCATTTGGAATATTGACAGTTTCGGAATGTAACTTCAATGTGGTTCAGTGTTGTATTATTTATACAAAAGTTACAGCTAATGAGTCTGCTTCTGAGCTTTAAAATGTTTTACATTTACTTCAGCATCATTTCCTTTGTGGTCAATTTTCGTCCTTATCAGGGAGTTTGTACCCACAGAAGACTCAGCACCTCTTTACAAGTGGACACCTACCTTTTAGCTCCTGACCTCGGCTGAAAGCTAGGTGTGAATATGCGCTCATTAATCTCACCTCCCACAGTAAAAGGTCTGGGTCTGGAGGCTCCCTGAGAATCATCCTAAATAGCTCTTTCATTCCTCCGACGTAAACGCAAATGTCTCCGACAACAATGTGGCACACTGCGGGATGCCCTGAGACCAGACTTTGCTCTCTTATCACTGTCCCTGTAATGTTGTCCTGCAGTTTCTATGGAAACCAAGCCGGCCTTATTAAAGGGAAAAAAAAAAAAAGTTTCACCTTCTCTGAGTCTGCCCTTTACCTGACAGCCAAGATAAACGAGCAGGGTCCTGGGAGGAAGGCAACACAAACATGCATCTCTGCTCAGTGGCCCGTGCTCATTGGCTCTCTGCTGGAAGCCCTTATTTACCTTAATGCTGGGAGGTGGTGGGAACGGGGGGAGGCTTGAGGAGGAGTAGCCGGCGGAAGGTGTGTGTGTGTCTGTGCGCGTGTGATTACTCACAATACCTCCCATCAACAACCTTGAACCATGCTGCAATAAAAAAAAAACGGAAGAAAAAGGAAGCAAACAACTCTTTCTGGCCCCCATAATGCACGTGGGCCAGATGATGTCATATGTCACCTTCAGCTAATGAAGGTGATGATGACATGCATGAGCGCCGCATACGTTCACCATCTGCTCGGCTCCGCCACGCCGGAGCTGCTCCCTCACAACGCTGCAGAGAGGAAGTCGAGGCACGTCTGTGCGACGAGCGCGAGTGTCCCCCGACGCGTGTGAAAGACCGCCGGCTGCATCTAGATGACTCGCCGCGAGTTTAATCCATACCATCACATTGCAGAAAGACTCTGAGGCAACTTATCTGATATCACCTGAGCAAGGAGGACAAATCAGCCGATATCAACACTGACATCAGTGTTAGTAGCCCAGAATGTGCTACTGTTTAACTTAATTTAGTTTAGATTAAAAGAGAACAGGACGGCCAAACATCAGGATGAAAGATGTTAAGATCCTATTAAGATACAGATTTGTTTTAGAATGTTAGCGTTGACAAAGTACAGTAAAGAGATAAACAAGGCTACGGTTGTGTATGCCGTATTTTCAGTGAGTGAAATATAACGTTGTTCTTAAGCATTAATGTATTTTGATTCATCCCCATCGGAGAACTGGGTTGTTGCAGAGCCCACATTTTAATTATTTATGATGTAACATATTTAAAGAAATATGAGTCATTTTCAAGGATGAAGAGCAGTTTTTTTCAAAGGAGAAGACCAGAGTGAAGCTGGTATGAAACAGGGCTGCAGCTAATGATTGTTTCTATGATCGATTCATCGTTTGTGTCCTTGATGAAATTTTTAGTGTATCAAATGCAAATGGTTGTTTCAAGAGCCCGACGTGGAATATTCAGATTCAGCCTGTTTGGTTAGATAAACAGTCTAAAACCAAAATATGTTTAGTTTTCAATGATATGAAACCCAGAACAGCTGCAAATATTTACATTTTAAAAGCTGGAACCAGACAATCTTTGGCATTTGTGTCTTGAAAGTGATTTAAGTGATGAAACTTTGAAGACAAAATAGTTTTTTTTACTGTCAATGGACTAATGGATTACTCCAATCATTTCGGCTTTATATGAAATATAATTTCAAACTCCATTGTATCAAAGAGCAAGAAATCATTTGAGGTTCTTATTCAGTGCCATGAGTACATCATGTCACTGACAATTGACAATTGGTTAAGCAGATTTGGTTTTAAGGCTTATCGTTAGGATGTTATGGGTGTTTTAAACTTGAGAGTTGTACAGAGCTACGGAGATATTGGACTAGGCTTGATTGAATTAAAGGGGACTGTTGGTCTGGGGATGTTGGCTAAAGAAACAACACGCTCACTGTTATTTTTAGTCGTAGCCCTGCATAATATGTGCTATCAGTCATTTTTTGTGGATTTAAATTCGGCCTTGAAACAGATAAAAGCACACATTTCAAACTAGCCTCGTAACGGAAGAAATTACATTGGTTGATTTATCTTTTCTTATTTGTGAAATTCAGTGCTCATGATAAACGTTAGTATGCTCCTGCCATGTTTGGCTCATAAATGACAGAGCGTGTATATTTTACAAACCGCTGTAGGTGGTCCTCATCTTTCAGTCATTTCATTTTGTGCCGCTGTTGATATTTCGGTATGAATTGTCGCCCAGATTGATTACACTGCAAAGAGAAAGCCGCTTTGTTGTAGCTGCAGGTTATGAAAGTTTTGATTGACAGGTGCTTGACTCCGGCTGTTGGGAGGAGTGTAAAAAAGAGGCGCGTTGGTGACTGAAGATGATCTTTAGATAACATCAGGTGACCTTTGAGAGCGGCTGAAACTATCAGTCTCCACGGGGCTACTCTCCTCCTCTTGTCATGTCTTGACACTTTTTTTTTCTTCTCTCCGTCTTCTCTCTCACTCTTCCCTATCGCCGTCTCTGTTTCTCTCTCTGTCTGGCGAGTGCAGTTTCTGCGAGTTGGCAGCCTGTATCTGATCCTGAAGTAATTTACTGGTAGCGATAAGGAAGTGGTGTGCACAGTCTTTCGCTATAGTCCTTTTTCTGACAGCGCAATCTGATGCCCACAGAGACTGAATCGGAGGAAAATTCTGACTCCGGATAGAAGGAAAACACGTGAGATTATTATTCTGCAAAATATCCAACAAACTGACATGGAGTGGGGAGACGACCACCAGTGAACTCTGGTTAATTTTTATTTTTTTTGTGATGTGCTGCTTATTCTGTTTACTTTAGGAGTGGAAGCAAGAGCAGCAGCGGGAACGTGGAGATTAGTCTGTTTCCTCGTTTGTGACTAGGCTCGGAGCAAGAAACTAGTGTTTATTTGCACAATTTTGTTGTTGATTATTTAGCACATTTTGTGTTTTATGAGAAAGACAAAGAGACTGTGACTTGTTTGCCTTTGCCTGTACGTGCTTGCATCAGCTTATATGCATATACAGTTTGTGTGTGTGTTTGTGTGTCGTGCCTCGTCCAGTTTTGCCTGGTAGAGCTCCTTTTTTTTTTTTTTTTTTACTCTTTCTCTCTCAAACAGGCAGACAGGCCAGGCAGACAAGGGTCACTGCCTCAGGGGTATCTTAAAGAAATGCCTCTCTGCTGTGGGCGAGAAGAAATATGAAAGAGACCCTAAATCAAGACACAGAGCCCCATGAATCATGTCGGCAGCTGAGCTGAAGAAGAGGGATGAGACCATCTGTAGCAACATATGAATGGCTAACTGACTCACAGTGCTGTTGACACAAGCTGAAGAAGTGTGAAGAGGTTGTGAAGATTAGTGCTGGCGCTCGCCGCGTAGCCTGGAAACCTGCTTCAGTCAACGATGAGCAAACCCAAATACGTCGCGCGCTCCATTCGTCACTCTGACGTTTTACAGAATTGCACAGGGGAAGTTTTTTTTTTTTGTTATGAAATAAGATATATTTTCATTACAACACATCTGTAACACCTAAACTCATGTGTAGAGGGAATTGCTTGGTAGCATCTTCCTGAAGTTTCTCAGTTTTTCTTCCCCTGTTTAAGGCTTTTTCAGGGTGAGTGAGTGCTAACAGACGCCAAGATGCTCCCGAGACTCTTTTCAGCGACACGTGTTGTTCCTGGCCGGGTGATTGGTTACATTTTTGACAAATCATTTTGAAGGTTTCGTTAAAAGCTATATTTGATTAAAGTGCATCATATTCCTGGGTTTAGCATCACAGCTGTGCAAATTTGTTGCTTTCTACTTTTCACATTTTATAGTTAACCTTTTGACACCTTCTACCAGCAGCTTTACAGCTCGCTCTGTCTGTCAGGCGGTCGACAAAAATGTCCTCACCATATGACGCTGAAATTTGCCAAGGAGGTCAAGTGTTATTTTGGGTGGTTGTGTGAATGTGGTCGGCTGCCATGTGGTCACAGTTACTGTAAATTAGCACTTGTTTAATGATTTTTCAGTGTAAATCAAGCAATTTGAAGATGATCCCTTGAGTTCTGGGAAATTTCGATGTGTACATCTTACAGTTTTCTGACATTGTATTTTATTGGTCCTATTTTCAGCTGCATCCCTTATGGTCAGCCCTTTATTTATTAATTGATTTATATCACTGTAGTAATTGCATTGCTTGTGGGCTTCTGAGTGACACTTAAGTCCTTCTGTATGTCTCTTTTCTGACTTTGTGCACGATGGGAAATCTAATTCTTCCTGTTCTGAATTGAGGATCTGGAGATTGTTTTATGTTGTACAGATTGTAAAGCCTCAGACTATAAACAAGAAACGAGGGGACTTTAGGAAACCTCCAATTAGACAAGTAAGCAGCCCAGACACCAGAATAAAAAGGCATTTTACATTTCTCCAAATGGATGCTTTCAGATTTGTACAAGTTGACACCGACTTTCATGTCGTTAGGCGAAAGCGATGGTGGTGGGATGACAGCAATGCGAGATAGTTTGAAACAGTGTTACAAAATGTCGGGACATCTCAAAGCTGTGTAAGTGGCGGAAAAAAACATATTTTTTTAAAGACGCCAGACATCGAGGGATTTTCCAGCCATTTTTGATGAGACATTTGGACATTTTGAAGCTATTAGACAATTTCAAGCTGTATTTCTGTGGCAGCTGCCCCAACCAAGTGTTTGTGCCTAAACCTCACCAGACCATGAGCACAACATAAAAACTGAAAGTTGAAGGAACGTGAAGTTGCAACATATCCGTGGTTTGAAGAAAAGTACTTTGCCATTGCGTTGAGAAGAAGCAGGTTGATGTCACCACCAACGAGAAATTGACAGATTAATTAAAACACAATAACTTGTAATATTTCCTTTTTGGTGTTCGGCAGGTGACTCTCTACATCATGTACAACGAGAAAATACTGTTCGAGTTCTGTTACAGTTTAATTTACGCTTCGGGTCATGCCTGAAGAAAGAGAATTAATTGTCACTCAGAAGCAAATTATTTGCTCTCCGCGGTGAAAAACCATTGAAGGCATTGTTTTGACATTTAAATTACACCGACGCCACCCTGTCATAAAAGAACCTTGTGGCAGCGGTAAATTAGTCTCTTTGAGGAAGGATTGAGACTTAATGGCCGTGCTGAGCATCGAGGACATGTTGTTAAAGCTCAGTAACAGGACAGATGATAATCACAAAACTTCACGGCCGTCCTCGGGGCGTGTTATTTTAAAAAAAAAAAAATTACTACATAAATTAACCCATCAAACCGTTTGGCATGCAATCCACGCCGAGGGCATGAAGTGGTATTTATGAGTGTGTAGGTGGTTTCAAGCTCATAAACTGGCTTCATGTGATGTAACTAAGAAGTTGTGCTGCTGGAGGATGATGCACAGTCTCCCTCAGATAAACTGTGGTGATCATCACAGTGTGCAGAGCGGGCCTATTTGTACCAGGCTGACAGTGGGAAGATGAATTACTTTCCCTCCTTAAAGTCTATAGTCAACAAGGAAGCATATCATGGTTTGTGCTAATAAGGATCGGCCCAATTTGTGCTCTTTTGAATGAATAAACATGCAACTTTAATCTTACTTTGTAAAATGCTACGAAACAGCATGGGTTGTTTGTTTGTTGAATGTTTTGTTGAATATGCTAATACTAAATTAGCTACAAAAGCCCATGTATCAACTCTTTCCCTTTTTTTTAGGCAACTGCACTGGTTTGTTTACTGTTCACGCACATCACTTCTCGCCCCCCTTTAAATGAATAAATGTGTTGTTTAAAAACTCTTTTTGTACAAAACAAATGCGCCGCCGCTGTGAGCTCAGCACCCGGACGCTGGTGTTTGTTGAATGTTTCCTTAAATACAAAAACAAGTTAAACGGCGAGCCATACTTGAGGGGCAACAACATATTGAGTGAATTTAGCATCAAGCAGAGAGAGATTGAGAGATAGGTGTAATTGTGATGGACCTTAGGGGAGTACAGCATTAGCCTGCGGTAACGGGCGCAGTTTTGCAGTTGTGTTATTCTCCTGTGATCGGCTATATGCTGAGATGCATGCGGGGAGATACCGCGTGGAACCATAAACACAGATAAGCCCATCAGAGGATGAGAGCAGAGACTCTGCAGTGTGTGATCAGTCCACTGTAAAACTTACTCAGACCGGTGAGTTTTATATCTCTCAAGAAAGATTGGTGGTATGACATACAAGGAAAATGTTAAACCATCCCACTATATTTTATCTCTTTCACTCCCAGCTCTACGTTGGCTTTTAAAAAAAAAATCCTGTTAAACGCATTGCAATAAATCTTACCCTCCTACAGGTTTAATGAGGGCGGTAAATAAAACCCAATGAAAAGAACACCTCTGACGCTTCCCATGAAGCCCATGTGTGTGATGCATTATTTCACATTATGAACGTTCTTATAAGCACTATGCATAATGTTTGATGTCAATAATCATAACTCATAACACATCATGCATTAAAACATACTCATAAAGCATTGTAGTGTGCCAGTATTTGTAAGCAATTATAAATAGTCCAAATGTTTAACAACAATGTTTAGAATATAAGAGTGTTGAAATGTAACACATAAGTGAACAGTTTGATTTATAATCAGCATTTTGTGGGGTTTGTTCTCTGTTGATTATAGCTGAAACTACAATTGTACTGCTGTGTTTGCGTCAGATACGGATGTAAACAACCTGTTAATGCTGTGAGAAAACAATGGTTTCTTGTGTGTTGTTAGTCCGTTTTACAAAGATCAGTCATTTTACAGCAGGTTTCAATTCAGTGTTTTCAGTTCTGTCAGTGCAGCTGCCCTTTTGTTTACATTTGGATTACCGGTTGTCCCTTTAACAATATTTACCAGAACAGCATTTCATCTAGATCCCGCTTTGATGGTTTTTCTCGTGTCCTGCTTGGTATGTGTACATATGTTAGCATCACCAGACTCCTGGGCTGCTTCTGAATGTGTTCCTGTCATGTTTTTGTCCTTTCGCTGTTTCTTGAGATCGTTGAATGTTTGTTTTAATTACAGAGTAGCACCGGTCTGTGGTGGTTTGTTAGTCCCTCTGTGTTAATACGTATGTAGCTGGCTCAGTGTCAGCGCTGACAACAAAATGAGCGATCTTAAGAGTGTGCTTAAAAAAAATTGTGATAGGGTGCCCAGTCTTAAAGGGTAACTCCACCAATTTTACACATTTAAGTGTGTTAACAGAACTTAGGGAGTCCTAGCCTTTTGAGGCTCTAGAGGAAACAGTACAATCTGATACATTACCTCCAGTGATGTCACTCAGTGGCTAAATTGCATTGTGGGTAAGGTAGGCATGATGTTTTGGAAAGCAGTCTAACATTGCACTCCTATACCACTGTTGTACTCTTTATGGACAATTACAAACAAGTGCTACAGCAGAACCAGAGATATCGCCTTCTTTTTGTTCCACATATTCTTCTTTCTTTCCCAAAACCTGGCACCTACATTTAATGTATTGAATATGAATGCATATGTCAGACGTTGAGATCTGATCCAACAGTGGTTACATGTGTTTATAAAAGTTGTGTTTTTATAAAGTCGGTTCTAAATCCAACTGCTGTTTACTTGTGTCACTCTGCACAATAATAAAGTGTTTATGTTCTCCACCACATTCACATCAACGACCTAGCTGCTTTTGTATTTTTGATGTGGCATTATGCATATTATTAAACATCCAATATAAGATTCAAGCATCACTGATATTTGTACAAAACAACATTTCCACTCACGCTTTCCACTGAGGCTGCTTCTCTGCAGCTGCACTCGTTGACGACTGTCATTCTCTGATAATTTGGTGAATACAGCTCAAATCGCTCTGACTGGTGTTTTGTTGCTGTCATTCACCTTGGAGCCTTTGCGAGGCTGCAGGGTGTTTATGAGCATCAGCATCAGTTTTTTTTTTCCTCTGGCCCATTCAGCTGCTGTTAAACATAGTGAAAGGAAGAATGGGGCTCAGTGCAAATATCCACAAACAGTTTCAGCGGGGTGATTAGACTGTTGGTATTTTGGTCCCCTCTGCCAGAGTGTTGTTTACTGCTGCGTTCTCTCAGAGGTGCAGTGACAGCGCAGTGGATCGCAGTGTTTGTGGCTGCAGAAGCAGCAGATGTGGCTACGTGTTCCTGCCAGCTGTGGTAAAATAATCAGGGATGTGAGGACAAAAGGCTCAACGCACAGCACATCGTGGAGGTTTAAACTGGGCCTCCGTGGTGTGTGTGTGGGGATTTAGTGAATTGCATCAGATACTGTGTTGAGCGGTGTTTATTTGATACATCTCAATACAGGTTTAGTTTATTTCAACGATCTGCCTTCGGTCGTGCTGCCCACTGAGAACCTTTTTGCCCTTCAAGGCAGTTTCTCTCATACCTTTCACAATGCGTACCACCTCAGAAAATATCATGTCTCTCCATTCCGACAGGCGTTAAAATGCAGCAGCGTCGGCCTACTCTATTCAGCTTACTGTTGGTTACTTGCACCTGCTTACCTTCGTCACCTTCATAAACACATAATCTTTACACTTTTTTTAAAAAAAAAAGTTTTGCTTACTCAAAGCAGGCACCTTTCCTCGACTCTCAGATTGTTTTGTAACTGTGATTGAATACGTGTATGAAATGTATTTACTTGTAATTTAGTTTTTTCTAAATGGTGATGCTGATGGTTTTGATTCAGTAAAGAGTTAAATGCTTCTTCCACCACTCTCATTAATGCGCAGCTACAATCATTTCTATCATTAACCCCTTTTTTTAATACTGTTAAAAATAATAACAATAAGACTTGTTATGGTTGTCATTCCACATTAAATGGTTGCAGATCTATCAGTTATTATCTTGATGTATTTTGAATTGCTGTGGAAATTGTGTGCTTCCTGCTGCTCACAACTTTAGAAGTGCAGGACTGATTATTGACAGAGCGTGAGAGTTGCAGCACTGCTGAGCGCAGCGCTGACGAAAATACATGTTAATATCCTGCTTAAATAGCACAACACAGGAGTGGTGCAGCTTTATTCCCATTTATTTGTGCTCCACTGCTTGATGATACGTTGTTATGAAACGGTGCTATTGTGAGAGGAAGTCCAATCATTGCTTTCAAGTGTTTGCTTTCAACCTGACATCAGCGCTGCCTGGACGAGTTGATAGTCTGGAAATATGGGTGCTGCTCAAGGCTTGTTGATTTGTGTATGCATGTTTACAGAACTCCTCATAGATCCCTAATCATCCTCTCAGTGCTTTTTCCTCTGCGTCGCTGTGAAGCAGGTGTTGAAATGTGGACACAACTTGATCAATAGATGAAGATGGCCGAGATGACTAAGCCTCTTAAGTTTTGTGCCAGAGATGAAAACTGTTTTTCATCAGAAGAGATGATTTTTGATAATCTGAACTGGATTGAGACCAAGAAATCTGCAGGATGTTTATTTGTGCTTTGCAGTCAAATGAAACTTTCTGACGGCTGGAAACGATTTCAGCATTTGTGCATTGTAAAGAAAATACAGCGCGACGTTATTTTCAACGCGAGCATGTTGATCACTGATATCATAAAAGCCCTGATGAGTCTTTTATTGCCTGCTCTGCTCTTACAACATCTGTTTAATCCTGAACGTTACTGCCCTTATGGGGCATTAGGATCTTTAAAAATTCCCACTCTCGGTGACCATCTGCTTTTATGAGCCCATTGTACCTTCTGGATAGCCAACTTTTCCATTCGTCCTTATTACCTTCCATAAAACTCAAACATTTAAGAGGTGTTATAAAAGCCATTTGAGGACTTCTGATATCTATTTGGCATTAACATTGTGCATGATGCAGTAGCTCACATGCACACAGAGCCACTTAGCTTTGCAGGGGAATTATCGAAACAATATAACAGTTTTTACGACCCTGATAATGGATTCCTGTGAATGGGACGTGTCACTTTGGTCATCAGTGTTAAGAGAGGCGCAGCGCCATATGCCGGCACTTGTAATGTAACATGTGAAAGCGTTGCAAACGTTGGAGGAATTCTGTTATTATGCAATTATTGACTTTATCGCCACATGTTAATTCATCGCTTGTGGCAATATGTCGTTGATGAGGGAACTGGTGGATAAAAATAAATAAAAACATGTATTGACATGACCCCTGCAGTTTTTGTGTACTGTCTGTGTCACGCTGAGCGCCTCTTGTGCAGGGATCTTGGGGCTACGTGCCATTTAAAGAGCGCGTCTCGTAATCTCCCCAAGCAATGCGCCATGTAAAAAAACATGAATGAATAAACAAGCACAAAGTTAACAAAGCTTCCCTCTCTAAGCTGTTGTGTCGTTATTAAAGAAACTGAATACTTCTGAAGTCAGAGGCTTTAGAGGTGTAATAAAGTAATACATGTGGACACACTGATATAACAACAGCTCAACTCTATCTCCTACAAATTATAAACTCATTTTCTTTGCCAAAGACATTTTAGGGGAAGCATAGTGCCTGTCTGTGTTACACTGACAGCATTCTTCCAGAAATCCAAGTTCAGTATACTTTACATGATTCCATTTTGCTTTATAGTTTCATAATAAAATAATAAATAAACTGCACACTACAAGACAGGTCATGAAACCACCAAGCTTAAAAAAACAGACAAAAAAAAATTAGATGACACAGTTTGACATTCTTGTACTGTAGAGAGGAAGAAAAGGCCCTCACAGAACGATACTTTAACACTGGAGGCTGTCATGCATCTCATGTTGACAGGCTTATGCTACTTAAAGACGATTGCAAAAAAAAAATAAAAATAAAGCTTGGGAAAATTTGTTATTCTTGTTAAAAGTGGAATAACTCCGCAAAGTTTCCTGCTCAATGCAGTTGCTGTTTCCTGACTGCAATGAGGTTTATTTCCCCAACCGTGCAGTGCTTCACGATAACTAAACATAACCATAAAAATTGTCCATGATAATATGGCACATTGTGCAGTAAATTTACCCACATGATGTATGTTCAATCAGAACACTTGGCACTCTGCAAATCTGTTAAATCAAAATATTTCTTGTCATTTTGAAAGAAAACAAATAATAACTGTGGCATTACATTTCCTGACGTGCTAATGAGTATTTTCCCAGCTGGACTCTTCCAGCATAATTATGGAAATCCATCAGTTATATTAACCAATACGTTTCTAGTGTTGTTGTAATTGTTTGCTCTGTGTACAATCACATTTCTCATAGCAGATTGAGAAAATAGGTTTTCTGGGCCTTAAGACGTACAATATGTAGGCTAACCTGCGCCCCCTCACATCAGATTCTGCTCTGATCCGGAGTCGTTTACTGACGGGAGGGGAGCTCAGAGATTGCGTTTTAACTTTTGTGATGACAAAATTGAATTATCTTCACTCCTATTTATCAACCTGACTGCAGCAGCGATCCGTGGCGGTGAGCTCATTTTTCAGGTGTCTGTGCTCTGTAATGTCGACTGGAGCTGGAGGGAAAATGTATTTTATATCATGGACGTAACATTACAGGGAGGAGGGTGTAAAAGAGAGAGAACCAGAGTCTGAGTGCTGAATTGGTGTGTCCCTTTGCTTGCTGTGATGAAGTGGTGGCTAATGCACAGTCAAGAAATCTGGCTGTTCGGGGCAGATAAACACTTTATGAGTAACAAAAATAAACAAAAATGTTCATTCTACTCGTGGTTAATACACCATTAAATCTGTCATCAATGCAAATGATGACCTCATGTGTCTCAGGGACAATTGTTCACAGACAAGGTCATGTTTCAAAGTTGTATTCATGCAAAGTTTTGTCTTTTTTGCCAATTTCCTTATCCCTTATACACCACTGAACAAATGATATAACAAAGGTTTGAAACAAAGGCTAAAATTCAGAATTTGTATTTTACTTACTACTTTAAAGTCTAATTAAAAAGTCAGACAGTATTTCATTACAGTTCTTAATGTTATGGAAGGAATAACAACTGACTTCTGTGGTCTAAATTGAAATATAAAAGTAAAGTGTGTATATATAAAGGAAGTTGAATATAAACATATTTAGTATAAAATGGATTGTTATTTTCACACATTTTTGTTTCCATTTCAAGCCAACGTAAGTAGACATCCATGGCCGACAGCGTTCTTATCCTAAGCTTCCGTTATGTCTTCTGCTTTGTTTATGACATTACCAGTCTTCCCTCATTTCCCCAGAATGCTGTTTGATTCACAAACATTAGACAGCACTTACGCATTCATCCTTTTGTGTTTCTCACTCTGTGTTTATTAATCTGTCACTGCATTAGAGCGAGTCCCGACATCTCAGTACAGCAGCGTAAATACAGCTTCCTGACACAAAATGCCCATTACGCACTGACCAACTACCAGACCGTATTAATTACCGCTGCCACCTTGCTCAAACAGCTCTGTCTGGATAATTCCATAGTGTCTTCCTGGCACAAGTCAATACAACTTCAAGGCTCAGGGCTTCCTAGTAATTGGAACAAACACAGCAGTCATGATGTTTGGAGCTAAATCTTTTCCGGAGGCTCTTTTGACTGCTGTTGTATTATCCTCTTTGTCACAGCTCTCAGTGAAGGTGCACAGCACTTGATACACATACTGGCAAACCTTGTAATCCTGATTGTAATAATCCTTTATGAAAATACCTTATTACAACCTGCCCGCCAAAGTTTTGTCAGTCAACTACTTTATCTGATTCAGGATATGCACACAAATAAAAGTGACATTCTGAGAGAATGACTCGGCTTGTTCTCACCACTGAATTGTCAAATAGAGTGGCTGCAGTTTGAGATGCGACACTGTAGGCGCCCCGAACATCACTTGTTGAAGTGCCCGTCAGCGGTATAAGGAGGGAGAACGTCCAAGTTGGGGGTCGGCTGCTGTGGTTGGAAAGGAGAGGAAGCAACAACTTGATCGTGAGTTCCACCAAAATGTTAAAAAGAACGAATAACTTTGGGGCTGATTTGATATAGGGCTTTAGCACTGTCTCTGCTCTTGACTTGGCACAGACTGTGACCTATAAACACGCTTGTCTTTACAGAAGGGGGAATGGAAGTATCGGCGTAGTATTTGATTACAGTGGTGCAGAGTTAATATCCTTATTATCATAATAACTCTGGGTTGTTGTACCGAACAGATGTTTGTCTGACGCGTGGCCCTCCTGTTGATTTTACACATTAAACTGCATATGTTCCTTTTGTCTTGCCTCAAGTGTTTTCTGTCCTTTTTGAGCTCTTAAGTGAACAGGCTGCCTTGAAGTGGCGGCCTCTCCCAGATCCTCTCTGCGCTCGGCAATGAGCCAGAGGACTTTTCGTTTCCTCAGTGACATCTTGAAGGCAGGTATCGCCTTCTAGCCTACTAACCGCGGGCTTGCTTTGTTTCTCACTCAGCCAACCATGAACAGCGTGCATGGTCTACCTCCTTCATCTCCCGAGCCGCTGAACTCCTCTCTCCATAACATTTTGATGAAGGTGCTCTCAGGAAAAACACATTCTGCAGTCAGACAGCCAACTGTTTTTGTTGTTTTTGTTGTTGTTGTTGTTGTTGTTTTTTCACCACAGGAAATAAATCTCGTATCACGTTGCTCTGACATTGATTCTAGATTTTGAATGAACATAATTGGCTCTTGCCTCGTTGGTCCTTTTGTCCTCCTTTAGCAGTTTTGAAATGGCCAGCTTCACACGTTTGACAGAAAAAATGGTAAGAACTGACAGTTACCGTTCAAAGGAACACCGTCTTATTTATCACCGCAGTAATTATACATGTAGACTCACAATTGAAAGACAGATGGTTTGGCTTGCCATAATTGAGGCGCTTGCTCAGCTGATGCTCATGATTGATTCCTAAAAGGCAGCAGAAGCATACTAATAGATCTAAATCAGGATCAGCAGCCTGTGAACTGCTAGTTAAACCATGTGGTGAATGGTCAGCGGCCATCGTTACCCTGCCTTCAGAAATCACAACAGGCAGACTGAAACATGTGTTTCCTTTTTATTCATCAAATCCTAGAAAAAAGGAAGAAAGCATATGTCTGCATTTAAAACTATGCTGAATTCTGTCAGGCAGTGAATTTCAACCACCGTTTATACAAAACTCAAACTGACTTCACTTCATCAACCATAGTTACCTTTTATTGTAATGGACTTCATTAGTATAGGCAGCTATACTTACTCTGTGCAAGCTGTGTGACTCTGTAAGAAGGGTCTCTTGTAGTGATGAACCGAGACAATTATCACCTGAATCTGCAGCTCCCCTTGACAACTTTACCGTTCTGGTTCAGTCTTACAGCTCTCATAGAGCCGTCTACGTAGGCAGCAACAGCAGGAAGACACAAAGATTAACGAAGTTGAACTTTCAGGGCTTCTTGCTGTGATGAATTTCCACATGGACAGTATAAACAAGGGAGCCATTCAGTCACTGAGAGCGAAATGGAGGAAAGGCTAATATTCTGTGCGTGAATTAAGACTCAAGCTTACATCGGTTTTACATGTAGGCATGTCAGGTGTTTTTTAATCTACCTTGTACAGTAGGTAGGCGATATGAGTAGCCTATATGATAAATATAGCTTAAAGGTGTTACTGATGACATTCAGCCACCAAATATGGCGTTCCATCTCCCCCCTACCATTGCTTTCATGTCAAATAACACTGCTGTTGTTTTTGTTTTTATGTTAAAGTTGCTAATGTTAACTTATGCTAGCGAACATGAACATTGCTAACACTACCCAGCTTATGTTAACTCTTTCCTTTGGCGCTACATTGCACCTGTGTGTAGGAATAAGGACGTTGTGCAGTTTAGGGAATGTATGTCAAACTGGTAGGGCTATTTACTTCATGCGATAGTGTTGTGTCTGTCTGGACCTGTTCTCTAATTGTGTTTTACTGTCAGATTTATGTCTAATTCTCGATCGTTACTCGTCTAAAACCTAGTCAAAATGATACAGACAAGATTGATGCACCTGAGAAGAACAATATGAGAAAAGCATCAAATTCCTCACTGAAGCTACATCTGTGCTCGATGCATGACCACATTGTTACAACACACTGGACTGAGCACGTCGGGAGAGGATTCATGGTAATCAGAATAAATTACTTTGACATATCAGTCCTCCTCAGTCCTGAAGAAGTAGGGAAAAGAAGGCGTCAGATTTCTTTGTTCCGGACGTGAAGGGTTCGCACTCGCAGACAAATTCAGTTGAATGAGATAGGGATAAGAGCAAAGAATAAAATGATTGAAATTTTCAATCTAGGGCTGAACAGCAGTGTGAGCAGAGATGAGATGCAAACCAAGCGTCCCTTTGGGGAGAAGGATATGGATTACAAGATCCTGCTGCTGGTCCACAGACACAGGCAATCACTCAGCCGTTTGATATCCTGTTGAAGGTTGTGCTTTTGATGCTACTGTATGCTTTATAGTCATCCTGAAGAATATGTGATGACTGTGATCAACGTTTCTTTCCCCGTGACACCTTTTAAGCAGAAGACCCTTATTTTTCTGGTGTTGCAACCCCTGGAGAGCCTTTCTGTTGCTCTGCCAGCCCTGCAGCAGGAAAGTGTATGTGTTTCATGTTATGGATCCCAATAGCATAATGAAACACATTGCTTTACTGAATGCAAGAGGAGCTGCCTGTATGTATGTGTGTGTGTGTGTGTTTGCATGGACAGTGGTGCTTTTCTTATGATCTCATGGATTTAACTGTACTAAAGTCGTGCGTGTCTTTCCACAGAAGAAAACAAGAACACGCAGTTTTCTCACACAGATGTGTGGCCATACACATTTTCATTGGGTGGAACTGGGCACAGATGGCTCTGATGTAATCTCTTCAATCTGCTATTAATCAGAAAGGGGGGAGAAAAGACTGCAGTAAAGGTCATGAAGAGGTGGATTTTGCGCTATTTATTACACAGGAGGGCATCTCATGATAACTACAAACAATCTGAGATTATTGAAGGCTACAAATCCGACTGGACACTGTAATCTCACTATTACTATTGATTTTTCTACATTTATTTTCTTGAACAAGTATACCCTTATGAATTTATAGTATTGAAGCGGACCCGACATGGACTATCTTCATTCCAATTCTTCCACGCACAGTCTCCATCTCGGCAGGTGTGCCCAAGGATTAAATTGAGCGGGAGGCTGACGGATCATAGCCCCAGTAAACACGGTTCAGGTGCAGTTTAGTCCCAAGAACATCAGCCTTGAGTCGCAGGGGCCCACTGCGTCAGTGGCTTCACCTTCACACTTGCATCCCAGTTGTTTAGTATGTTTAGGTGCACACAGGAAGGTGAAATATTCAGAGAAATCTTGTAATGGAAGGAAACCTGAAACTCATTGACAAACTGCAGTAACCAGGGACCTACACTATGAAGCAATTTCAGCATACCAAGGATATGTTTCTGCTATCTGACTTCACTAACCCCAACAATCAGGATTATCTTAAGCTGTCACACACAGCTGTTTATAAGTAAACCCAGGTTTCCCACATAAAAGGGGAGGTGTTTGCAGCAGTGGAATACTTCATTAAGATAAGCAAACTATTAGACAAATATACGAAGAAGTTAAACACATAATCCAAGCCAAAAACACACAGTTGCAGCTGCCAAATTCAGGCAGGACAGCCGACTAAAACAATTACAGACTGTGTGAATGCATAAATGAATAGGCTTGTAATACCACTGACCATCATTAGGGCACGAGTAAAGGTGACTGTAACTTAATTTGTATATTAGATTAAATCTATCCCCATAAGAAGTGAACCAGAAACCCAGAGTTAACCCTGAATTTACCTCGCTAACCACAGATCCTGCTGAGCAGTACAACTAAATACGCAGCAGGTCGACCTGTGGGATGTCTCCAATTGCTTTAATACTTTTCATACATAGGTGTATGTATAGGTGTTATTTATTCCGTCCTGGTAATTGTATTTATTTTATTTACTTGGCACATTTCTCATTATTCAATATAATGATAAAGTGCAGAAACATTAGTCAGTGATTATGCAATCTCTTGCTAAAATGTTAAAATGGCATTTAACATTCAATTCAACATTCAGTGCTCACGAGTCTGACTGATTACTAATGAGAATTGTTTTGCAACTTCTAATTCCCTTCTCGTTTGCCTTTGGTTTTCTTTTCCATTTTAAAGATTTTTATCACCAAACACCTAGGAGCACCAACATCAAGTAGCATTGTTGACGAAGTGGCCACAGTAAAAACAAGACAGGTCACGTGTTGCTTGGAAAAACCTTTTCCCTAACACAACCCTTGAAAAAGAAATGGCTGTGAAGGAAAACACTTTAAAAATCAGCTTTTGTATTTTTCAGCGTTAGACCCATTAGGTCTGTAGCTGATTGTCCCGTCAGAGAATTGTGAGATGGCGTGCGCTCTTGAATCAAGTCTTTTTCAGTCAATAGCGTCAAGTTTGTGGAAGTAAAAGAGATGCTTCAAATGCAAAAAGAATCCGTTTATTCTCTAGGCAAAAGGAAAGATAATCATGTAAAAAAACAATATACCCCTTGCCTTCTGCTGATTGTTCATAATTATTTGTCTATTCAGAAAGATGAACTGATGGCCTTTTCATTTTTGATTTCTCACAGTGTGTCACGGGGCGGCTGTAGCTCAGTGGGTAGAGCAGGTCGGCTAGTGATCGGAAGGTCGCTGGTTCATCCCAGCTCCCCCGGGCTGAGATGCATGTCAAAGTGTATAGATAGTGAAGATACTGATGTGCAGTTGGCACCTTGCATGGCGGCCTCTGCCATCAGTGAAGGGCCCTGCGATGATCTGGCGACTTGTCCAGGGAGTACCCTGCCCTCGCCCAGAGATAGCTGGGATTGGCTCCAGAAAAAAACTCTGCACCCCATAAAAAGGATAAAGTGGTTACAGATAATGGATGGATGGACAGTGTGTCACATTTTGCACACAGAATAAATGGTTTTCCTTTGACTTATTAAATGTAAAGTAAATGAATGACACGCAGAGCAAATGTTGTACACAGATTGTTTCATTTTATATAAATCTGTCAAACGCGTGCTTTAATATGTCTTCATAATATGTCTTCTTTAAATTACCAAAGCACTGTTATTGTAGATTTTAAATGTCCACTTTAGTATTTCATTTGACACAGCTGCCAGAAGAAAGACAACACACACGGCAGAGACAACGAGGGCAGAGGCTGCACAAAGAGAAGAAAGAGCCGAATAAGAAGAATAGTGCCGATAACAGACTTACTTCTGATAAAAAGTAGAAGAGGACACTTAATGGCAGCTGTGTTTTTGCCGAATCTTATCTCATTTACGAGCTCCAATTTGCAGGAAATTAACAACTTGACGACCCAGACAACCAGACTCAATTTGAATTGTGCCACCCACCTTTTCTTTTAAATAAATAAGGCACCCATGCTTCCTGCACTTTATTTATTCATATTCTCTTTTTTTCTTACTGACCTTGTGTTGCTTGAGGAGCGCGCCCACGTTGTTTCAACTGCTACAAAATCACCTGCTGGAAGTTTTAGCCTCTGATTTTTGATTTTTGGTTTACTAATCCAGAACGGTTTAGTAAGTAACATCGGGCCGACCCCTAACCGCTAAAGACACACACACACACACACACACACACACACACACACACACACACACACACACACCATTGACAGCAGCACGTCTATCAGCAATGAGTGACTTTACCTTGATCTACTAGTTTGATTAAATGATATGCTGGAGATTAAGATGTGAGAGGATTGTGCTCAGTCACCGGCCGTCATGGTCAGAGTCATTACAGCTGACAGACTGCACTGAAACTGATGAGTCCTTGAGGGAGAACTGAAGCCTATTACCAGCCTATAACAACAATGAACAGCTTTACAACAAGGATTAATGCCAGAAATGTTAAGGCACAAATCATAAATGAATAGCTGAGCACAGCGTGATGTATTCACGGTGTGGTATTCAGCTCTCGCACTGTAGCAGAGTGAGATGAGTTCATGCACATATGTGCAGGTGAATCATGTCTTCTCACTGATTGCACTTCAGCCTCAAGGTTTGCCTGCAAATGATTTGTGTCATCACCTTTGTGTGACTTTAGAATTTTAAGTATTATTTTCGTAGTACTTTGCAAGGGAAGGAAGAATAACAGATTGGATTTATAAAGTGTGAGGATGTTGATAAGTTTGCTTTTCTGACACGTCACCACTGGGTTTCTTATTTTTTGGATGAAGTGCTCCAGTCCTTTACTTTAACTACGCAGACACCTGTAGTTCTCATTGGCTAGCATGGAGATGTTTTGGCAGCGTGTTAAAAAAGCTTTCTTAGCTGCTAAACTATAACTAAACAACTCTGTTTTAATGCCACAGTCATATAGACACAGGCAAAACAGCCGGCACAAACGCACCTCAGGCTACCCTATGTGACAGTTTCTCCTCACTGGTTTGCTTCGCGCTAATGTTAGCTGCTAAAGGAGGCTGTTGCTTTGGTTTAGGGGCTGTGTGCTTTGTGCTACTCAGGTTAGTGGCTAAACGACAGTCATTGCTGCTTCTAGAATTACATACAGACACCAGCTATACTTAAATGTACCAGCACTGCTTTGTAAAAATCCACAGTTGCAGACAAAAACTATTGCATTTAAACCAGTACCTATCAGGAAAGTAATAATACTGTAATACTTTATGATGTTATATATATTGCTATTAGATTGTTAACACTGTTGTCACTGAAAGACGCATTTTGCTTGAAGTGGAACTAATTTTACGACATTATATACAGTTTGGTAGTTCAGTCCATTGGACCCATCTAAAGATCATCATATGATTAACTGGAGAAGAAAAGGATATTTGTCATACAACTTTTGTCTCTGGCGTTACAGACTTTCTTAAATTTAAAATGATGTTGTGGTTTGTCTCCTATCTTATAAATTCTCTGGACACACTGATTTCAGCGACAGAAACCCATGTTCATGTTTTAAATTTTTGCACGGTCTTTGTTTTTTTTGTGAAATACATTTATTTGGCTCTGAGGATTTGTATTAAACCATCTGGGAAGAGAGTTTTAGTTCGAGGTTTAATCTTTAACAATGCAAGTTGATTCCTAAGCTTATCATATGTATTTAATGTATCTTAATGTGAAAAGTAACTAGTAGTAATTGTCAGACAAATGTAGTGGACGAAAAAGTACAGTATTTCCTCCTGAAATGTAGTGAAGTGGAAGTATAAAGTATCAAAGTAAAATACCCAAGTGAATTACCTAAAGTTAGTTTCCGCCATTGGTATTCACGCTTTAACTTGACTGATGGATATATGATGTTAATACTTACTGACCTCTCCATCTTTGTTCACAGCTACACCCTCCGTGTCGTAGGCAATGGGATCAAGGCTCAGAGCACCAACCCTGAAGTGAAAGTGAAGGGAGCGGACCCTGTAATAAATCAGATCATCGACAAACTGAAACACATCAATCAGGTGAGACCCTCTCATTGTCTCCACATGTTTACTGTGCTGTTTTAGCTCTAACTCCACTTTAAGTCTACATTTCCATCCCTCATTCTGTCAGACATATGGCAACCTTCTCCTCAGGCCGTCTGCTAGTTCTCTGCGCTTATTTGTTTTATTAAACATTATGTATCTTATGTTAGCTTTTAGTTTGTTCCTCAAGGAGCACAGAAATGGCTACCTTGAATACAGACGCCTGCTCACAAAGCTGAAGCCTTTATACGCGTTGCTTTTGAATAATCCTAAACATAATAATTCATTTATATCTTCTTTCATTTTACCAGTAAGTACGGGATAATAGAAAACTAGTCTCAAATGCAAAATCATTTCCAGGCTATGAAAAAAAAAAAAATCAATGATTACATGTTTAGAAACCCATTTGATCTGGTTTGTGTGTCTTCATATTTACAAAATTCTTTTTCTCCCCTTTGTCAAAATCAATGTAGCTTTGCTATCAGTTCGCCTGCTTTTATGCACGTTTGTGCTGCTGTGGCTCCTTTCAGTGCCGTTTATCTCTCAGGATGATGAGATTAGGGCAGTTTACGGGAGCACTTTCTCTTCTGGAGCTTCAATAACAGCTGCTGTGGCAGCCTCTGGCTTGTTGCGCTGCAGCAGCAGCCTCGTATGTCTGCTGCTTTGGTTTCCCAAGTGGCGGGCTGAAGGCCAGGTCATCTCTCTTGACCTCTCACTGGCACCCCCTCCCCATCTAATTCACACCATCTGTGTGATGTCAGAACACATAAATCTATACCATAACCATTTGAGAGCCCCTGATCTGCCCAGCTGACATTCACTGTGTACGCGTCTTTCACTCTTTGTGTGTTTTTGCGTCTTCTTTGTATTTTTACTCACAGGAAGACATTTTTTGAGCTTGAGTACTCAGAAATTGTGTGTCTGCCGAGCTTGATTTTCTCTGACTGCTATGACGGATCATGATTTTTAGCTCAACCCAGATTATGCGATCATTTATAATCTGCTGAGAGCAAATACATCAGACAGGTAAACTTTATTAGATTTCATCCAATATCTTTTGTGCATACATTCCTTGTTTTGTCCACATTTCCTTTTCTGCTGACTGTTTATTTAAGAAAAGCATCATCAGCATTTTTAGCTTCCCACCTGTTCCTCTTGTCCTTGCATTGTCAGTCTTGTGTAGTTTTTATTTAATAACCGATCAATATTCAGTGATTCACTCATTTATCCCTGGTTGTAAGTGTTGCTCTATCAGTTAAGTACTTTGAGATTCAACTTATTATTGTCTGCTGCAAGAAATACAGATGAACACCCACATCTAATAATGCACTAATTAGTTCCTCAAGCCAGCAATAACTGAGTTGTTGGCAACATAGGGGCAGCAGAAACACAATCGTGTCACCAGAATACATTTTGGCAAGTATGTTTCTGTAAAACCACAGGTACATTACAGCTTTGTGGTGTTTTTAGGTTGCAAGTTACCTTTGTTTTTGGGTTTATTTTTCTTATTTCTGCTTTTGTACTTATGTTCTGGTTAGGTTGAGACACGAAAAACCCTTAAAATACCAGTTTTTGTCGCCACAAACTCTGCTAGCAGTTCTCCTTAAACTATTCAGTGTTGCCAGGCTTATAAATGTTGAAATGCTGTGATCCCTCATCAAAAATATTAATTAGTTTGACACTTGTCCACGAAGGATTTTTTTTCTGGCATAAATGCACTGGCGATGCACTTGGGACCACACAAGCTTACAACGCTTAGGGTGATTAAAGCACAACACTAACCAGCAACATTCAGGGTTCAGACAATCTGCACTTCCTCCATTTTCTGGATAACCAGGACAAGTCCGACAGATCTAATATATGATTGGTTGCCTAAAGTAAGAGTGCCGGTGATGGCACCAGTGCCTATCTGGAAAGTTGGGAGATTGGCTGCATGCTGTCACAGACGTTCTCTTCTCATCAGAATCAGTTGGAAAAAAAATGCGGGGATCAGAGAAAACGCTGTGTACACAGGCTCTTACAAATGCTGAAATGCAGACTTGAACAGCGGTCAACTGTTTGACAGCCTCGTTTCCTCTACCTCTACCACCATCACCTCCATCTCGATGGGAAGATCAGGTGACAAACAGGTCATATGAACCTCACACGCCATGATTTGTACAGATGTTAATATGGCACATAGCCTATTACACGAAGAAACTTGGATATATCCAATATATCCTTAATATTTTTGCAGAAACATTAACTTCCAGCATATATCCTGGTAACTGGGCTGCAACATGTCAACTGTCATATAATTACCGTTTACATTTTTGGTTAACGATCAGTTGTTTATTTGAACATCCAGTTATCACCAAGCAACTTAATCATCGATGGGAATCACGTTTCTCTCCATTTGATGACTGTAAGTTCAATATTCCAGTATTTACGGCGATCAGGAATTTTACGGTGGGTTTTTAGAGCTTGTTTACTGAAAACAGCTGCCTGGCCCCTCCAAAAATCAGCTTAGCAGCAGAGTTCCAGCCAGAAAAACAATGAGCTGTAAGATGTGAAAACACTCGATGGAGCACAGAGGAACTGTAGAGCTGAGTGATATTTTTCCGTGGGCTAATAGCAAGGAGCAAGGACTTTCACAGTTCAGATGGACATTCAATCCACTGTTAATGTAAAAATACACATTATAGCTGCTTTATCTACAATACAAACACTGCTGATGTCCAGCAAACAGGATTTGATCTTCAGTTTGACAGATATTTTTACCCATGGTCTAATATAAGATGTCCGTCACTGTTATAGACATTTGTTATGATTGTAAACACAGCAGGTAAAATCACAGTAACGATCATTTGGCTTTGCATAATGAAAATTGTTGCTGTTGCTTACATTCTTAGTTTCTTTATTTCCTTTTTCCTTGTCAAGTTTCATCTATATCTAAAGCCTTTTTATTCTTATGGGTGTTCACCTTGTTGTGAAAAGAGCACATTGTGTGAACTCATGGTGTTGTCACAAACGGTGATCAAAGGTGACACTTGGGCACAATGTGGGATTTATAGCTCATTATCAGTTCACTTACCCACCTGAGAAACAAATCTCTGGTGTGTGAAGAAACCAGTTGTGTCTGATATGCAGCGAGAAAACAGGAATAACAAAACACTGACATTTGACTCGCAGATTTGCAGCATGGACAGGAACTGATGTATTGGAAAAAAAAGTTGTGTTTTTTGCTTCAGCATTCTGTTCAGCACCTGAACAGTTGTCCTTGTCTTGTTTTGAGTTTTTGAAGTCTTTGGAACAATTCAAACACAGCTATGCACAATTTCTGTCAAAAGGTCCAGGGTTTCTAATTTCTCCAAGGTTGTCCTTGGAAGTACAACAGAAGTAGTCTGCATGAAAAAGACGGGAGTGTTTGGTATGAATGCAGTAAAATTCAACCAGGAATCATCGACCACACGGACTCATATGCTGTACCCTTGACAACCAGCAGACTGTGAAATCACTGAAATGTAAAAGACATTTATAAAATGTACTCAACAAAGGCAGGAAAAATTAAAAAGACAATGCAACTTTCAACCAAACAGGTGGAAACACGTTTCATGCTGCAATAATATCACTGCAGCAAATATCGTGGCAATTTTAAGAAGCAAAACTAAAAGCTGTTGTGTTAACCTTGACAGGACAGAGGAAATTCTCCACAGGAAACAGAAATAAAAACTTTTAGGCTTTAAGACTTTAAGATCTCAGTATTGAGAGGCCGCTTAACACAAAAGTATTCCATTGTGTGAATCTGTAGCTGTAATATTACTGACATTTTTCATAATTGTTCTTTTTCTTTTCTTCCTTTCTTTCTCTTGAGGCTCAAAATCACAAATGAACATGCTTCCTATTTCACTCATGTTTGACACGTAATCAACCACAGTAAGAAACACAAAAATCACCCAGAAACAATAACAAACAAAAGAGATGTTGCTAATTAGTCCCAGAGTATATAAACAGTATACAGATGAAATTGTTGCAGTAGCCTATTCACATTCTTTTTGTTTATTAAACACAATTAAACTGTTTTTTGTGTATGTTTTTGAATATACAATTTTAGCTGTTAAACCAAGTCTTTAATTCAGTGTGTTAGACACGTGTGAAAATGTGTAATTATCATAAACGAGAAGAAAATCTTAAACTAATTACCCACACCACTTGAAACACTGAGAATTTATAATGTTTTGAATGTGTGAATTGCTGTTTTTCATTTAATATTTGAATGAAAGATTTTACTTTTTACTTTTAATGATTCAAGACAAAACCAGATCAAAGCTGAACTCAGATTCTGTTGCCATTCTTTTCCATTTCCTTTGCCTGTTGAGTCTGAATGCGGCCAGTTTCAGGTCTGGTCCGGAAGTACTTGTTCTGAAAAGGTGAGCCCTGAAAACTCTTATTTTGTAGTTAATATCTGCTTGTGTTGGAACTCAACATTTGCCCTTCTGCGCAAGTGTTGTTTGCCAAAACCTCATCGTCTGTGCCAGCACCGCCTCCAGCCCACACCAACAAAATAAAAATAAAGATATTGGCCCATTCAGTAGGCTAAATGCTGAACCTTGTCTGTTTTATATGTAGTCATGATGGTAACCCTCCAGATCTTGTTCTCAGTGTCTTCAGTATTTGGTATTTTATCCTTTTTTTTTTTTTTACAAGGTTTTGTTCGTCTTTTATGGGAGTACAAAATGCAAATAATTAAAAATTAATTGTGGCAACACCGCAAGTACACTCGAGGCAAATTACACTCCATCCCTTTGTCAAACTGATCCTCAAGAGGAAGTGCCTTGTTGTGCTACTTGTGCTCCTCAAATCGGTTGCATAATGCCCTTAATTTTCAAAATTACTTCTAACAGTGTATCTTTTCTCCCAGTTGCTTCTGTGGATTAGAAACAGTATGAATAAGCATAACAGAATCACTGAGCTCCGTAAAATAACATTTTAGAAAGTGATTTCTGTTTGTGTACATTTCTCACCAGAGAACTACTTTTTTTTCAGCAGCAAAGACAAAAGTGTGATGTTTTTAAAACGCTGCAAAAAGTCTTACCAACATTTTATACCAGACGCATGTCGGGGGCATGCAAGCGCAACTGAGGTGTTCCAGATCAACCCCTCTGTCACTGTACAGTGTTGGACTATTATTGTCCTCATAACAAGCTGTTTGACAGTTGCCTACAAAAGCTCTCAATGCTTATCTTGCATCTGGAAAGGCCATTAAATATAATTTTACCGATTGGTGTTTATGTGGAGATTACTTTACTCAGCCTGTCAGAGGTAGAAAAAAATAAACCAAAGCCAAGTTAAGACAGATCAATTTGAATTGATGCATATTCATGTCTATTAAAGCCGGGCGGTGGTGAGTGCTGAGTTCACTGAGAGGCTCAACTGAATTTAAGCACACAGACACACACACACACACACACACACACACACACACACACACACACACACACACACACACACACACACACACACACACACACACACACACACACACACACACACACACACAGCCTGGATGTGTGCCGTGGCATGCAAGTATCACACACACTGAAAAAACTTAAACAGGTGATTAAATCCTGTCTTGCAGTTCTTTGTTATTTATGAACCTGATACTCAAAATGGACTTCATGCATCACAAATCATTGTTTCACCTTAGATTGTTGAATATATGCACAAAATGCACAGGGGTTGGGTTTCTCTGAACCCACGTATCTGTGGTTTTATTTGCCTGAAACAGTGATTAGATTCGTTTTGGAAGGCAGTTACCGGCAATCTATGTTTAAATGATGACCTGTTATATAGACTGTAATGTACGGACACTTTTTTCACTCAGTGCAGGCTGCCTTACATGAAGAAAGTGTTGTGACTATAACACTAGGACTAGACCAGAAGTGGGCTCAGGCTTTCTGATGCAAGAAATGTTTTAAAGAGATACAAATAGTCATTTTCTCATCTGATATGCTTCCTATAGAGTCTGTTGTATACAATACATTTTATTGAGTCAGAAAAGGAAATAACCTGTGATTTTCATACATCAACGACATTGGTCGGTGAAATCTCACAAGCGACGTGTCTAAGAATTGCAGATCCTCAGATTCTACATCTGGTACTGTTCATTTAGCAGCTTGTGTGTTCACAGTCCTTGAGTCTAGTTTGCATTACCATCTCATTGGGACTTGATTTGCAAATGGTTCTGATTTGCAAATAGTTCTGATTGGCATCTCATTACCCGGTGAAGTGCGGCACAAGTGTCATCCTGTGTGTATGACCTGAATTGTCAACATCCATTTTTTTTCCCCAGCCCGCATATTCGATTCCTCTGTTGTTGTCAAGATGTAAATCACACATGTTGTGAGGCTCACAGGCAGGTTGAACAGAATAAATACACGACAGGGAGAGTCCCAGGAAGTGGTAATCACGTAATTCGCTGACAAAAATGGAAATTAGGGCTTGAGGAAGATATGCTGGACACGTTCAGATTGAATATATACCAGTGATAGATGATGATTCTGTTTGAACGTGCGAGGACTGGAACAGGTTTTTAACCAGCAGAATGAGGACATTTGGAAAAAGCGAGGACATTTTGGCCAGCTATTGCAACTTCAAAAGGCTGTTTAATGGTTATGACTTGGTTTCTAAAGGAGAAATTTCTTTCCTTTCCTTTGGTGTGTTTTATGGACTCTTGTGCATGTAAGTTTAAAAGCCTAAAGCCCATGCCGAGGGGAGCTCCACTTTCCTACCGAAAACACTGCTCCTGAAGTACCTAGTACTACTACATTACTACGTCACCATACAATTGCAAGATTTATGCCTATGTGAGCGGACCAATCAGAGGAGACTGGGTATTCAGGAAGGGGGGGCCTTAAAGAGACAGACGCTAAAACAGATGTATGAGAAAAACGGGGGCATTTTTTTAGCATTAAAGCTTGTAAACCTTTTCTAGTAGTATCCAGAAATAAAATCATTAACTGAAAATGAACCTAATATATCTCCTTTAAGGGTTTCGTAAGAATAAGATTTAGGGTTGGGGTTAGGAATTCAGTTGTTATGGTTGGTGTTAGGGTTTACAAGTATGTGAGGACACCTAAATGTGTGTGTGTGTGCGTGTGTTTGTGTGTGTGTGTGTGTGTGTGTGTGTGTGTGTGTGTGTGTGTGGGGGGGGGGGGGGGGGGGGGGGGTTAATACCAGCTCAGTTTATGACCGGCAAACACATCAATTACATATACCAGTGCACACACTCATTTCATTGTACACATGAGTGACTGTGTGCACATCTGGGTGTGCACAACACATATATTACTTCTATAAATCACAATAGAATGGGTGCACCTCATTAGTATGATGAAACTTACCTTTGCGTACATGTGCATGTGTGCATGAATGGCAAGCTGCCTGTTTGAATAGCTGCAGAGAAAGAGAGACGGTCACAGAAATATAGATGGAGGTGAAAGGTGAAATTCTGATGCCACTGTTGGGGCATTTTTATGATGATAAGAATGATGTGTCCATGCAAATGTTGGTTTTCATGATTCATCTACACATCAGAGATATTCTTTACGATTTCCATTTATTTGCCCCTGACCTTGACTAACTTAAATGCTGAAAGCTCTCCCAGTTTCCCTAGAACCAAATGGAAATGTATCATTACTATTCCACAGCCGAGACTGCAGGAAAACACAAAACAGCAATACAGCTATTGACAAATTCATCATGCAATCTGAGCGTACAAACTCTGGATTTCATCATCTTGCTCATCAGCAGCTCTTTCTTATGAATTATTTGTCGGCTCCTCTCCTCCTTGCCTGTCCTCTCCTCTTGATGTGGTAAAACCCATCAAGAATCTATAAGTAGGCCCTGTCCCCGTGTCTCTCAATCAAAATCAGGAGCACGCAGTTCCTCACCCAGTCTGCCAGCTGAATTATTTACCAGTCATTGATGTGGTGGTTGACCAGCAGTTTTGCTTGTGAATTATTCATACCCTCTCTCCTCTTAGTCCAAAGGATTAACACTGAGAATATATTCACATTTTATTTGTTATGCTCCTAAATGTGCATACCACACCATAGAATTTCAGTGTTATAGAAGTCTGGTTAAGGATCTTGTTAGGACCATCATCCTGTTCTCTGGATGTATTTAGCACACCACATCCACCAAGTATGATTTATAAATTCACTTTGATTAATTTATGTTGCCATTCACCAAGGAATCTTTAAAACCAAATACGTCAGGACTGTGCAAGCAAGTCTAAATAATTCATCAGAGACAAACACCAAAACTTGCTGCATAGTAATCTGTTTTTAACCCCCGCTCATTATACCCATGAGGTACAGTAAGCGCAGTAAACAGGGACATTCAAAGACAAATCCAGCCAAGCTGCCTACCTGTAGATAACAACTTTATCTTAAATAATTGCACATGTTTATCCACGATTAAAATTCAGTCTGAGCCACAGCAGCGTAAGCCTGTTTGTGTAACTGGGTATACGTTTTTATAGTTTCAAGTTTTTGAAAAATGCTCACATTTAATGACTGTTGTATCTTAGTATGTTTTCTTGTGATATGTGAAAATGAAAAAACAAAACAAAAAATAAAGCAGGAAGGCCATCTGTATGTACAGTATGTTTTGTTATTGCTAGAAACAAATCCAGAGGTAATATTTGCTTTTTTCTTCTCCCTGCTTCTCTTTCGGTCATGAACTGTTTCATGGATAATTCCTGATTAGGTGTCAATCATTCGGAATTAATGACTAATTCCCGATTGTTATTCCAAATGCATTGTTTCGCTTATACCAAGGTCACTTGCAAGAAGAAAATAGAAGAAGAAAATTAATTATTATTTTCACGTGTTTGGAAATCAAAATATAAAAGTTTTTCACAAGCAACAACCCTGTTTCTCTGGCAACACCTGAGAGTTACTAGCTGACTACTAGAATAGAATAGATAGACTAATAGCTGGAACAATCATAACAATCCCATAAGGTTCTTATGCAATGGAAACGTTATTCACTACTCCAGTAAATAGGACAGACCTTGAATATGACGCGACATAAACTAGTCCGCTCAGCTCATAGAACCCTTTGTCTCAGCTGTTAGCCAGAAGGCTTATATTATGTGAGTAAGAATCAAAGTAACATTGAGTACGGTTTAACAACAAGACTAGCCGTCTTTCTCATGTTTCTCATTTATGTTTTTGTAATTGTTTTTGGACATCAACAAGGTTTGTTGCATAGAGAACTAAGCTGTGCCAGGCCTAACATGCTAATAAGATCACATCATCGTTTGGATTTGACTAAGAAAAACATAGAATATTGCCAGCGTTATCCATGACTTATGTTGAGTCAAAGGGCAGAGGGTTAATTTGAATTGTAGTATTGTTCTAGAATCCACATTACACTCTAATTTCTACTCGGACCTCTCACTCACTGACCTGCTGCCTCTTTGCTGCTGCTGGATAAACACCCTGTCGGCGCTGCTGCTTCAGTGAGGGAGATTGAAAATGACAGTGTGTGTCTTGGGAGCCGACTCACATCCTGACACTTTTCTCCTCTGACTGGCAAATATGATCATTGTAAGATCTCTTCTCCACCCTCTATTTACATATAGAGGAACGTGCTCCAAGAGAATACAGATGAGCTTTAAAAATCCACACAGCTTGACTCATCTGTTGGATCTCTGAAGGTGTGATTCACTCCATCACATCACCCCCTGCACCCCTTTAGTAGTATACTGTAATTATTTCACAGTAATACATTTTAATCACTGTAATATATTGTTTTTCTGTAGTAACCTGGATACAATGTTTTTGTGAAAATATAGTATTTTGATGTAAAATGACATTATGACACTATTATTACAGTAATGCACTGTGTTTTAAAGTTAATCCAACCAGATTGTTTGTTAGCATGTTAAACTGTCAGCCTGTTAGCACGTGTACCTTGTTGGACCATTTGTAGAACTTAACCTGTTGTTAGCCTGCTAGTCTATTAGCACGTGTACCTTATTGGACTACTTGTAGGCCTGTTAGCCTTTTGTTAGCCTGTTAGCCTCGTGGCATATTAGTATATGTGCCTTGTTCTTCAACACCAATATTTCACTGCTTTCATTGTGTGTGGTGCTGTACCCTAATTACAGTATTTCCTTGTAATACATTCGCTTCAGAATGCTGCTTAAATTCAGTTTCACAGCAGCTTACTGTAATTTTCCAAATAATTGCCCATCATGCACTGCAAAAGCATAATAACGGTAGTATACTGTAGGAATTTGCTGTATATAACTGGTGTTTGATGGGAAATGTAGACAGGCGGATATTGTGTTTATGCCCTAATATTCAAAAGATGCAGAACAACACGGCCATCACCTTGTTCCATTACTATAAAAGCAGCTAAAGCACAAACCATAATGGCTTGAGGTCATAAATTGACAGCTGAGTGAAAATGTCGAGCATTAGATGAAAGTGAAATGAGATTTTCTACTCATCTTCTGTCCGGTGTTGTTAGAAAAGCTGGAGGAAATGAATGATTCATTTGTCTTTAATGGCTTTATATTGAGGTCAGACAAATATGTTTACAGCTAAATTCTCATGATATGTGTTAAATTACCTGTACTGTTAGTTTCACCTGCCTCAGTTTAACTCCCGAGGCTGATGCTGTTATCATCCGTGTTAAAAACACCAGTTCTGAACTGCACTCTCAACCTCGAACAACAAAAACTATAAAATGCAATAGATAGTATAATTAGGTGATAGCTCAAAAACCTACAATAAACACATTGTAGACACAGTGTTAGTGTCTGTTTCAGTGCATATTTATGTGTGCGAGTACTATTCATTATTCTGACTACCTGTGGGAAGAAACTGTCTCTGAAACGGGTGGTGCGTGATTTAATGCTCTGGTAGCGTTGTTCCAGATGGCAGGAGGGAGAATAGTGTGTGGGCTGGATGACTGGTGTCCTTGATGATGCGCTGGGCTTTCCTTATGCAGCGGGTAATGAAGATATCATAGAGCCTTAGGAGGTCTGTGCCAGTACATTTCTGATGCTAGCTTTACAGTATTTTGCTGCAGTTTCCAGTCCTGTACAGTGAACACTGCCAAATCATAAACTAGAATGTAGCCTGTTAGAATAGTAAACTCACTGTGGTGCAATGACGAAAGTTAAGCCAAGTCTGCTCCCATGGCAAATATCTTTTAGATACCTCACACACTACAGTGTTTGCTGAAACTTCCTCAAGAAGCAGCTGGTATGAAAACCGTGTAATGTGTACAGTGGTGAGTTTAGAAATTTAGAAAATATATCAGGTCGCAAGGGTTATTTTGGAGGTCACCAAAGATAAGGAAGCATGTGCAAAACAAATAAGTCCAAATCAACAAGAATCAACAGGAAATACCACTCAGACATATTGAGTGTACTAGTCTACATCTACACTATCAGCTCTGTGAGGCTATACTTGGACAAAGAAGTGCTTTGAGATAAATTGTAATGTTAATGCATGCTCACATGCTCACAATGACGGTGTTGTCATGCTTATCCTCAGGAAAGTGTTTGTGCTAAATTGAATGACAATCCTTTGTGTGCCAAACATATTATCCCTGGAGCCGTGCTGCTAGCTTAAACAATAAATGAAAAACAAAAACTTTTCTCTAAATTTTTGTCCCCAAAAATGATTGTTTGAAAATGAAACATGTCTGTGTTGTAGTATTTATAAACGGTTCATTGGTAGAAGGGAAACTGCTGCTTTGTTATGTTGAATGAATAGAGCTCTTGTTCTGCTTTGTTCTTCATTAGTGAAATGATAGTGAAATAACATACCGTGTGTGTCTTTTTTATTGCCCCCCCCTACAGTTTGGGCCTTGAGTCTGAGCTACATGGTCACTGTTTCTAACCATGAAAACCTTTTTTTTTGCTAATATTGTTTGTTATTTGACTGCTTTCCTAATTTCCTCTTTCCTCTCCCACCTCTCTTGTTTATCCTCATTATTATTAACAGCAAACAGCGGAGACTCAGCAGTTTCTCTCCTGAGTGTGTTTCCAGCTGTTGCTCAATCAGTAACTCCAAAGGACAGCTGATGAGATGTTTTCTGACTGCATAGTGGTTGCCATGGTTACCATTTTAGGATTTGCTGGTGCATTTGTTTTAGCATATTACTTTTTGTTCCTGCGGTTGAACAACAGCAACAGACAAAACACATGAGAGCAAGCGGTGTGTGCGGAATGAGGAGCAGCACTGAACCCTTCAAATCCTTCTTGTAGAGATGTAAAATTGTTACCACCGTCTGCCTTTCATCAATAACATGTTATAAGTTATCTGTTGTTTTGCAGAAATGTACAAACATTTATTGTGGTTGCAAATTAGTTCAGATTGGGTTGCAAAAACATTGCAAAAACATGGTTTGAGGTGTCATAACCTCTCGTCAAGTCTTTATTTTTTGGTTGCCACAAGCATTGCTGAAAAAGATCCACCATTAGCCAGCCTTCTTGCCTAACTTCACCAATATCACCTCTTCTTCCCGATATGACAGTCTGGTCAGAAACTTAAAAATATGACCCATTTTATAGATATGTCAATATGGTATGTAGCCTAACATGTACAAACGTATCAGTGGTTTGCAGAAACGTTTACTGCCAACATAAAGTTATTGGCATATTTCTGCACATTGTCAAACTTAAAGTTCTGTGTTGTAAGCATTCTTCAAATATGCCAGTTACATGAAAAACATTTAGGATGACTCCTAAGCGAGGCGGATGGCTACCTCTGTATGACATGATTTAATACATTTACACAGTAAACTCTTGCACACCTGTGGTTGGAGAGATGCATAAGAGAAGACCAATAGCTGAATCGGGACAAAAACCGCTGCGCACTTTTCACCTCACTTGCAATCAAGAATTGATATTTGATAACAACATTTCGGTACAAAGACTTTATGGACAGTAGAGGAGACCCTCTTAGATAAGTTGGTAGACCCATGTGGACCAATCAGGTCACATTATGAAAAGACATTACTCAAAATACCATAACACACACCTGGAACAATAGCGAGCTGCTTCCGCCACTGAAGGAAATGGGACTTTAATTTCTGCGGTAAGTTCCTTTTCCAACTCCAATTTTCTTTGACTGATTACATCCAATTAGACGGGATTTAATGAAACAGATCAACAAAGTGTTAATATTAGCACTAACAATAAACAGCAGCTAAAGCAAATGAGCACAGCAAATGGGAAATAAAATATATCTTCTAATAAAACAGCCAGAATTAGATAGAAAGGCTCGGCTCCCATCTCAGTTCAGGTGAAGTTGTAAAAGTTACGTGAGTGTAACCGAAAAGAGAACTCTGTTATGCCTTTATGAATCAAACATACAACCATGAAATCCTAACCCATTGTACTGAGAGGGTTTGCAGAAAAGCTGCAGTGTGTCATTCTCTCCTGTTGTGTTGGCTTTTAGCTGAATTGGTGCAGCAGTTTTCAAAGAAAGGCAAATCACTGCTGAACAAAGTTAAGGAGCTCTTTCAGAACATTCATTCTAAATGCGCAGCAGTGCAGTTTATAAGCACTGTTCTGTTTGTGAAAAGGGTGACTGGTATTATTTGGTCGTCACTAACTTTCCACACTGCAATAACAGCTGGAGACTTGCCCAAGGGTGCCTGCCCGGAGCAGTTTCTCATCTGGAGATGCATTGAATGAATCAGAGCACATCTTACAGCCAGTGTTCGACATGCTATTCACAGGAGTGTGGCTATTAAAACAGTGAGGCTATTCAGGCATGCTTTATCGTGTGTAAGAGCGGTACTGCCGTTCAATTAAATTTAGAGCACTTACTCTGGTATTGAACAGCCACCTGATTGGCAGACTGGGTCAAATATGATCAATGTTTCCTCAGATTTGGAACAAAGGGTTGATGAATTACTACTGTACTGCTGATGCAAATCAGTTCATCTGACAGTGACTGCACAAACCAGAAGCAAAGGCTGCCTTTTAAAACTTGTTTGTTTTTTGATGTGAAAGCAAATAATATAAATTCAAGAAGATCTAGATACATGATCACTTTTTATAACCTCCTTTTAAATGTTAACTACTCCAGTTCTTGCAAATGTGACTCAAAAAATAAGTCAAAGTACCTACTGGTGAGTAATTATGTTGTATGTGTTGTACATTTTTTTATCATTATGACCTCATAATTATAGTTCCTGTTTCTCAAAATTGTGTGCAAACCAATTTGAAGGTTGAAATGGATGTGATAATGAGAAAAATGTATTTCTCTGCCATAAGTGAATAAGAAATTTGAAAATGTGTCAGATTATGTTAAGTTTCAAATCGAGTCACCTCTCCCGTGATTCTGCTCACGCGTCACAAATTCTTGAAAATAAAGTTGTGACTTGAGACTTGGCCGAAAATCGTGGCACTACTCTCCGTAATTGTTGTGTTTTCCTTTGTTTATACACAGGGTTATTAGACCTACATCTTAACCTTCCACCTCTTTGCAAACTATAAAGAATCTGAAAGCTCAGGTCGCATATTGTCTCATATGCAAGCTAATTACATCATGACTCTGTTTCCTCTGTGAACGGGCTTCAGATTCCAGATGCTTTGAACTCCAAACATATTGAGCCCTCGAGCAGTGCTCTACCTCCTGGACTGTGAAGCACAAAGTTCAAATTCAGTCTAGCTCCCAGACCAGGCTAAGCAGAAAACTCATTACTCCACATAACTGATTAAAAGTTTGGTCAGATTTCCGACATTAAAGGAAAGAAAATCATGCCAATTACACACATGGAAGGAGCGCTTACATTGCCCAAAACCTCAATACTCTCCATCTCCTTTCTAACCTGTCACCATTGAGGAGCAGAGACCCCAGACAGGATAATTACCAGCACAGATCTGTCCCAGCTCAGCCATGGCAGCAGCCCTGACACGGCTGCTCCCCTGCACTGAACCACAACAGTAACTAATTAGCATAGACACTACCTTTCTGATCAACACAAAGCAGTCTCTCTTGTTTCAAATGACGCACCATGAATTTAAATGAGCCAATTAGCGTATGCATTTCCCCTGGTATCGAGTTCAGAAAGTCTTTGATTGAGATTCTGCTGCACAGCAATACAGCTGAAAGTTTAGCTGCCCCGCAGGCCACTGCAGCCGTGAAGGGTGAGCGTCTTGCAGCTCATACGATGAATTCATTTAAGTGTAGTTTGTAGATGGTTATGATCAGTACAACTGTTGATTGGCACACACTCATTCACAAGCCTAAGAATGTAAATGTAAATATATATTTTATCTATATCTTTATTTTTTTAAACAAAAACCTGAAAGAGAAATACATATAGATAGATAGATAGGTAGATAGATAGATAGATAGATAGATAGATAGATAGATAGATAGATAGATAGATAGATAGATAGATAGATAGATAGATAATAAGTCACCTCCAGTGCAGGCATTCTGTAGATTCATAGTATTTTATTAGTCAGTGGACCATGGCTGATTAGCATCATAATCAGCAGCTCTTTGCATTTTCTCCCCATTATTCTCTTCATTTTTTGATAACTTATTCTGTACTGTCCTTGCTATGAGAGAACCTTGTTCACTGCTGTGAATATTGAATGTGAATGTGATACACATATAATGTAGATGGAATTCTATTCATACGCATGAATTCAGAGTTAAAACTACCTTAAAACCTATGTAGAAGATTATGGAAATGTTCTTTTTAAAATAGAATATATGTATTTTTCTGTCTTTTTCACAACCAGCTGTTGCAGGGAAAGTCCATTCCTAAACTGGGGTCACTGGACCAGATTGAAACGGGAAGTGGAGATGCAGAGGGACGCTACAGCGGTGACTGCGATGATGAGGACGGTTGTGGTGGTTCAGGTGCTGGCGAGAATAAGAGGATAGTCCCCAGAGTCTCCAAATGTAAGTGTCATCTTTTTTGCTAGCTTTGAACAATTAACCTTTTGAAGACATCGTTACCCAGCATTCATGACCGAAGCACCTGGAGGTTAATGGCAAGGAATATGACACTTGAGTGGGAAGTGTTTTCATTGCACTTGTAATAGTGTATTCATAGGGGATGTTTGAATGAAAATGAAATATCAGGACACCAGCAGGAGCATCACATCCTGACAAAGAGTCTAATGACTGATAGAATATTGAGAGAATTACCACAGAAAACGAACTTTCACAAAGCACAAACGGTGAACCCGATACAGATCACAGCTAGGAGATGAAACTCTGAAAAAAAGAAAGTATTGGCGATTATCTCGGGTACAGAAAAAGCAGCTGAACTGAAGCAGTGTTATGTATAATTACCAAATAAATCATATCTTTACTTCAACCCATCTGCTAATCATGTTAACTGCAATCAAATTTCCAAGTATAGACATGGGGAATAACGGAATACATGCAGTGGGATTACATGATTGGTACACAACAAAGGGGTAACTGAATTCTGGTAGAAAAATAATGTAATTAGATTACAGATGCATTCAGTAAATAGGGGGATTACTTACAGGATTACAATCTTAAAATAAATGCTTGTTCACACATGACAACCTTCAAGAGTCAGCCACAACATTGATCTAGAGTGAAACTGAAGACACTTCGATATTTAACAAGAAGACACACTTGTTAAATAGAAGTCATCTTAATGATGTTTATTTCTGCTAGTCTTTATCTGCATATGTTTGGTATTGAGGTGATAAAAAAGTCATGGAAAGTAATCAAGTTACAGTATTTTCATACTGTGATACTTGGATCAGTTTACTGATTAAATGTTTTAACATTACAATACATACATACAAGTCATCCTCCCAACCCTGTAAACAATATCAATATGTGTATATATTTTGATGTATATATGTATTTTTTTAATCAACAGAGATGAGAAATTACTAGAACCAACAAAAACAATAAACACAAAACTCATATTACCAAGCTACAATACCAAATATAAAATCATTCAACAAACATTTATATATATTTGTATACTGCAGCCTTTATCAACAGGCCAAAAAAAAAAACCTAAATATATGACAAAACATTAAAGAAAAATAACACATAATCATTGATCCTTCTTCATCTTTATGTGTTAATTTCATTATTATATGAAAAAAAAACATGTAATACCTCCTGGGACAAAGAATGACAGAGAGAGCACTAAAAGGAATACGTTAAGATTTTTTGTTGAATAAGGAATAAACAATTTTGCCTCAGAATTGTAATCAGGTTAGGTCGTCCCTAATTACGCTATAATGTGCAAACATAGACATACCATTTGCTACTACCATGGTAGTGATGAACTGATCACAGATATAAATTACGCATATTCTGTGATCCAGGCAACGTTCTGATGAATAACAGATGGTTTGTGGGTTTCTGAAATAATATATAATTAATGAGGGAAATTTTAGATTACTTAGGTTTCAATCTGTTTCCTCTGGAGAGTTTCATCTGTCATAATCACATAGTCAGTTTACCATTTATTATTATAGAGCAAGGCATTACAATAGATTAATAAGTAGTTCATTGTTATTATGAAAAAATATATAACGTTTGATCCCTCGACTGCCATGCTCATGATTGTATTGTACCTATATTTATGTTAATTTTAAAGGAAGTCAAGTTTGTCTTTATTTACATGATCCCTGAGAAATTAATTTAATAAACTAATCAAACCATAGCAACATTTTAATGAAAGAAAATGAAAGTACAGTAATATGATGAGGATAATAACTAAAATTCACAAAGCACATCAAAGAAGAAAGAAGTTTTGGACCAGTGAAAACTATATATTTGACTAAGACTTGCTTCAGTCTCCGTTTTATGACAGCCATAATAATAGTCATTAAAGATAATAGTTGCAATGGGGACATTATTGCAATCATGGCCCGTTACTTTAAAACATATTGCTCCACAGGGGATCAGTAGCCCTTGATGAATCACAGCGGAGGGGCTCTCCTGTTCATTTTGCTACCTTTCACACTCTCCTCTCCTCTTTAGCACATGGGTTCCTCCTCTCCTCTCTCCTCTACTCTCCATCAAACATGCTAACAGCCTGATTAATCACCTCTCTCATTTTGCCTACGGCGACAGCGAGGAAAGAGGGGGTCATCCAAACAAGCCGTTCTCGCCGTGTAAATGTTTCCTCTACTGCTCGTCAGTCTGTCTCGAGGCTTTAGCGGCTCGGGCTCTGAGAAAGCCGCTTAACAATCGCTCATCTGAGGCTGTGGGGAGGTGCTGACATTTATCACCCATTACAGTGGAGCCGCCCTTTACTTGTCATAGGCCAGATCAGCCTGTCTCCCATATTTATGCCCCGCTGTCTGTTGTGACCTCTGACAAGCATGTCCCCAGCTGCCTGACCCGCACACAAATACTGACTAAGGATTCCCACCCAGAACCAGGACCCTGATCGGTCCCTGAATATTTGCTTTTATTGCAACAATATGTAGTTTTTTGGGGTTGTATTGTTGTAGTACAATTAAATAAAGTTGTAGGATTTGCAAGCCAATGATAAAGTAACACTCAAAACATCATGTTTTATCGCTCTCTCTCTTACTAAAAGAGTCTGTCACGATATAAAGCACCAACTTCTCACTGTGACCCCTAATCTATTATAACTTTATGAACAAAGTGAAAACAAGCTCTCAAATGATACCAAATGAAAATACTGCTTTTGGACTTCAGTCTTTATTAGACCTTACCTTTAAAAAATAAAAATAAAAAAAATCCTAAGTATACTCAGTCCACTCGATTTTTTCCTTGAATATAAAATTGTGTATTTTTTTGAGTTACAGTATCTGCAGGCATAATCTTGGAGGTTTAGTCCAAAACACCTCTTCAACCTGTAGGAGTGAATAAAGGTCACAGATAAACAAGCAACACTTTCCTCCGACTCAATCTCCATCAACATACAATGCTTTCAGATGACACAGGCTCATAAACAGTGTTAAACCCTCATTTGACCAGTCCTATAAGGCTATTACTCACCAGCGTTTTCACACAGGACCTGCTCTATTGATGTCGTTAGTCAGAATTTTACCCCATACAAATGTGTGTACTAAACAACTTTGTTATATTTCAAATAGCAGGTTGCGTGGGTGACAGATTTCTTTTGGCAAACAATTCACATTGTACAACCATTTTCAAGTAGCAGATACATTTATGGCTGAGAGGAGTAGAATAAAGCACCAATACCTGTCACAGAGTTAAAGAATTCTACAAGAGAGCCAAATGATAATCTTCTAGTTACATGGCATGGAATATTATATGAATGTTGGAGATGTACAACATATTCAGTCGAAAGCACCAAGCTCAGCACAACTGGGAGTAGGAAGTGATGATAACTTGGCCCCTCAGGGGAACATAAGCTACCAGTGTTGGTGTGCTTGTCGGCCCTCCGCCCACACCTTTCTGACCCTAGATTTGGGTGGGTGGCGGGGGGCTGTGTCCGATCATTTCACCAACTTTTCAAAACCGTCGAGCAGACATTCACACCCTGTTCATGTCGTGATTATCCGGCTGTGTGGAAGTTGAAAAAAGAGAGCTGGAGAGACAAGTTCAAACCCAGATCATTTCCCATTTGTTACACAAGTTTTATTGCAGTTCAGTTGCCAGGATATGATATAAGGAGTTAATATTTCTGCAAACCACAGATATAGCCATGTACAAAACTTGCCATGTCACATTCACATTACATGTTGATAAACTTGCTTTCAAAGCAGGAGGTACAGGGGACAGAGGCAGACAGTGGTCTGCATTTCTAACCATGACACCACTGAATAATTTTTAGGAGACCTGGGGACATCTTCAGCCATGTTTGGGGTGATCAAAGCAGGTATTCTAATTCTTCATGATGTTTCTCGAACCCTAACCAAGTGATATTTGTGCCTTAACCTTACTAAAGCGTGACCAAAGTTTAACCCAAACAAACCCAAAGTTTAAAGAAATTTACTTGGCTAACATTTGTTCTGACAATTTGGTTAGTTTCTGAAGCTTTCATTTGACCTCAGCTTACCGTCTTTTCATCATAGTTTAAATATTAGACGTATGAGAATGTGACTATGTAGCACGCAGCAGCTGAACCAAAAATATTACAGGACGAGACAACATTTATTTAAAATTCATCATTTTAAGCATTTACATTTTAAGTTCTGTAGTCATTTTACAGTATTATATTTTTTTAAATTAACTTATGTCATTTTTTGAAAATATTTTTGGATTCCTTCGCATTCAACCCGTGGCACACGTACCACAGTTTGAGAATAGTAGATTTAAACATTAACCTATTGGCCCCTCTGAAAGATGGACTACTTTTCACTCCACTTTTGTGGAGGAGCGTGGCAGCTTGGACAATCGTAAAGTGAGATTCAGAGTCGTTAGGGACACTTGTTCAACTGGCCTTCGTGTGGGTTGCCAGGACTAGGTGAGCCCCACCTAACCCCAGCAACCCACTCTGAAACTCACACGTGTCCTTAACAACTCTATAAGTGTACACTCACACCGAGTTTAAAAGCCTGCAACTCCCCTCTAGTTAGTTAGAACTGAAGAAGCCTCTTGTATGAGACGTGAAACATCTTCAAGAAGCTGAACCAAGTCCAGTTGACTGGAATTACCATGACCTGGATGACTGAGAACCATCAACATTTCTCAGGAGGCACTGTCAGCAGGGTTGCCAACTCGTTTTATAATTAAAGCATCGGCTGACGTCACTAGAAGATGCCTGATGACTTCATATGCTAAATACATAAATTGATTTGCTACAGCACACAGATCATAATGCTGGGAGAGGGTTTGCTGTGATCTTCACGCTTGTTTAGATTGGACAAGCGAGTAGTATAAATCTGCATCAGCTGTTCTGAGCTTTTCGCTCTGAAAGCCAATACATTATCTTCTTCTTCATGGATGGAAGATATAATTAATTTAGTTTTATTTGTTGACATACAGCTGAGAGTTCTTAAGAATTACAACATCTCGCTGCAGCAGCAGAGTTGATAAATTGGCTACCATGAGGCCAAATCACAGTAGTGGTGATGCACTATGAATGAACACTGTTTTATTCGGGTCTATGTGCAAAACTTCAAAACAGAAAGCCGAAAAGAGACAGAAATGCAATATTGAATACAAATACAGAACCAGAGACAAATGCAACCGCAGGATCGGGTCCATGAAAAATCCATGAAGGTGATTATTCTGATGATTGTCACAGTGGTGGTACAGTAAAGTCTGAATCTTCAAATCTTATTCTATATAGAAGTTATAAGACTGCCTGATATATTTCCTGCTGCCATCTTGTGACAAGCCCGCCAGTCTTTCAAAGTAAATCCGGTGATGTTGCAATCTCACTGCCAGCTTCTTAAACACCATGTATGATTTAATTTGATTTCTTTCTCTTCAATTATCCATAATCCCTCTCCCTTTGTGTCGTCGATGTTTATCGGCAGAACATGCTGACGATGGATCGGGATGATAAGGAAATAAAACGAGAGAAGCTCAATACTGACAACACAAGCCTGATTTAAGGGATTATCCTCATTAAGCAGAATTACTGTTGTGTGTGACAAGAAGCAACAATGTGAGCATCCTCAGAAATATTTCAATGATTTCTGACTCTTGCAGCGGGGTTGTATTTCCTGCATTACACTGCAGATGGTCAATGTCTTTGTAGAAATACGATGAGGCTCCTCTGTTCCTTGTCTAAACCCAAAAGAATTAATGAAAGCACTCGGTGAAAACAGAGCAAGATTGATTCCGTTCACACTGTTCAACATGATGCTACTCGCAGCTCATCAGGTAACACCGCCTAAAGAAAAGCTCAGCAATCCAAGGCACACCGGAGAAAGAGCATGTATCTGGGATCGTTGTGGCCTGTTTTTCGCAGATCAGTTCTACAAACACACACATGCGATTTGTCCTCTTTAATTAAATCCAATGAGTGTTTAACACTGATGAGAACTAGCACCTCAATGTCAACATTATTGTAACATCACAGTGCTGTGCATGTGAAGCATAATAACCAGGGTGGCAATAACTCATTAAAATAGACATAATTGGAATACTTGTTAAGACTAGCTGTAATGTAACCCATGTCTGTGGAACTGTATTGTTTAATTGGTTAACCTCAGTGTAATAGGACGTCTTTTGATATTTTCTTTAAACTCTGATATTCATAACTCTGTAAATAAGGCAAAGAGTCTGAAGTTGTCGGAATGAGACAATTCTCTGCTGTCTCCCTGTTTTATGATTGAGCCTGATGAGATAATTACACACCTGGTTTAATCACATAAAAACCTTGCCGAGCTCGGCTTTGGATATAATAAATCCAGTTTTGCCATTTTAGCCGTGGTGGCTTAATAATCCCGATCACATTTGTGAGATGATACCAAAGAAGAGCACAGGCATGCCAGCAGCTCTGTGAGGCTGCACTCCAGGACAGCGCAGATTTAGGCTTAATGCTAGCATGCCCACAATGACAATGCTACCATGTAGGTGTCAAACATGTATAATTGCAATATTCAACCTTCCAACATTTCCTTTTAGTCAAGTCTTGCCACGAGACAGCCATCTTGGCTAGCAAGACCAGGCCCCTGTCTAAATGAATGGGGAGAGAACCAGAATTTCATTGGTCACCAGGACATAAAAATACTGCATGTATAGAATTAGCTTTCAAATCTTAAAAGATTTTGGTGTCTTTGCCCCAAACCGCTTTCCCCCTCAACATGCTGGTGAAGCTGGAAGAAAAATCAGGGAATAACCAAAGTTATTAAGTTCATTATCTGGAAACTGTTTAGATATTTAAATGAGGATTTGTCCTCTGGGCACCATAAATAATTGTTCAAAATTCTACTGCAATCTATCTAATGAACTGTTGACATATTTTAGTCTGGATCGACAGACTGACATTGCAATTCCTTAGAAAAACAAACAAACAACGTAAGTTGCCTCGTTACAACATGTACACACACCTATTATAAGGAGAAAACAAAGGTTTTCTTCAACCTTTCTTCTTGGATTTCTGTGACCTGTCAACAGAGCCTGCAGTGTTGAACAACACAGAGGGTTTTTCATGCTCCCACCCCAACAGGCAGCTGTGTGCCCCTTATCTGGCTTGCTGTGGTTCAGATGCCGACACTGTGACTGCTTGCAGTGTGAGCGTTGTGCTGCAAAAAGACATCTGTCAGACACTGAGGCAACAGGGGAGACACAGATCGATTCCTTGCAAGTAAGCACAATGAGGGGAAGAGGAGAAGCTCTTTTACCATTCTCATGCTCTTATTAATTAGTAGCATCTCAGCAGGAGAGAATTTGATTTTGTGTGAGCTTCTAGCTGTTTCTGGCTGATGCATGTAGAACTCCTCCACTGTCTAGTGTCAAGTCATAATTGGGGTGGGGGGGGGGAGGAAATTGGTTTGGTTTGTGCGCACACAAACCAATTTTCTGTCATAAGGTACAATGTTTTATATGTTCCAGCTCTAAACGAGAGATCTGAGTGGTAGGAAAATACATCAAGGCCACTTTGTTGGACATATACAGTAATAGGCCATTGGGAGCCATTTTGAATTTTCCCTAACAGGCCCTGTAATACTTTGCCATGCCTATTAGAGGGATCTTTATCCTCGTTACAGTGTGAGATCAAATTAGGTCACCTGCTGTGACTCCTGCCCTCCTCCATGTCAGTAATAATGGGATCAAAATCATTTGCAGCGGTGTGTCTCATAAGCCTTTTGACCGGTGAGCCTTCCCGGGTGGACTCCTAGGTTGTCAGTTTATCACTCGATTAAATTAGCCTTCCGAATTAACAAAGCGATTAATCACAGACTTTAACGTCTCGCTAAGATACTTTTTCAAATAGTGCAGTTTTATGGTAACAATGGAATACAGTTAGCAGCTCCGACTAGATGGAGGTTGATTTGGGTAGGTTGATACAGCTACATGACTGAAAAATCTTGATTGTATTATGCACAATATTTGCTCAGTTTGCATTTCTCGGCATTAATTTACTGCACAATCATTATTTTTCTCCTCATTTGGTATTCATGCAGGGAACCATACTCGGAGTGGTTCTCAGTTGACCACAAATACCAGCCTCCACTGTTAATTAATATTAATATTTCATTGATACATCATCATCAACAATAATGATCCCTAACCATTTTCCCTTGATAGCAAATAGAAGGTCAGGTTGTGTTGAATGTTATACTCATTGATATTGAGGAGCTGCTTGAGCTTAAATGGCTGCTGCAGCTGCTGGGGATTATTATATAATTAACGGATAAGTTTACTAAAAAAGGAAAATTCTGTCATTATCTACTCAATTCCATGCAGGTGGAAAGTCAGGTGAAGTTTCATATCCCACAAAACATTTCTGCAGCTTTACAGCAAAACAGCTAAGCGGCATTCTCCTTAACAACTGAAGTACAGGGGGACAAGTTTTAAAACATTTAAAAACAGCTGAAAATAAAACATTAAATGTCTGCAGACAGCTCGTCTGGCTTAATCAAAGTCTCCAGAAGCTCCGGGATCCCAAATTGATGTGAAAAAAACATATGTGCACCCCATATGAACTGAAATCCTCACATTAGCTTCTAAGCTAAAAGTTTTAGCTCACACCACGTCTCTAGTGGATGCATAAGATGGACTGCATGTCATGGGTGTGAATAACATATTATTTCTTGACACTTATCCCTTTACATTTTTAAACATGTCTACTACAAGGCTCCAGAAATGTTTTCTGGACTACGAAACCTTACTTGACTGTCCGTCGACATGGATGTGAGCATAAAATGACTGTATTCTCATTTTTGGGTGAACCAGTCCTTAAAAGCTTTAGCAGTTAATGTTGAAATACAACTTTGGTTTAGTAACACCAAAGCTCAGTGACTTATCAACTGGAAACAGGACCATTGCAATCTTCCAAAGCAGGAAGCAGTCACTACTCCAAAAACAAATGGGTCCTGAAATGATCCACACCTACCGGCTGAAGAAACTAATAGTGCTGCATTAATGCCAAGCAGCCTAAATGAACCAGTTACAAACAGCCAACTCCCACCCTGACTAGTCTAACACGAGGCAGGGCAATATTGATCATGAAAGACACTCACAGGGGAATAGTACAATCCAACTACCATCCAACATGGAAATTCCTGTCAAACATCAAAGACTTGAAGCTGAGGAGACTTGCGTGTAAATACATGAGCACATCTCAGCAGGGGATTGGAGACAACACCAAAGGCCCAAAGCAACAGCTACTGGAAGACAGAGCTGTCACTGTACAAAGCTTGAGGAGATGAACCCGAGTACAGTGTGGATTAGACTGTGGTAGAAGAAGTATTTTGATCCTTTACTGAAGAAAGAGTAGCAATACTGCACTGTGAAAATACTCCTGCAATACTAGTACAGGTTTTTATTGATGCATTAATGTGCACAAAAGCATTTTGGTGTTGTAGTTGGTTGAAGTGGAGCTAATTTTAAGTACATAACACACTTTACAGTTTAGTGGGTAGATGAGTCAATAAATTCATCATATAATTTATATGCAATATCTTAATCTGCAAAGTAACTACTAACTCAAGCTATATTATCATAATAGAGTCAAAAATTATATATTTTCCTGGAAGTATGTGGCTTTTATGAAATAATAATACCAAGCTAGAACCTATTTTTTTTAAAGCAGTAAAGTAATTTTTTTGTTTTACTGGTGAAAGTAGTTTTCTGATACACACAGCTGTGGGCAGCTCAAGATCTTCCATGTGGAAGCCAACATTTCTGTTGCAAATCTATGTAACTTTTTCGGAGGAAGATAGTTGATTGAGTCTCTTTCCGTTCATCATCTGTAACACTTATCCTTTACAGGGTCACGGGGGGATTAAAGCAAATGTCTCACCAAAATGCAACCTAGGTGGAATGCTCCTAAAGCTTAGTTCCATATGAGTGCACGGATAATTTGTTGTTTTGTCGTTAGCGAAAAACAATGTTGACCTTGAAGTTGAAAAAGGAGCCTCATATAAGAAACAATACTAAAAATCAAAAGCCGGAAAAGTCACGTGAGCTCTCCTGTGGGTAGTTGTTGCCGGAAGACAGTAGCGTTCCGCCTTAACTGTCCTCCATGTTATGTTGCATTCAGAGATCGAAACTTCTCGACTGGCAGGACGGGAGCTAGCGGAACAAGCAACTGTTAATGTGAGTTGTTCAAAAACTTTTTTTCAAGTAAACTCTGTGTACACAAACAATGTTCTCAATGCTCGAGTTTAGTGTAGAGACCCTGGTGATACTACGAGCAAAGTTTCATGTTGTGTCGAGCCTTCTTAGTGTTTTAAAAAAAGCGATTTTGATGCTAACATGGTATTTGCCCCTAGCACTCCCATTGAAAATGATTTTGCCACAAAAACGAAAATACGGTCAATCTTAAAAGTGGCGCTTTCGTCCTAACTATGCTTTCAAACAAACGTTTAGCTTAGGTACATTCACAAAAAGACCCTAGGTTGGATTTTGGCTAGAGTTTCGCTTCAAGTCGATCTAAGCCAACATTGGACAAGTGGCGGGGTGCACCAGTCTCATGTCCAGATCATTAGATAGCAGTCAAAGTCAAATAACAAGTCGGGTCTTTGGTAGTTGGAACCAAACTATTAAACCAAACCATAGGTATTTGGCGATCGAGACAGGACCCAATCAACTGTCTTTCTCCAGAAAACTTTAAAAGTTACATAGTGTTTAGAGGTGGGTAAAAATATCGATTCATCAATGCTTTGCAATATATTTTTTCCTAATTCAATATCGATTCATAAAATCCTCTGAATCGATTCTGGCAAGCAGCGACCCAGATCACCCGCTGTCCCTCGCCGGACCTCTCAGTCCCCACCTCCAGCAGCTGGAAGCGCCTCGTCCACGAACCCGCTCGAGGGTGATACACCGCGGAAACACCATCGGAGCTGCGGAGGCAGGTAGCCGATGTCTGACGCACTGCTCTTTCAGAGACTGTAAACTCCCAGCGCCGCCGGTCTCACCCTGGCCGCTGCACTGTGCACCCGCGGGTAGCACTCTCCTCCAGGGAGAGAGGGGGGTACAGTGTCAACGTGTTACCCCCTCGCGTCTAGCCGGAGGGCAGAGGGACCACGGTTATGTCTATGTTTATGTCAGACAAAAATGTACCATGCAGTCCCAGAAACAATGGCACTTTCTCAGTTTAACTGTGGTTGCACTATTTTATATCTAAACACATAGTGTGCCTTTGTTTACATTTCAATTCGAACTAGAACTTCCTAGAGGAAAGATTTATAATTTAAGATTACTTTTTTTAATTAAAAAATAATCAACTGGTACTCTAATGAATTATTTGTTTATTACTACTTATTATTGAATCGATATCGAAGCATTTAAATCAATATTGAATCAAATCGATATTGAATCGTATTGCAAGCTAAAGAATCGAAATCGAATCGTGAGCTTCTTAACAATACCCAGCCTTAATAGTGTTGCTTTAATCAAACCACTGAACCTAAAACTGTTTCCTTACTTTACACTTGCCCTTCCTTACCTGTTAATACCTGGTAAAATGTCTAATAACCATGTTCCTACATAAAACCTACCTCTGCATTGGAACACATATAAACTACAGTTGTACTTACCTTAAAGTGCGTGAAACGTTTTGTTAAAAATGAAAAAGTCTGGTACCTGTAGACACCTTGTTTATGGTGCAATACAGTGCAATAGCACCACAAACTGACACTGCAAAAAAAAAGAAAAATCTTGTCTTCATGATTTTGATTTCAACTGTATTTTTCAGCTTAACTCTGTATGAACAACCATAAAGACTCAGTGAAGCACCTGTGGATCCTTAGAACAGTTTGCAATGTACAAGGTCAACAGCACACTGAGAGACTACATCAGAAGTTCACCTCTAAAAGCTGCTCTCAAAGTTGATCACACAAGTGACTAACCTGCATAGGTTTTAGCCTTTCAGTTAGATAACCGTGGAGAGTGGATAAAGGTTCATGAGGGGGGCTACCATCAGTCTCACCATCTACATGCTAGCCATCAAGCTGAATGACAAGAGGTTCTACAGTAATGACACCGTGAAGCCATCCGAAGGGGAAAAATGTAGCTGGGTGGACGCAAATGGAGGGAGAATAAATGGAACTGAAGGGGTTGAGCTATTTGAAAGGCCATATAACAGACTGGAGACGGGGAGACAGCTGTAGGAACAGAGAAAGCCAAGAAAGGTGACATCCTTAACAATCACCATGAATACATACAATTTGCTCAACTCTGCTTCAGATATTCAGCTGCTGTTGTATAAGCAAATACATGAAATTAAAGATAATAAGAAGCAGACACTCTTCACACTTGAGGATTCCGGCCCATGTCCATCGCCTTCTACTGCAGCTTGAGACAGTCGAGGTGAGCGTCAAGGACACTGACTAAAACACGAAGCAGTCATGAGTGCATTAGTAAAATGGCTCCTGTCATCAGCAGACAGATGAGGTGGTTGCCAGAGATTGCCAGAAAAAGACACCATCTGCCATCAGAGCTTATGGAGCAAATGATCTGATAACAAGAAAAAAAACTTAATTCAGCATTTATTCAAAAGTGGCTGTCTCATCAACTATAGGTGTGAACAACATTTTTCATCATGTTTGTGATGGTCTTACTCAGTATGACCTTAAATTCTGTTCTCTAGGGATGCACGATATCTATTGTTTTTCAGCCGATACAATAATTACCTGCTTTCCCTGGCTGATTCCGATAAGATAGGTGATACATTTCATTCACACCTGAGTGTAAGACATAGTTAGATGTAAAGACCAAAGATGGATGATTTAATTTTGTTTGGCTCTCTATTCTACACGGCATGGTTCTTCCCGGGTGCAGCAGTGTGAAGCCATGTGCACGACAGTAGGAGGAGCATGCTGACAACCAATGTCTTGGAGTGAGCTTGTTAAATTATTGTAAGCAGTTTTAACCAATAGTGATGTATAGCCAATATACGGAGCATCAGCCCAGTCTGGCAGAGAGCTGTTTACCAGGCTGTTGGACAGCTTCCTGTCATTGTGGATCTACCACAAGTTTTTTCAGCATCGACTACTCACAGCTTGAATCAGGATGATGAAATGAATCTAGAACAGGAAGAGGAAGCTACCTTTCATCCGATGTCCCATGTCCCACCTTAATCATAAGGTCCATCTCAGGCGAGACTCAGCACAACTCAGGCAATTTCTCCAAAGGGTTCCTTGTCCTCCGGGAATCTTCCTGCAGTGGATGGAAGCTGCTTGCTTCGAAAGTAAAAATGGTTGACCTAATTGAAATGATTGATCCATAAAATCTGGATTACAGTGCAAATTCCTCCTGGTTTAAAGCGTCAAAACCAAATGCTTATTTGTACTCGAATGTTGCTATTCATAGATATGGGAAGCCAACTTCCAAATTATGTAGCAGGTTGCATAATTACAAATGATAACACTCCACAACTGATTGATTGATTGATGTATTTTTATTTTTGACATGTACAAATAAAAGAACGGTGTGAATGCTTTTAAAAATAAGTTAGGAATAACACCATGAAACTGAAAATAATTTTAATCTGTAAGAAAACATTTACTTCTTATTTGCACATGTACATACAGTACATATATACCTACACACATATGCCTACACACACACACACACACACACAAACACACACACACTAAGCAGTTCTAATCTCTTATTTACATAATTACCAATTAAGTTTATCTTACGTACAAATATATTAAAGCTGTAGTCTGTAACTATTTTTTTGTTATATTTGCTAAAATTGTCATTATCATCTGATTGGACCGACCCAGAGAGAAAACATGGATGATATCGGAGCATCATTTCAGAGGGGGAGGGAGCTGCCGGATTTGTGAGGACTCAAGAGCGACGCAGAGTTAGCACTTTTCTGCTGGACAAGCAAGGACTGCTGCTTGATATATGTTTCATTCTATGTTTTAACCACAAGGCTATGGTGGCGGCGGTTACAGTAATACTCGCAATAGCGCATATGGCCGTACGATGTTGCAGTCGAGCTAAGTAGCTTGTTGCTAAATCTACCTTGTATGCTAATTCCGGTGTTTAGCCTTGTGTTTATAGCTACTGGTTAGCAAAAGTGTCTTTCAAGTGACTGGGCAGTTATAATAATGTTCGTTTGTTTTCAGGATGCTCTGAAGTGGTTGAATTGGTTTAGAGAAATAACTTTACTCATGCTTGAGAGAAAAAATGTTGCGCCGGGTAATTGATGATGATTGGTCGGTAACTTCGTCTACAGCGATGTAAGGAATAGTGTCTGGCGTCCTCTGTTACCATGGTTACAAGCCTGCTCGTGCACGGCAGGCTCCTCTGTGGGGAGGGGCTTTGAAGGTAGAATGGAAGAAGGAGAGACCTGGGAGCTGCATCATTCAAATGTTCTGGCCACCTTTTTCTCAAAACTCCAGACTGCAGCTTTAATTCATTATTTTGTATCCTCTATAGATATATTAACTTATTGATTGTCTTTATTGTACATATATCACTCATTAACAAATAATATTTATAATATATTCATCTGTATTAACCTTTTACTTATCCAGTTTTCTGAAACTTATATACCTACATATCAATTCATTCAATATTGATAACTATGGACTTTGCTCTAGTATCTATTATTAAGGAAATATGTTCATGTCAGTTTCATTTTAACACCACAGCCAAACAGTTTGGATTCTCAACACTCACAAATTAAACCTTTATACCCACTGGATTTATCTTGAGCTGAAAAACCTGAGAGAAGATATTTCATTCTAGACCTCACAGTTCAGGAGTCATATTGGGCAAACGTGTGCACTATTTCTCATAACACCACTGGCTGTTTCTGTGTAACATTCACTGCTTAACCAGTGGTGGAGATATCTGAATCTGATCCAAGATTGGTTGCTCTTAGACCTGGAATATCAGTGGGACACTGAGGAAAACTAAAAGAAAAATCTTAAAACAAATAGGATGGTTTCATCTCTGAAAGCTTCAACCCCTCACAACTAGACATTGGAAACACAGAGCAAGAAAAGTGAGCTCAAATCCATAGTGCTACCTGAAAAATTTAATAAATGTCTTACTCGAAGTTCATTCATCAGTTCCTCGAATCTATGAATGAACTTTGTCTATGTTTCCTTGGTAACTTCAGGCCTATACTAGATTGTATGTGTCACATCCTCTGCTGCCTGTGTTATTATTGCTTTCTCAGTTAAATTTTGGTTACCTTGGCATGCCCTAGATACTAAACTACCTTAAACAACATATTAACCCCACTGCCTCCTACTCATCCACAGATCGCTCAAGGTTTTAACTCCACAGTGGGATTAGTTTATGTAATCAGTCTCTTGTGACTCATCACGAATGCCTCCCCCGTTTGCTGTGGGCTTATCTAACTCGTATGGATAATCATGCACCTTTTCTTCAACTCTGCCTGCTTTCAATTTATTGAAAATGATAGATGTGAGTGACTTATCGAAGTAGTTGTTTTTGTCTGGCTGAAATAGGGAAGGAAAGGTAAGCAAAAACAAAAATACTGCGAAGCTGCACCTGCTGATATGGTTGAACATGTAAAGCATCCGAGGATTTATTAGTCACAGAAATCTAAAACGGTGTAAAACTGCATTCAGATATGGATTAATATGTCATCTTAATGCACATTTCTGCCAGATCACATTAAGGCCATAAGAGCCCTGATAGTCTGGATCTACAGTATTCAATAAATAATGATAAACTGAGCAGACGAATCACAAATCAGCACTATCGGAGATTGTAGATCAGACGTACTGTATGAGCAGACTTACCTTTTACTTTCCAAATACTCCAGAGCTTTTTCTCTTTGTTGTTAACCTTGCTCAAGTACACAGAAAAAAAGTAAAGATTTTGACGCTGCCTGTTTACGGTTAAGAAAATATGTTCCTCCCTACAAAGCAGACAGATGAAAGCATACAGATTAATATCTGCCGTGTGTTAACATATGGTCACAGCTCAGATTGGATTCAGTTTCAGATGAAAAACACACCCTGTGTGTGTGTGTGTGTGTGTGTGCTTGGAACGCCGCCGCCTTCTCTAACTCAAAACCTGCTCGGATGAAAATATGACGCAATTGCTTTTTGATTTGCCACAGTAAACATAATGACATTTTCATTGAAAGATAATAGAAACCTTGCATTTTCTTTATCATTTCCAGTCCAGGTGTTGGTGTTTTTTTAAGCACAGCTTTTTAACTACAGTAAGTTGTCATTATCTTCAACGGCACATTTTTCAATCATTTCCTCACACCGTGCATGATTTAATGGCTGGCTTAATGAGCTGCGGCTTGCATGTGGAAGGACATCTCATCGTGTTAATGAACCATGAAAAGGGCAAGCACACATCATTGTGTGAACTGGTTTAACAATCAGCCCGGTGTTCGACACACAGTCCATCCCCCAAAAGTCTGCTCTATCAAAAAGCGCAGACGCTGAACGTTTCATTTAGACAACTTATTCTCTTATGGTCCGATCGACACTGACCCTCGTCTTACTGCCTGTCTACGCCTTGTCTCTCCAGCTCTTACTCACTGTCTTTCAAGGTTATATTGGCTGGACACAGTTTCTGTGCTGCAGGCTCAGCTGGGTCTTGAAGTAGTGCAAAAGCTTTCCTACAATGATTTAATGTAATACAAAATCAAATAAAAATCATATTTTATGAGACCAAATCACTAAGAGCTTTGCTCTCAAGTTGACAGTTGAGGTTGTTGCAGTTGTGCATTTTACTTTCACCACTGACTGAATTCTCAATTTCATATACAGTGGGCACCATTCAATTTGTAGATTTTCATGAGGTAATAAATGATGTTCTTAGTTTCTCATTAGGATTGTCCTTGAAGTAAAACTAAGACTATAACAGCTGTGTGAGGTTATAGGCACAACTGTGCATTGAGCTAAACGTTAATGTCAGATAAGCTTACATGCGCACAACGACAATGTGGACATGTTGTTGTTAAGCAGGTATGATGATTGTTGTTCACCATCTCGGTTCAGCTCGTAACAGATCTGTGCCAGGTCTCTCCTGGGTTCTTGGCTCAAATGAAATCCACCTTGAATGGCATAGCGAACGTAGCTCTGCCTCGTATTGTCGTAGGCATCATATGTGGAAACCAGTTGCAACACTTTTTGTATCCACTTGAAGGAGCAGTGGTTATGGAAGCTGAAATTGTTTGCACCTGAAATCAGCTGTTCTTATCAAAGTTGTATCAGTGTTGGCTGTTTCCCACATTTTAGAACATTATAGTGATGTGCTTGTCAATATCAACAACTCCAAAAACTCTTCTTGTCAGGCCACAAAGGATCAAATTGCAAAGTGGGGAAATCAGTTGAATCATACAGTGGATAGATTAACAAGTGGTCAAAAACAAAGGTTAATAATGTTAAATGCTCTGACTTGGTACCTGGAAACACTTTGTCGCTAAAGTACATGTTTCTATGTTGTTTTTATCCAATAGTTCATGGAAAGTCAGGTGTTACAATGATCCAATCCATTCCAGTAGACATTAAACTAACAAAGGTCAAACTCATGGTTATGCTATAGGTAAAGTCAGGCGATCACCAATGTCACGAATGTCCATACAAAATATCAAAACAATCCATCCAATAGTATCCGGTGAGCCACAGAGTTGGTGGTGCAACCTCAGTGATGTTCACCTCTGAAATTCAATTTTTCTACCATGCAGCAACATTTCATGTTTGAAAGTGGGTAGAAAGTGGTTGTAAGTGTTCTAAAATCCACTTCATGTGTAATAACATGGCTCACTCTTTCCCTTAGTGTCAAAAAAATGGTCAAAAAGGTCAGAAATGTAGTTTTTCCTCTGGAAAAAACCCCCACTGAAATCAGCCTTCTCTCTTTTTTACACAATGGTATTGCAGTATTGCAGCTTGTGACAACATGAAAGTAGACTTTGCATGACCCACACCACTTACCAGCACGGTGACATATGACAGGCAGGTTTCTGTCTCCTTCCTCTTGATGTCCTCTGATTTTTCATCCAGCCTTCATCCTCGGACCTCCAAGGTCATCCTTAGATGTGCATCAGCGGCCCTGGCAGACCCACGCGCTGCTCCCCATCATCCCTCCTCTTTGTCTGCCTGCCCTGCCAGGCAGAAAAAAACTAGCTACTTACTGTATGTCTGCTGCAGAAGCCCTGAGCTCACCCTCTTCCTCAATAGTATGCACAACCACATCTTTACACATGCATTCATGGACACACACACTCTCTCACACACACGCTGAGAGAAACACGTCAGGTGAACCGAGGAAAATCTGAGTCGCCCAACAGGAACAAGGTGTCCGAAACTACTCAGGCTGATGTTCTGTGCTGACCTTCACTGAAAATGGATGAAAAATAATGGAAAAGTGCGATATCCAGTCAGGAAGCATCACTGCAGCTGCTTGATGTCTGCCATGGTCACGAGTAAAGGAGACAGGTCTGATGACATTACATTCAAAGGCTCAAGTGTGGTTGTGGTTTATTGAGCAGCAGCAGTTGCAATATCATTAAAAACACAGGTTCTCAATGGGCTCTTGTCTGATCTCAAATAAATACTCTCAGAATCCTTCAGTTAAAATAACCTGAGTTTGATTGCCATGTTCCAGGTCTGCATCAGTTGACTGAAACAAGGACCGGAGGCTTTATAAAGCTCTCCATTCTACTCGAACCTGCTCCCAGGTGATCACTTCTTTGAGCAATAGTAACCCTCAACAACATATTAATCAAATGTAGTGGGTTACTTAAACCTAAACCTAAACCTAAGCTAGGCCTGAAATGTAAATGATACATTGGCTATCCATGATAAAGCACATTTATAAGTGCATAATAAAGCTTTTATTAACCTCAGTAAGGCATTATCTACTTTAGATCCAGTAGGTTCACGGTTAATCAATGCGTATTAAAGTATGTATTATCCTGATAAACCAATAATAAAAGTGTTGGAAAGATAAGTTGGTAAGTTCAATAAATGTATTGTAATGTTGTTATAAACAATTATAAGAAACTCATAAGCCTTTTATTAAAGCTCTTAAAGGTGCACTACGTAGTTTCAGAAAACACATTCTAACACGGAAAGGTAATAATACAAACTCAGAAGTAGCTGTTCAATATATTTACATTTAAACAAGCAGTCCTTGAGGGAAATAAGGTCCCCAGAACACTGTTTGAAGCTTAAAAGGTTATTATAAGCTATTTAGAAGGGAACATCGATTGTAAACAAGGTAAAACGGTATGAAAATATTCCTTCAAGGACAGTTTGTTTATTCAGTTAATTCAGTCATTAAAATCAATCAGTGAAGATTTTTCTCTTCTTTTAAAATGTCAAGCCCAAAACTACAAAGTCTACCTTTAAGCATCTATAAACTGTTAACACATGTCTGATAAAAACTTTACACATGTTTATGATTATTTATGTAAAATATGTAAACATAGTTTTATTATTTTATTAATTAACACATAATGATATTAATAAACGCCTTATCACCTTACCTTTCACCTTACCAAGACTTTAAAGGGCAGTGTAACTGGTTAAATAACATGTAAAAGGACACTGACGATTTACCAGCGCATTTGATGCAAATACACAACCCCTTCCTTTTTGTGACTCATTCAGAGTTTAAAATAAACACTTGCCAAACCTCCAAGGCTGAAAACTTTAAGAAATCTGCAGCTTTATTGTAATTTCTATATCTCTGGGGTTTGGACCTCTGTTAAAAACAAAAAAAAAAAGAAACAAGCGATATGAATAATTTCCATTCCTCATCAAAAACAGCCCGTGTAACAAGACCAACAACACATAAATAATCCCCCAAATTCTACGTAGAAGGCAAAATGATTGTCTTTTTTTCAATTTCATAGGAGGACCAAGAGCATTCAACATTAGCCACTATATTCTCCTGGCTTTTTAGGAAAAATGAACTTCCCAGGCATGAATTCAGAGGCAGTTTTGTTCGAAAATTTCGGTTTTTGCAATACATTTGTGTTGCAAACGTCCTGTTTGCAGCTCATCTCAAAGGTGCTCTGTTGGGCTGAACTCTGGGGGGTGTGAAGGCCAGCGGAGTAGACTGAGATCACTGTCATTTTCTTGGAAGCTTCTAGAAATAATGAGTGCTTTGTAACACAGTCCATTATCCTGCTGGAAGTATCCTTTTGAAAAAGGGTAGACTGTGGCCATGAAGGGACGCTCCTGGTCAGTAGCTGAGGCTGGTGTAGCATTTAAATGATGCTCAGCTGGCATAAATGGACCCAACGTTTGCCAAGAAAACTCTATACTCACAGAGTTGGTCCCTCCACACAGATCCAGGACACAATTTACAACAAATTCTCACCTTACGTAAACACGTTGCAATAGAAATCTAAGGTTTTTAACATGGCAAAGGCTTTCTCCTATTCAATCATCTAGGTTTGGTGAACATTTGCCCTCTGTAGCCTCATTTCCTTCTCATTAGCTGACAGCGGTGGAGCCTTGTAGGGTCATTTGGTGCTGCAGCCCACACATTTTCAAGATTCAACAAGATGTGGCACTGACGTGTCCTCCTGCACCTCGCTGTTTTGCTGCACTTTTATTCATGTACTTGTGGCCTTCTCCTTAGCCTGAATGACTCCAGCCAATTTCCTTTGACCTCTGCCTGACAAGATGTTTGACCCACAAATAGCTCCTGGCTGCGTATTGCTCTTTAGTATTTCAACTGCTTTTAAACTCCAAACGGTGTTACTCGCCAACATCTCAGGAGGGAGGCAGCTACTAGATTTGACACCAGATGCCCTTCCTATTTTCTTTTCTCATGAATCAAACAGCACTGACCTGTCTATATGCACCTTTATGTTGAGTTTAAACCTCATAATGTTGAATTTAGAGGAGATGGTTTCCATAAGAATGTGTAAATAATATTTTGACATGGATGTATATCTCTGCGTAGAAGCTCAAAATCTCAGAAACAGGACAAATGATGCTGTCTGTCTTATGAAAATGCAGCTTCTTGAGCTGCAGTGACTGAGAACAAGGCAAAGTATGTGAGAGTGATAACCATCGGCAAAAGAAAATGTACCAGTGTCAACAGAGCTGGAACCACACGATCATATCAATCAGATATCAGTGAGCTGATACATGTCAGTGATCTGTGATCCTCCTGTGGGAGTCACTTATTTTTCCTGGGTTTTCCTCCTCAAGACCCACAATTACTCATTTTCCACAACAGAGTGATTGAATGTCACAACTCTGTGCAGCTCTCAGACACTCTCACTTCTGGCAAATCACAATCACTTAATTTGCAAGACACATAGAGATGCATGCAGAAAGCAGTGAAAAATATAAATAGATGCACCTGCAAGCTTCTCTCTGGGCCACATTAGCTAATTTTTGGAAACAAAATTATTAACAGTATATGAAAAATAATAGTAAATGTAAGTTGTATCTATTTATTTTATCATGCCACTTGTGTCTTAGGTACACAATGATGTAAAAGTTGTAATTACACATTTAAATTGTTAAAGCAACATGTAAAAATTTAAATTTTTTGCGACTTGGCAATCATGATGTCACAACAATGTTATATGTTGATAACTTGTATGTTGAAGTAAACATGTATGTAACGCTGGGATCCTACTCTCTCTCTGAAGTTACATAATGTAGAAACAAGTGATGGGGGGTGAGTGACACAGAGACACCATTCACCCTGTTACAAGACACTGTACCATCAACATGATTCTGAAGCTGTTATGTTGAGATCGAAAAGTTACATGATGTTGCTTTAAACTGTGCATACAGAGTAGCGTATTATTTAAGTTTAGTTGCAAAATAGATTAAAAAAAATCTGTATTTCCTCTTGTGTTGTTGTAGATTTGTTATGACTGACTTCCCCAAAAACTTTGCCTACTTGAACACCAACAGTGATAAACAACGGCAATAAATAAAGATTAGCCATTAGACTACAGAATACTCACCTTATTGCTATTTAACAGATGATTTATGACTCCCATCCATTATATGCATGCTCACTCTTGTCACAATTTGCAATGCTGGATTTTAGATACATCTTGTTTATAGACGCTGTTTGATCCACCCCATACTCCAGTGAGCAGTTACGTGTCCTATCAAAAGATAGCCATTATCAACTGTATTGACCTCGTTTGAAGTGCTGTACATGTGGTGGTGACTGCCGTCATGACTGAGACTGCTGTAAATAAAACTGACACACCATATTTTCCGCATCTTCACGGCCATCTGAAGCGGCATAATTTTTATTATTTTTTCCTTCTCATAGTAGAAATGCACAAATGCAGCGCTGCTTTTCTTGTAAATATTTTTGAGAAGAGTGCTTTCTTTTTAAATGATATCCTATTTACCACTGGGCAAAAACAAACGCGGATTCAATGTACACAGAAGAGGGAAGTTGTGACCCTGTCAACTGATTTGTAGAGCACGACCTTGTTTGCCTGTCAAGCTTTACAGTAAGTGACACATTTTCTATTTCATCCAGGTTGCATCAGAGGGCTCATGTGTTTGTTGAACATGCTGGTGCTCAAGCAGAACCTGTGCAACCAAATTGTTTGATAATCCGGTTTGCTGTATCACAAACGAGAATTATATTATACGCGAATCAAAACATATTATGACTATTATATTCAATCTGTGCCAATACATCCCCCTAAATAGTATTAACTGGACCTTGTGTGTATCTTTCTTTGTGGATTTTAATTCAGGGATTTAAAACTAAAAACATGAATCGGAAAAAGGAACAGCCAACAAAATTACAGGCCTAATTAAATAAATACATTCAGGTAATTTCAAGTATCTATTAAATTATTATAATAATACAAATGTATCTTTAATACTTGAGATGCTTATGACTTAATTAAAGGTGCATTATGTTGTTTTAGGGAAGACATTCAGACGAGACATAAGCAAAGTGGATAAACAGTGCCATGTTATTTAGGTTTATACATATTTATCTGCTTTCATGAACAAACTATAAAGGACAACACAATTTTGATTTTGGACCCTGCATCTTTTCTAGTTTCAAAAGGTGTTCTGGGGAACTTATTTTCCTAAAAGTTCAGCTTGTTAATTCAGTTATGGAATGAAATGTTTTTTTTTGTTATTACCTCATTAATTCACAATATTAAAATTCTGAGTGTGAATTTCGTCTCCAAAACTACATAGTGCCCCTTTTAAATCAGCTATTTCAAACCAGAGTTAAATTCAATCACATCGTGGCATAACACTGATTTGGATTGTCTCGTTGGGGCATTAAAACAATTAATGCTCATCTTCTATTTATTTATGTAAACAAATAGAACTTTTACAATGAATTTGGATGTCACTTTGAAGCTATCCGAGGCCCTTCTTTTGGGATCCACAGACATTCTTTCAGCCCTTTACAGGATGTGAAATGTAATGAAGCCTCCTCTGCAGTGTACATCGGTGCTTTCGGAGGCCATAGCCAGGAGAGACATAATAAAGGCAACGTCAAGGCTGCCGTCTACAGTATAATTCAAAAAGCAATTGGATAGATAATAGACACTTTCAACATGACTCTTAATGGAGGATTTAATTGCTCAGAACCCGCCCACAACATTATCCTCGACTTTATTTCACTTTTACTTTGCCAGAAAGTGTTTCTTAATAGCTGTGAGATCAATTTCAGGCAAAATGTTGGGGTCAGTGAGGAATTACTTTGATCGCAGGAATTTTGGACTCAAGTGTTGAGGGAAATATATTTATACAATTCCACTGCATTGTGTTTGCCAAAGGAAACACGATAAAATAACAAATACACAGTTCTGTCGGCCAAAGAGTGAGATTTCTTTTCTTTAACTCTGACCTCGAATATGTTCGAACATCAGCATCTCCTGTCTGATGAAACAATTACTGCTTAGTACATGTTCAGTCTTTGGCAGCAAACAAACTGAGACCATTAGACAGCTTACAAAAGCTGACCTTATAAACAGCTTTTCACTGCCCATAAAAACACTTGCAGCATTTGTTTTATTACTTTGTTTTTTCCTCAGATGGCTTCGGCAAAAGTGGAAACATGTCGACTAAGACTACGCTCTGTAATTCAGGAAAATAAGGAAAATTTGGCTATTCCCGAAATGTTTTATGTCTCTCTTATTGCTCAGGTCGGCCTCAATCCCTCAAAGTTAATTGAAAAGAAATAAAGAAAACCTATTGCAGAAACCACAACAACATCTCCTGTGTTTGCTAACTGCTCCAGTTTTGGCATGTGCGCCTTTCACTGCACAATCATTCATTCATTGGAGGCATTCACATGAAAATAGGAAATTTGGCCTGAGATGGAAAAACATTTTCTTGTGCTCCAAGAAGAGGCACGGTTCAACAGTTTGCTTTAATAAGGCTTCCATTCTGCTGGGCTGCTCCGCTCAGAGGTCTACTGACTTACTCTTTGTGATGTGAGCCACAATTTGATTCAGGCTGAAACCTTTTGTTTCATCAAAGTAATTTAAGTAAAAATATTTAAAACACTCATATTGCTTCTCGTCAGGACAACATGCACAGGTCCACACTGTGAGCTGGATGTGTCCCAATAAACGGCCAGCGATTTAATCCTATCATGCTTGTTGTGCGAAACATGAAGGAGGACAATCAATCACCATCTTTCACAAATCTTGGGCAGTCACTTCCCATACAGCAAGCTCTAATTTCAGCTACATCTCTTCGTATAAGAGCGGTTTGTACTGGCAGTAACTGTACAACCCCTGTAATTTAGCAGCAAAATGTTAAGGGAGACGGACGCAAAGCAATTCATCCGGTTGAGGAATCACTGATTTGAGTTGCGCTATGCAGAAGTTTTGTGCAGAGGATTGACAGGAGGTGTGACAGAGTTAAAGGGATGTGTGATTTCACACAGACATGTGCACACTTTTTGATTGATTTTCCATGAACAAGTTGAAAGGCCCGCTGTTGTTCGTTGTGTTTTGGTTGCCTCAGAATGAGCCTTTGATATTCACAGAGGGAGCAGGTCCTCTTACACAGAGTCTGCCATGTTTGATAGTCACCTTTCTCACTGAGAACAAAAGGCCAACGTTAGTGGGTGACAGTGGGTTATGTGTCCAGCGCTACAGGCGGGCTGTAGATCACGTTGAATTTAAGAAGTAGCTTTAAAGATGGCTTGTAGAGATGACTTTTATTCCAGACGAGAATCGTATTTTTTTTCTGAGGATTATTGGCAAACCATGATGTGCGGCTGCTTCACTGCATGTGATGTAAGAGAGTCCGGTGTACCCCGGGGGGTAGAGTGGGCTGCATGTACTTTGAAATGTTCGAATACAATGCTGGCCAACAGCGCTGGGATTTGGGTGCGTGTTGAGTCATAAAAATTAAACATGTTGACATTATCAGCAGGGGCCTGGCCGGATTCGGCTGGATTGGAGGGAATGAGATTGAGATGTCACTCCATCCCACTACAAGATAATCTGTACTGACCTTCTGTCGCTTTGGTCCCAAAAATGTGTTTGAGTCAGCTCAGACTCTGCAGCCAAAAGAGGCTGAAAGAGAAGGAGTTATATAATGCATCCTGTGACGGTGGAAACAGAGGATTTGACTAATTAGTTTGGAGATGACAACAGCATCTATTATTTATCTGAAAAAGTCAGAAATAGGACACAATTTTAAAAACCATGAAAAATGTGCAGGGTTTGCCACAAACGTGTGCGTTGTGTCCTTTTTCCCTGTTTGAGCAGAATCTGAGAGGATGGACATCCATTATCTGCGGTGCCATGGAGGTAGAGAGAGGATTATCTGACTCCTGCAGGTTTAGGCGGCATCACACGGTTTGCAGACATCAAGATCCATCTCCCGACTGTCGATCAGAGTCCGGCGCGTGTCTCCATTAGCACCTTGCGGCAGATGTTTTCCATCCACCATCCATCGCTTAGTGTCACACATCCTTAATTGGGCATGGTAATTATCTAATCACACAATATTAAGTGTCCTATTTGTGGAAATGCGGTTGCTGAAAATGAATAGTTATTGATTAGCAACACTGACATTCAACTTACTCCTTTTCGCACATTAGCCTAGCATTGATTGCTGGCAGTGCTTCCTGTGCGCAATACTGAGAATCGACCGGATTCTTAATGTGCGGTCCAGGCTTGACCATTAGAACCATCCATTATCACACTCGCCATCCACAGGCTTGTCACTAAGGCCTGGTGGGAAATTGGCAGGCAGACATGTTTGCGACTGTGAGGCAGAAGCAGATTTAGGTTCTCTGGTTTCTGTCAGCAAGCTATTGCATAATTAATCGATTAAAGCCTGCACTGTATGGGTTTGTTGCTGCTTAGAATATGTATGAGTCGTTTTATGTGCTCAACTTGTCCTGTGGTTTTGTTTTGTGTCTGCCACAATATGTGATTTTTACAATATGCATTAAGCCTGTGGATTTACCCTTGCCTTTGAAGTGTGAAGTGAGTCTATTGTTGTGTGGGTTGTGTATGTTTCTTCTGGTTGTCACTTGGAATGGAATTGAAACATTGATCTTTAACCTCCATGGAATATTTATACGTCTCCTGGTGGGACTTCATACTTATTTCCAGTGGTCATGGCCGGATTAACCCATCAGTGTGCCCTTGGGTGAAAAAATGTTGTTGAGCCCTTATTTCTTCCCTGCCCTCTCGCTTTATGCCTTCTATGCATTAAAAACTGACTTTAGATGACAGCTGAGACCAGTTCACCTGCACTGGCTGATACTACTTGGCCACAGGTTTTCTCTCTGTAAATTAAATTGTGGAAATTTAATCCAACGTATAATCCTTTATGATTTCCGGCCTGATTGATTTGGCAGTGCCCTTGTTTACTGTCTGCAACAGCAGATGTGGTTTGACACCCAGAAATCTGGGCGGCAGCAAACATTGTTTGAGCAGCTTCTTTGTCAAAATTACAACAGAGAAGAGGGTTTGTCACACACCCACTATAAAAATAATCAGAAAATGTCTCTGTCCTATTCTATAGAGGCATTTATGTTGCTTTTTCCTCATACTGCTTCGAAATGAAAGCCACCCTCGTGTTTCGCGAGTTGGAGCTGAAGTGAAACAACAATAATAGAAAATAATGTGTTTGTTTGTATCTCTATAAATTGCAGTCATCTTGGGTGGTGAAAAGCCCAGGATGGGGCCATCTTAAAATAGTGTTGGCGGAGAGTTTGCTTGTTTTGCATAAGGGGAGGTGAGCCCTGGTTTTACAAAGGCTAAATCCCTGTCTATGTTCAAACCGTAAGTGACCAGAATATCTTGCGATACCAGCATGTAGGTTGCTAGCTCACAGGTTGTTGTTGTTGTTCCGTGTAGTGACAGGTATTTTGGAAATGGTAACACGCAGATCGTGGGAGGGAGGAGAATGTTGACTGAAATAGTCTGCCAATATCAGGCTTTGTGCCAATAGTCTCCATCCTGGGAATCATACTAATATTAGTGAGAGGAGATTAAAAACAGTAATGCTAGATTGCATACTGCCATTTCTCCTGTCAATCTCAATACATCATGAGCATGGCAGACTCCGCCACTGACATTTAAAAACGAAGATATAGAGAGGTAATGATTAAATATAAAACCCCTGAGGGACCATTGCTGAGAAAGATCATAGATGGTATAAAAATTGGTTCTGCTTTTAGGAAAATCTTGAGGATTGTAACTTTAAACACAACTATCCTTAAAACGCAGTAATTCTGAGGCTTTTGTGAACCCCTGGGGGTCCGGGGCCCCAGTTGCCCAGTTAATAGTTCAGCCCTTGGAGTCGTTGATTGATGCTGAGCATTTTCCTGATCATGATGAATTTAAGCCAACACACGGATTCTGTACTTTCCAAAAAATTCTTTTGGCACATTCTTCCTACAGAATTTAAAAACGTCATGAATACTTATTATCATTATGATTTATTTATATTTTATTATTTTACCATTGAGATGTCACTATCAAAGTCGAATACAGTCAGCTTGCACAGCTTGTCATTGTTTCCGCTCCAGCTGCCTCCTTTCCAAATACAGACCCAGTCAGCTGTGTGCAGCCTGATTTTACTGCTTACACCGGTTGTCCGCACAAGCAATCTCTTTATGTTCTGCATTTATGGGTAACCTGGGCTTGCTGGGGGTCCACAGTTTGGAGGAGATCTATCATCGTAACACAGGTAGGCAGTTTAATAACGCTGCTGTGGACTCCTGAGAAAAGCCAGGCATTTATTTAATGTAATGTGAGCAATGTTGGGGGGCTGACAGATGGTCCGGGCTGGAAAAATGATGTCCCGTTACCTCTTCCTGCTGAATTCATGTAGGACAGCAGCACACGCAGGAATGTGCCATTTTAAACTCTTTCTAGGGATGAACGTGTAAATGTAAAAGGAGACTTTGACTCTTAAATTCTTTGTGTATATTTTGGGAAACACGCACGGATGCACGCACGCGCACACACGCGCTCGCACACACACACACACACACACACACACACACACACATACACACACACATACTGCCTAATGAAGCCTGCATTAATTCAAGTAGGATATATCACTGGCTCCACATTAGCTGAGCTAAAGGATCTATCTTAATATTATGTCTCCTCCAGAATTTATATCCACACTCTGAATAAGATTCTCCAAATGCATTCGGGAACATAATTGTATTTTTTGAAGTGTGACTTCAAGATACGTCACAGGGAGGTGGCTGGGTTAACAAAACACAACGATGACCAGTTCAGGTGTTTAGGGTGTTAAAATACCTTTGGTTAATTAAAAAAACTAAACATTGACTTCTTCAATTTTATCTAACACAGCACCATGCAGAGCTGAGGATATACAGAGTGTAGCCCAGCACAGGAGCTGCAGGTGTTTTTGGCCTCCACAGACCTCCCTCACCTGCACTGTTACATCAGGAGGAGGAGAAGACGGATCAAATTAATAAATTGGACCTCGACCACATTCTGCATAAAGTTAAACACACCTCCTACATAATTTACTGCTCTGCTATCTACCCACTTGCTAACATTGAAGTGCAATCTTAGCCAGTCACCCTAAATTAAATATGATTGGATGCGTTTATGTAACTGCCCCATAATTCAAGATGATGCATCAAAAATATTTTTACAGGAAAGGAAACAAGATGGATTTTAGTGCAACAATGATAAAAAAGGTCTTTTGACCCCTTGTGCTGAATAGAAATTTAAAATCGGCATACTGTAGGGACACATTTTATTTTATTTTATTTTTTTTATTACAATACACTATCAACAGAATGTGAGGAAACAACAGTCCAAGACGTCTATGTACTGTTTTGCAGTTACATCTACTGGAGTTAGTGTGCTAATATAAATACTAGACAATTCCCCGCCGGGGAATCGCAAGAGTGGGCTGTGTGCTTTGCCCCGTGATGAACAAAAACTTTTATCTTTTATCTACATTTTAAAGTTTGAATGGTGCGTCTCGGTCAAAGTATGCCAGAGATGTCGATGTTTGAACTCTCCTTTCAATCTTTTCACCTGGTCTTATTCACTTTGTGTGTGTGTGTTTGTGTGCATGTGAGCAGGGGCGGGGCTTTCCGACAGGCAAACCAGGCAATTGCCTGGGGCCCCGGCTTCCAGGGGGCCCCCACTTGGGCATCCTCCCGAGTGACCGGGTGCCCCAAGTGCTAATAAATGTACTGCACGGCAACGACAACAACGGGCATTTACTATGAAAAAGCGACGTAGCAAACCCCCTTGGGGGCCCCCACGCCACTTCTGCCTTCAGCGCTGTCTGTGTCAATCAGCGCGAACCGCGAGGTTTGTTTGTTTGTTTAGCGGCCACCGAGCTCCGCACTTGCGAATAGATGAAGAGGAGTTATCCCAGCGGGGCAGAAAAGAAAAAACAGAGGAAGGAAAGGGAGGAAAAAAGAAAGAAAGACAGTGGTAAGTGCATTGTTATGTTTTTCTGACTGACTGTGTTGTGTTGTCACGGACTCCATAGCGGCTAATAAGCTAAAAACTAAGCTATGACGAATGCGTAACAGGACACAGCTACATGAAGCTAGCTAGCAGGAGGAGATGTGCATCACTCTCCAGTCTCAACCAGCAGAAAACAACAGAAAGTTTAGTGAGGCAGACAGTCTAACTACAACAACAACAACAACAACAGCCTAATAGTATGTAATACTAAAGTACACCTTCTATGATAAGCTTTGCATAATGATGAGATGAACTTAATAGTGCCAGAAAGGGAGAAATATGTGTTGGGCAGTACATATGATATGTGCACCCACCACAAGAGTACATCAAGTGCATAATACATGTTGAACTTAACAATATGTTTCCCTCTCATCTCTCCTCAGAATCATTACTGTCTTTTTTAAAACCAACACATCCAGGGAAGGATGATGTTCCCCCTCCCATCCCCGATGATGACAACTGTAAGTTCATTATTCCACATTAATTGATAATGTTATGCCTTAATATTCTTCATGGCAGTAGTATTAAGTTGTAGTAGTAGAAAATGCTGTGCACATACATAATCATATGCCTGCCCTTAGAGATTCTCATATGCCCTGTTGTTGTTTTTTGAGTTTAGTTCCATCAACATCCACCTCCAGCAGCACAGTGGTTTCCCAACCTCCTGCGCAGGAAAATCCAACCGATGATCAGAGATCAAGTCCAACTTATTCATCATTCGCTTGCACGTCAACTGGTGTCAACATTGTTGCAATTTTATTTTTCTATTTATTCTATTGTTAACAACATTCAGATTTGTATTTTTTGTAATAAAAAAAGTTCATATTTTATATTGTGTTGGTATCAGTTAATTTACAACAACAATTATTGATAGGCATAGGGTTTTAAGAATTTCTGTTCCTCCCTGAAATTCACTTTGAGAACCCCTAATCTCTTCTAAAGTATTATTTTCAGTATACATATCAAATGTCCCAGAAATTGTGTGCAAAAAACAAATTTTTTCAGTGTGCAGGGATGGGGTGGGGGCCCCACAAATTTCTTGCTTGGAGCCCCAAAGGACCCTTGCCCCGCCTCTGCATGTGAGTGTGTGTGTGTGTGTGTGTCTCTCTGTCTCTCTGTGTCTGTGTGTCTGCGACTTTTTGACCTCGTCCCATTCATTCCTTATGGGAAAGTTTATGCAGGTTTTCGCGACTTACGTCGCGACTTACGTCGCGAAAGCATGAACGTTCTGGAAAACTGATTAATGATCTGTCTGTGTCCGTCTGTGTGTGTGTGTGTGTGTGTGTGTGTGTGTGTGTGTGTGTATTTGTGTGTATTTGTGTGTATTTGTGTGTCTGCGACTTTTTTTTCATTCCTCATGGGAAAGTTTATGCAGGTTTTCGCGACTTACGTTGCGAAAACATGAATATTGTCTGTCTGTCTGTCTGTGTGTGTGTGTGTGTGTGTCTGCATGTGTGTGTGTGTGTGCATGTGTCTGTCTGTGTGTCACTCTCTCTGCTGGCCCAGCTGATCTCGGTTGCTAGGTGACGGTTGGTGAGGGCCCGTAGCAACGGCCGTCCCAGGCTGATTTAAGAGCGATTTCTGCCACAAATCTAGGACGTCAAACTAGTGCTATTTAGTCAAAATCATACATGATGTCGGCAATTTTTTTTCACGATCGCGCCAAAAAGGCCTTAAAGAAGACACTCATGAAGTTTCGTGGTCCTAGTTTCAGAAATGTGGAAATAAGAGCGAGTTTAAAAAAGGTGCAGTTTTGAAAATCCTCCTCCCGATTTACATTGGAGTGAATGGGACTATTGAGAGCTACTCTTGTCGGTTGGAGGCCAATATTTCAAAAACCGTACATCCTACCGATAAAGTAGACACATTGGGAGAAAGAAGACAGGTGTGGCTACAACTTTGGAATATATCACTGTTATTGAGTGATATTTGTGGCCGGGATCATCATGGAAAGAGAAATTTTCTGAGATAATTTTTTAGTTTCTGCCACTGTGTCAGTTGGCCCCTGCCACTCTGCTGCATGAACATTCCGCCATACACACTCATTGAAAACCCTGAATTTTTCCAAAATCACTCACCATCATTAAGGGGTCAGAGTTCAAAAACTATACATCGTAGGAAAAAAGTTCAAATACAACTCAAATAGATAAGACTTGTGCCTACATTTTAAAGTTTGAATGGTGTTTCTAGGTGAACGTATGCCAGAGCAGGAGATGCTTGAAAAACGTGGCAGATTTGCGACTTTTTTGACCTCCTCCCATTCATTCCTTATGGGAAATTTTGCGCAGTTTTTCGCGTCTTACGACGTGAAAAATTAATATTTCGGAAAACTGAATAATAGCTCACCGAGTCAGATCGAGCCGCACATTTTGATATATTTTTTGTTTGTGTGCGCTCAACGGTGTGGGAGGAGATAGCGACAGAAAAACCTAGGAGGGGGAATAATAATATTAAGAAGAGGCGCGGTGAATATCAATGCCCACTATGGACACCTATAGCTCTGCTATAGAGGTGTCCATAGTGGGCTGGCGAGCACAGCCCACTAACTAGACAATTCCCCACCGGGGAATCGCGAGAGTGGGCTGTGCGCGTTGTGCCCCGTGATGAAAAAAACCTTCAAAAACTAAAGCAAAAGTTGAATCCCACGTTGATAATTTGGACTTTTATCTACATTTTAAAGTAAACAAAAAAAATTAAACTCAAAACAAAGAATTACTGACACAATAAATATACAAACACAAGTAAAAAACAACATTAACTTCATCAAATGTACAAGATTTTATCAACATCTGAATGCACATTTATTACTAAAAGCAAAAATAGTCATGTTTGAAAATGACAGACAATCAAACAAACACAAGGAGAAATGTGTTTTTACGGTGGACAAAAGGGACAAAAGATACAGACAAGTAGCAAGTCGATAGATCAGAAATACAGCTTTCAGCTTGTGTTAATGATCTTGTATAAAAACAGTTTGTTTTTTTTAAACAAAAGCATGAGTGTAATATCTCCTATTAAAAATCTGATCTGTATAAAGAATCTATGCATGACAGTACAGTTCGAACCGGGAGAGAAAATGGCTTCCGTTCGCGCCGCGAGAGAACAAAGGCCAAGGTTTGCGCAGTTACAGTCTAGCTTGGCCTAGCTTTTGTGTTAGCATTTAGCTACGTGTTCTTATACAGATCGACCATAAACAATCAACCGGGAGAGAAAATGGCTACCGTTCGCGCCGCGAGAGAACAAAGGCCAAGGTTTGCCAGTTAGAGTCTAGCTTGGCCTAGCTTTTGTGTTAGCATTTAGCTACGTGTTCTTATACAGATCGACCATAAACAATCAACCGGGAGAGAAAATGGCTACCGTTCGCGCCGCGAGAGAGCAAAGGCCGAGGTTTGCGCAGCTAGCATCTAGCTTGGCCTAGCTTTTGTGTTAGCTTTTCGCAGATCGACCATAAACAATCAGTGTTCCCAAATTCACGAGACAGTAATGTGTAGCTTCATTCATCTCACTTTTGTTAAAGGTGTACAGATGTTGGCATAGTTAGCGTTAGCTGTTCGCTCCGGTCAATGTTTCTCTATAGAAATAAGTAAATTCACCGCTGTTGGTTTAGAGCGCGGCCTAATGTTTAATATACCAGAGCAGAGTAGCGCCGTCAGCTCGTCTTAATATTGTTGTATTGAAACAGACTGAGTAGCCGAGCTAGCTGTTAGCTAGACAGACATTCTATACTGATGGACCCCTATAGCTTTGGTAACCGCTGATTAATATTGTTGAAACAGACCGACTATAAACAATTACATTCATTTTTCCTAAATCATGAGTGAGACAATAATGTCTAGCTTCAATAAAATCCACTTTTATTAACGATTTTAGTATGCTAATGTCAGACATAACAGGTACTTACCTCTGATGAGGTCAAAGGGTATCGATCAGAGCCGGACCAGTGGTTTATATCAAGGCCAAAAAAAATGCACGCACAACTGTCCAATCAGAGTCCTCCTGTGTTGTCTGTCATCTGTATCCGAGGTGATTTGTCAGATCGACACAGACTCTTGACGATCATACCTTGCTGCATTTCATTATTTATATTTATTTTTATGAATGTATTAGAATGTAACACATTAAAAAAAACATCAATGTTAATTAGAAGACTTAATTAATGATAATATTAATTGATTAATATTGAATTGTTATGTTATATATTACTAAATAATATATAGTATAAATAACTGTCTGTTTAATTTATTTTTTCATATATTAATATATTATTTATGTTTTATCATTTATTTATTTAATAAATGCAATAATTAATGAACATGTTATTATGAATTAATTAATATGATTAATAATATTAATACCCTAAAAGGCTTAAGCCAGCATTCCAGTTTGTTTTGTTTCAGCTGATGGATTATGAAGAGATGATACAGTGAGAATGAGTCAATACTCTGAATCAGACTAAGAAATTAAAAAAATCTCAATATATCGATGATTGGAAACATTTAAATATTTGAATGGAGCTCCTAGCCTGAATAAATGAATAGATTATCGTTAAATATAGTTTAAATGTTGGGAAATATACTGTGTGTGTGTGTGTGTGTGTGTGTGTGTGTGTGTGCGTGTGTGTGTGTGCATGTGAGTGCACGCTTAAGCAGAGGATGAATGATGATGATAAAAATAATAAAAAAAAAAGAAAAGAAGAAGAAGAAGAGAGAAGAAGAAGAAGAAGCGTGAGGAATAACAGCCCATGATTGTTATTCCTCGCATCTCTTCTTATTAGTGGTGCTGTGCTCTGCTAAGGAAAGCTATAGAGGGGTCCCATTCCCTTGTCCGATTCACTCCTTATGGGAAGTTTTTCGCAGTTTTTCGCAACATACGTCGCGAAAAATTAATATTCTGGATAACTGAATAATAGCAAACCGAGTCTGAACGCTTTCTCCAGAATATTAATGTTTCGCAACGTGTTCTGAGTAACTGAATAATAGCATACCAAGTCTGATCGAGTTCTCCAGAATGTTAATGTTTCGCGACTTACGTCGCGAAACATTCAATGTGTGTGTGTGTGTGTGTGTGTGTGTGTGTGTGTGTGTGTGTGTGTCTGTGTGTGTGTTTGTGTGTCTGCAACTTTTTTGACCTCGTCCCATTCATTCCTTATGGGAAAGTTTATGCAGGTTTTCGCGACTTACGTCGCGAAAACCTGAACGTTCTGGAAAACTGATTAATAATCTGTGTGTGTGTGTGTGTATGTGTGTGTGTGTGTGTGTATTTGTGTGTCTGCGACTCTTTTGACCTCGTACCATTCATTCCTCATGGGAAAGTGTATGAAGGTATTCACGCTGTGTCTGTATACATGAATATTCTGTCTGTCTGTCTGTCTGTCTGTCTGTCTGTCTGTGTGTCTGCATGTGCGTGTGTGTGTGTGTGTGTGTGTGTGCATGTGTGTCTGTCTGTGTGTCTGTCTGTGTGTCACTCTCTCTGTTGGCCCAGCTGATCTCGGTTGCTAGGTGACGGTTGGTGAGGGCCCGTAGCAACGGCCGTCCCAGGCTGATTTGAGAGCGATTTCTGCCTCAAATCTAGGACGTCAAACTAGTGCTATTTAGTCAAAATCATACATGATGTCGGCAATTTTTTTTCACGATCGCGCTAAAAAGGCCTTAAAGAAGACACTCATGAAGTTTCGTGGTCCTAGTTTCAGAAATGTGGAAATAAGAGCGAGTTTAAAAAAGGTGCAGTTTTGAAAATCCTCCTCCCGATTTACATTGGAGTGAATGGGATTGTTGAGAGCTACTCTTGTCGGTTGGAGGCCAATATTTCAAAAACCGTACATCCTAGCGATAAAGTAGACACATTGGGAGAAAGAAGACAGGTGTGGCTACAACTTTGGAATATATCACTGTTTTTGAGTGATATTTGTGGCCGGGATCATCATGGAAAGAGAAAATTTCTGAGATAATTTTTTAGTTTCTGCCACTGTGTCAGTTGGCCCCTGCCACTCTGCTGCACGAACATTCCGCCATACACACTCATTGAAAACCCTGAATTTTTCCAAAATCACTCACCATCATTAAGGGGTCAGAGTTCAAAAACTATACATCGTAGGAAAAAAGTTCAAATACAACTCAAATAGATAAGACTTGTGCCTACATTTTAAAGTTTGAATGGTGTTTCTAGGTGAACGTATGCCAGAGCAGGAGATGCTTGAAAAACGTTGCAGATTTGCGACTTTTTTGACCTCCTCCCATTCATTCCTTATGGGAAATTTTGCGCAGAAAAATTAATATTTCGTAAAACTGAATAATAGCTCACCGAGTCAGATCGAGCCGCACATTTTGATATATTTTTTGTTTGTGTGCGCTCAACGGTGTGGGAGGAGATAGCGACAGAAAAACCTAGGAGGGGGAATAATAATATTAAGAAGAGGCGCTGTGAATATCAATAGTGGGCGGTGCTATGGACACCTATAGCTTTGCTATAGAGGTGTCCATAGTGGGCTGGCGAGCACAGCCCACTAATAAGCAGCTAGCCCGGGCCTGTGCAGTCTTGTCATACTGCTTTGTACTGGCAAGAGATGAGAGTCGGATTGCCCCTGTAGTTTCAGCTGTTAGCGTAATAAATGAACTACATAAAGTAAGAAAATTTTAAGACTTGAAATACTATTTTCCTTTCTGAACAGAAACACACCCAACCCCTTTTGAATTTGAGCTTCTCGCCTCTACTGAACTAAGCTAAAATGATTTACCACGTTAACACACTGAATTAAAATTTGGCGTATGTAGATTAAAAAAACTCACTAAAAAATCTTTGGCCTTTTCTTTCTCCTTTCAGCATGTACTGCAGCTGCCCTAGCAAAGTACATTCAGTATGCATACAATTGGGAACTTCGTCATGACAGTGCGCCTTGAACTTTGACCCTCTTGCTCTTATGTCTGTTGTAGCCTTAGCACAAGGTTTCGAGTACAAAGAATCTAGTACTTACGCTTAAATGTGCTTTCATCTGCCATTGCGAAGTTTGCAAAATTCGACCGGACGTGGTAGGACATCCTGGTATTTTTGGCGTACTGCATTTCACATATTGGGACATACTACATTTTTGACAGGATAGTTTGCAACGGAGACTCCTGGACAACTCTTCATGTGACAAACCTTCTACAGCAATAGCTAAATGATTGGCTACAGCTTGCAGGCGGATTAACATTGTTTATTTGACCTTTACAAGTCTGAAGTTGGACACTAAATTGCATTAGTATTACTAAGGAATGTTACATTCAGGTCAGTATGCTCATCTGTTGTTGCTTGTTGGAGTAGAGTTTGCCATATTATGCTTTCAGCATATCTTTTGAGCATGCAGTACCTTTGAGATTAATCTGGAATATATTCTGGAGAGCATCTGTCATTGTTTTGGATTGTTGCAATTATAATAAACATACATTTGCATAAAGAAAGCATATTGGTCCACTCCCATGTTGAAAAGAGTATTACAAACTTGAAAATGACCCTATTTTTATTTTATGTTTGGCTTGGCATTTATTGTCTTGTTTTGTTCTGTCGTCAAGACTGTGGTTGTTTGTCTTGACTTGTATGTATTGAAAAATCTAAATAAAATCATATAAAAAAAAACAACTTGAAAATGATCCCTTTAAGGTACATTTAGAACAAATAAAAATTATGGACAATGTTGCGATTAGACACAAATAAATACTTTAATCGATTGACAGCCCTAGTTTGTATACATTTTTAGGATGTTCATTTAAGTTGACATTTTCCTCTAGAACAAAAGTGATTTATTAACAGTTATTTTGTTGCAGCTAGTAACGCGACATTGTGCTTAACTTCAACTCGTTGGTCCCAAGGGGAAATTGGTCTTGAAGCCAGGTGAAAGACCGAGCACATGCAGGCTTAATTTTCAAAGTGAATAAAATCAATAAAAATATATTAAGCATATGCTTAAATTCACACCACAAGCTCACATGAAACAATGCACACTGAGTGCATTATGGGAAACATCCAGCCATCATTATAGATAAAATGAGAACACTGCCCACACACACCAATAGTCACCAATTCAGCACCAATTCATTTTGATATCAATGTCAATGGTCAAGCTGCGATAGTCCTAAATTAACAACAAAGTGCTTTTTATGTTTGTAAATACACCATAATAGACAGAAATATTCTCGAAACGCTCAAATATACTTAACCTGGCAACACATCAGCAGTGGTTTGGATGAGTCCTGTTGAACATATCCATTTCCTCAAACATGATTGCAGCCCTCTTTGACTCTCATTTTAGGAAATCTGTCTGTATTTTGACTGTAGCATTGCATTGTGTGAACATTTTCTCCGGGACTTACAGGCAGAAAAAAAAGACAGTGGTCAATGTCCTTGTACAGTGTGCTCAGCAGATAATAACAACAGCGGTTGAGTTACTCTGAATGTCAAACAGTTTAAACATCCAATCCTGCAAACAGGAAATCTGTGAAACCTCATTTAAGTCCTGCAGCACAAGATTCATCTTTATAGAGCATATCCATTAATAAAACAGGAGGGTTTAAAAAAGAAAAGGTGTCCTCTGCAACTCAGTGCTTCCCAAAACAGCAAAGGTGTTTACAATTTTGCTCTGCTTATTAATATTTTACATGAAATTACAAAGGCCTTTTAACACAAAACCTAATCCTAATATAGAAAGGTCGAACAACACAAAGTTCAAACTCTCTGAAGTCCTTTGACGTTTCTTTCTATTTACTGCTCCGAAATATGTATGATCTTATGCATAAAATATACTGCACGTTGGCATAGTTCACGCAGAATTTGTCAAGATTTACAGAGTGTTGCTGCAGAGTACTTGCTTCCTCTGTGTGCTGGCTGTGTACACCACCTCGCATTGATGCTCCTCATTGCGTGGAAAGTTTGCTGTGGCTAGAAGCCCGCTTGTAAATCATGCATATTGGATGAGACATGCAGCAGATGAGCCTGGGCCCTCCAGTCAGGCCTAGCATTAATTAAATATCAATTGGCCCTGCTTCCCTCCCTCATTTCATGCCACATTCACACCTTGTCTGGGCTGGTTGAGGAAAAGTTAAAATGAAAGTTGTGGCCTTGCAGCTCCACATTGTTCCCAGCACTGCTCCGGCATTGTGGTCTCAACACTATGAATTCCGACTTGATTTCCACAGGGAGCGCACAACAAAAACTTCACACTGGGAATGGAGACTGAATTTTTTTTACCCCTTAATATGAGGAGTGATGATTGCAGCTGATTGCTAGTTTAAAGCCTCATTGCAAGAGATGGTAAACAAAATAATCTTTGATATAAATGATTGTGTCATTGTTTTGAGAGAATAATTTGATATGTAGTTTATATGCATGGCTGAACATTAACATAATAAAGAATCTGCATTGATGCTGTGTGATGAAATATTAGCCTCCTGTCATTAACTGTGGCCGTGTGTTGCCCCCGAGGTTGTCTATATTTTAGACAATGCAGAGAGGTGCAAATGTGATATAGTGTTGTCTGCAAAAAAAAAATCTAAATTTCTCTTTCTCTTAATTTGAACTTAATCAAATGGTCCTAATGACTTGCAGTTTACTGCAGCCCACTCATAGATGATATTATACATTTCATCAGACCTCGGATATATACCCAAATTCTCATTTACAGTATATGTCATGTACGTTACATAAGGTGACAATCATGTCGGGAGGCAGAGGGGATAGCGGTGTTATAACAGCCGGGTGAGATGGCAGGCAAGCCAAAAACGCAGTTCAAGACCAAGTTTCAATATTTGTAAGTGTGACACCGCTGGATATTTTTTACAAGATGGATGTAGGGACAAGTAAGTGATTTAATGTTGGAGAAAAATGGTCGACTGTTGAGCCTCAATCACAAGTCATTAAACACAGATGCTTTTGCTGCTCCAAAGTATCTGTCTTTGACAACCAGGGAATGAGACGCGACAATCAACTGTCTTTCTCCAGAATCACTCACCCAAACTTACATGCACTTGGGTTGGCCCTGCTGTCAAAACAAAGAACAGAGAAGCTCAGATTGCAACGCACTGAGGGAGAGTGACAGCATTCTTTATTCTGGATGCCATTACACCACTAAATCTTTACATAACAAATAGTTGTTTGCTGCGTGACACAATTACAACGTTAGGCCACAATGTAAAATTGGCACTTTCTGGGTGGTTTGACTTGGCAGCATTCAGATATGAGGTAACATACTTTGATATAAAGTATGTATTTAATGGTTTTCCAAAGCTCAGATTTCTGAAGCTAGTGGTATATTGAAAAAAAGAAAATTGATTACTGAGTCTTTTGAAAGATCCTTCATTTTGCAAATATCAGAGGTGTTTGAATCTGGTTTAGCTTCAGTAAGTAGAAGTCAAAACGGGAAAAGTCAATACATAACTGAATTTATATACTAGCTTAGTATAGCTAGCTAGCTTATACTCATATGATGATTTTGTAAAGGGATCGTAGAAGCTCATTGTCTAGCACGTGGCTTAACGTTATTAACAATGAACTGTTATGACAAGATGCAATAAGACAGAATAAAACGTAATAATCCTGAAGGAAAATCTTGTGGCAGAGATTGCTCAAAAAACCAGTAACATAAGAATAAAAATCTAAAACACAATAGAGTAATATTATAAAGTGTAAACTAAACGCTGACATAGAATAATAATAAAACAAGATGTATCAAGGAAAATAAGTAAACTAAAATAAAACTAAAATAGGAAAAAGTAGCATATGCAATAAAAAGTAATATTGCACATTTCATTGAAATTGACATGTTAGGCTACAGTATATGTGATAAGCCTTGAGTTTGAGCGCATTCAGCTGCTCTCTGCACTGACACTTCATAGAAGGTCAGCAGCACCCTTCACCTTGGAGTCCCTTTGATGATGTCTCAAGGATTCCCCCTAATCCTCGGAGGGTAGGGTGGAGGGCACTTTCTCCCTGCTGAGGGGATGAAGGCACTTAATGGATCACAAAGTTAATCAACCGCAGGGAGAGCCTGACGGGGCTGGAGGAATAGCTGGGTCGAACCATTAGACTGGAGTCCTCTGGGTGTCACGCACAAATAGACGCACACACAATTCCCCTGAAGCCCAGTAAATAAAAACTCTTATTTACTTCTAATTCTAATGTTTTATTTTCCCCATTGATGTCGGTGAGTGTAAACTAAATATTGTGCTTTTCACTTTGACAACACTACAAGCTACATTGTCCAAAATGACCATGCAGTTGAATCAGCTTCTCTTTAAATAATAATTTAAAAACAAGGTCATTGCGATGTTCAGGAAGGCAGGATTTATTCCATATGCAAGTGTGGAGTGTTGTAGCCGATGTTCGACATAAGTTTTAGGTGGGTGTACCAAATAAACAAGCAGTTAATGCAAATGGGAGCTTTACAATGAATGACGCAGTCATTATAATATGATAATATAAATATTATCAGGACCAGACTGCGAAAAACGCTTTGAAAGAGCTGAAAAATATGAAGAGCAATAGATAAAAAAAATACATGACACATGACACTGTACAACACAGTAATTCATGTGAAATAAAAGTGTCTAAAATACCCAGAGAAAGGGGATTTTTACTCCATAAACTGAGCTTTTTCTTTTTCTTTTTTTACATTAATTTTACAAGGTCAGAGCTGTTTATACATATACCACAGATTCTGGTTGTTTATAAATGCCCTTGTGCCTCAGAAACAATACATGAATCTATTTGAGTGTAAAGTTCTATCAAAGACGCCGTGAACCCCGGCAAGCAGAAAGAACTTTTAGTCTTTAGACTTCATTCACTGCAGCTTCACAGTGTCTTACACTGAATGACGTGACCCGGTAAGCACTCCCCGCCACGCTGTATATGCACTTGATGATGAAGTGTTTGCAGGCTTATGACGATGCAAGAGTGGTTATTCGTATATGCTAAGACAAGAAATGCAATTCAAGTAAATACTTTTTTGTATTCAAAGCTGTAGGATTTGCATATAATTGCCGTAATAGTAGCTTGAAAGACGCACACATCTGTTCTATCAAGCATGAAATTTGTTGCTCTAGAATAAGAAGCACCCATGGGATCTGCATGCTCTCTTCTCATCCTCTTTCTTTCTTTCTTTCTTTCTTTCTTTCTTTCTTTCTTTCTTTCTTTCTTTACTTTTTTACATGCTCAACTTTCAGACACTGGTTTTCCTTTTTCTTTTGCAGGTTCCCCGCATTATCAGTTAAATCTGTCACTTCCTTAAGTCATTATTTATAGATATGCTGAAATAACTCTGGGTCGAGGTGTTTCATTATAACCTGTTGAACTGATGGGAAGTCCCTTGGCAGAGCAATCTCCTCCCTCTCTTAACTAACTCTCTTTTGAGCGTGGGTGCTTTATTAAAGTGAAACTCTCACGCCGCTGTCATGGCAGACAAAAAGTGTCGATCCCCGAATGCGACCTAACAGGCAGGAGAGTAATGGTGGATCGCTCCTCAAGCCTTCCTGTTAGTTCGCACTCGGGGATCAACACTTTTTATATGCCATGACGGTGATGCGCCGGAGATGCAGCTACTAATGTGAGTTCTTTTTAGTAAACTCTGTTTACACAAACAATGTTTTCAATGCTCGTGTTCATGTGTAGAGCCCCTGGTGATACTACGAGCAGAGTTTCATGTTGTGTCGAGCCTTCTTAGTGTTTTAAAAATAACGATTTTGATGCTAGCGTAAAAGAGCCCCTGCACCCCATTGAAAATTAGCTTGCCCAAAATCGAAACTACGGTAAATCTTAAAAGTGCCTCTTTCGTCGTAATTATGCTTTTACACGAACGTTTGGCTCATGTTCAATCGCAAATAAAGCCTCGGTTGCTTTTTGGCGAGAGTTTCACTTTAAGAACACAACCATCACCTGTGCATTGCAATCGGTGTCTGATGTGGTGAAGTTGTGCTGAAATATGAAGAATAGACTAGTTTTTGCCCCTTGTGGCACCCACTGTAACTGTGGCTTTCACCATTGGTCAAGACTAGTGAGTGTTTTCCATCGTCTGGCCTAAGTGTTTGTTTGTTAATTTAACAGATAACTGTTCAACTTGAGAAAGCTATGGAGCCCGGGAGGTGACATGGATGTTTTTGACATTTTTTTAAGGGGCAGGCAAATGACTAAAACATGCATGTATTTTAGAACCTCCCGGCTCTGTAGTTTTATACACGTGAGGCTAATAATTACCGAGCATTGGGCTACATTTGTTACATAATTTCAGTTCAAATCTCAGTTCAAGAGAAATGAGACGTCCTTGTCTCTGCGGCGTCACGTGAAGCAACATCCTTTCCTGGCGACATTGTCAGTTGGTGTCAACAGCTGTAGAGATCTTTCTTTTATGATCTTTAACTGGCAACTGAACTATATTTAATGGGCAACATACACTCAAACACACTATTGAGGTGCTTGCCCGCCAGACGATCCATATAACCAGCCATATGGTAGACTAGTCCAGCTTATTTGCTGTATGTAGACAAGCTCTCCATGGGTGCATCCGACGGTGTCACTGTATTGAATGTCACAGATATCAGGAGAGGTCAGCCAATTGTTGCGCGGACATGCATGTAAAGACAAGGCAGGGTACTAAATTACTTGATGCTGATGAGAAACTGTAATGGCGCAGTAAAACCGGTGCGGTGGTCAATAAGGCCTCTGATCCATCAGAGTTTGTGATAAACTGGTTTGTTTTTTTAATTACTGAATACACATATTTTGATATAAATATACATGTACATATACATACACTGTATATGATGCAGCAAGTACTGGAAAAGAATCAAACAAATATGCATAGGTTGAATAGAAATTGTTTTATTTTATTGGAAAAAGATCACATATTTACACAAAAAAGTGAGTGGAAAGTGATTGATCAGGTAGTGCTTGAGTAAAACAGTCTGTGGGGCTGTGGGGATATATACATCTCCTCAAAAACATGTCAATCTTTTGGGTACTTTTCTGGAAGCTCCAAGCCAAACATCTCTATAATAGAATTGTGTCCATCAGTGATTCCTCTAGTATCGATTTCACCAATCATCAATGAATCCCTCAGATGTCCAGTGTGAGAGACGGTGTGTAGAGTCAAAACAAGCCAAACTGTTTGGTAACTTCCTCAATCCCGAGCAGCTTCTATGAGATCTTCATCGTCAGTGAGGCGAGCAGCTATCAGTGGCCTAATCACCCATAAGCAATTCCACAGCTGGTCCGATGAATTTGGGCCAAACCTTTTGGTGTGCGATCCCAGGGAATAATGCTCAGAGCGGCCTATGTTTATCTAAAGGTTAATGGAAGGTTAATAAGAGAGGGAACAGTGCAAATTCAAAAACCTTATTATGCAAATTGTGTTTTCTGATCAGGGTAATACCTAGTTGTGATGCAGCGGGGTTGATTAGTAGGATCATCTTTGCGCTGGTTAAAACTGGGCCACTTTTGAGGAATAATTCAAGAAAACAGCTGATTTACAAAGCTGACACGAGCTGATTGCTCAAACTGTGAAATAATTCTTGATCAGGGTGTTCCATTATAACCTGTCGAACTGATGCTGAGCCGCTTGACTTGGCAATCTCTACCCTCTTTTTGATTAGCTCTTTTCTGGCTGCGCGTGCATGTTTTGTTATGTACACAACCGACACCTGTGCATTCCAATTGGTTGCTGATGCAATTAACGTCACGCTGAGCTCAGCATCTAATCCGTACGTAACGTCCCTCTGATCCTCATTCACAGTCAACGCAAAACACAGGACATAAATGATTGTAACAGAAAAGGTAGTGTTCATGTGGGACTGTGTACGTCAGAAGAAGATTGCGATTTAAAGGACAGGTTTTCAGGGCTTTTTTTAATGCTGCCATTCATTGTTGGGTATCTGTCCGAACACAGTGATAAAATGGTTGAATGACCTTGTCCTGTTTACGCGGCGCGAGAGGTTGCTGTTTTTTGCCGTTGCATGACTTCAGTGAGGGTTAACGCAGACTATATGAGCTGTTGCTGCTGAAGAAAAAGAAGAAATAGACGGAGAAGGGCAAGTTTGCAGAGACCTTTGCGAGTGCATGTCAATTTGATCAGCCTGTATGTTTTGTTTTCCTCAGTAGAAAAAGGAACTGCGCGTGAAAAATTTAACACATTCCCTCCTTTTGTTAACACGCCCTGACTCCATCTGATACAATATTAACAGGGTTGTTTTGACCCTGTATTTTATCACTCACCAGGAATGAACACAAGAAATGAAGGGTTTATTTGGCTTTTGTAAATCAATTATTGTCATTTAGATTTAGGAAATAATAAAATATTTGTTGACTTTTGTGCATCAGGAGTTTATCATAATCTTTTTATTGAAGTTGTTTGTGAATCATCAATTACTTATGTAGTTTACATCACATCAGAAAACAGTGAAAAGATTTCCCCCAGCCCGAGTTGATGTAGTAGCTTTTGTTATATTAGTGGTAAATCCAAAGATATTCACTTTTCCGTCACTGATAGCAAAGAAAAGCAGCAGCATCCCCATTTTTCGAAGCTGGAAACAGTGAATGTTTGATAGTTTGGCTTGGAAATGGCTGAAACAATTAATCAGTTATTGAAGTAGCTGTGATTAATAATGGTGGTATCGTTGCTGCTCTTCGATCTTCACAGACTTAACCAATTTATTGTCAGCTACACCCGATGGGGCGAAAATATGATGTCAACTTTAGAGAAGACATTACATTCAATTTTCTCAAGAGCACTTCCTGCTACAGTATAACTCTGCCGAGGAACACTCTGTCACTGTGCCAGATAAGGTACACAACATGGCACTGCCAGCTTCTCTCATCGACTTCAGACAGCTTGGAAATGTGGGTTGATGTTCCTGTGGCTAGCTTGCAAACGTCGCTGCCCTCTTTCAAATAAATTAACACCTTGTTAATTTATTTGTTAATATCTTCCTAAACTCTACCACTATAGAATGAGAACAGATCGACTATCTGTGTTTTTAAATGTTTTTCCTATAGATATAAAACACAAATACAATAAAATTGTTAAACCAAAATAATTTGCATGGATACAAATTCCACAGATTAAAAAAAAACCCACACAATTTGTGAACATCTTTTATTTAGTTGTTATTTTTTAATTGAAACGGCATTTGTGGATCTCAGTTCTACATTTAACTCTGTGTGTGCTTTAACTGCGAATCCCCAAGTAAGACAGATTTATCTCCATGCTATACCCACTGTACACAAATCAAAAGCTAATAAGAAGCCTCAAGTATCATTTGAAGCCATGTTTCTTATGTGTTAACGACCATTTAATTACAAGCCTTGTATATTAGCTACAATTTGACCCCTCAGTGATTTTCTGCTCTTTTTTCCTCTTTGTCTATATACGGTGACTTTCTCTGTGACACAGCAAATTTGTGGAAACTGGTTTGTCCAAACAGCAGCCTGCTAAGACAAAAGGTGTGGACACCGAGCGGATGCAGAGCGTTGAGTTTTCTGAGCTGATTTGTATTCTGCCTGTGTGTGCAACCTGAGAGTGACTGACTGGCGGTCAGAGCCCAGTATTGACTGCTCTGAGGATGTAATAGAGGCTGGGGTGATGGGATCCAGGACATGAACACTCTCACTGTGGCATGTGCAGCAGAGCTATACAGGATATAACCAAGGCACTTAATCATCCCGCTGGCTCCATGCAGAGATGTACCGGGCCCTGTGTTTTAGAATAATGCTTCTGCCTTAAATTAGATTCCATTGATCTCTGGTTTTCTCTATAATTGCTCAAACAGGATGGATGCTGGTTTCATCAGGGGTCAGACCAGACATTTGAAATACTTTAGTTTTAAATACAGGAGGTAAATTGAATCAGACAAAAGGTGGGTTGACCTGATTCAAGGTGACTGGACTATTAAGGGGATTGTCAGACGATGTTTATTGTAGGAGAGCACACTTGTGTCTCCGTTAGACCCGTTTAAACCCTCACGATACAAACATTAACTAATCATTTTACTTTGCCCTCCTGATTAATCCGTAATGTGATTTCTCCGATGTTTCATCTGTTTACTGCAATGTAGGTACTTAACCAAGCTAGATAACTTCACATGATGGCAGCCACAGAAGGCAGCAATCAATATCTGTTTGCTCTATCTTCTCCACCCACACCACGTGATGTGTTGTCAGTAAACACATTATGTTTGTGTTTACCAACCTGGCCAGTCTATGATTGCTTTATAGTAAGGGGACAAAGAAAGCTGCCGTCCCTGAGCCGCTGTTTATGATACAGTTAGACATTTGTTCAACTTTCTGACTACTCATTAAAAATATATGGCCTGTGTTGTCCAAACTGTAAATGCCGCTGCCTTAAATGATCAGCCTGCGAATGTCGGGCATTTTGCTTATTGGCAACAAATCTACTAATGAGTATTGCCTTATTTTTATCTCTCCACAGAGCTCCTTTTTCGTCCAGAAACAAAACACAGCAAGCAACACTGTTGTACTTGGTGAAATATGCCTTTATCACCATGAAAACACACCATACTTTACGTTGAGTCAGACACACATACCCAGTGTATATGCTGCTATAAACAGTGTGTGTTAATCAGCCACAGAAAAACACACTTTTTACTCTTGTTTGAGAGATGAACACAAAACCCAGCTTAAGGTAACAACTGTGCCTTTTAGTGTGTATTTTGTGTATTTGTGTATTTTGTAATTTTCAGTTTTAATATAATGGTCACCTGTTTAGAACACTCTTTCTTTCTATTACAAACAGAAAAGAAAAGTTAGAAATTATTAAGAGACTAAGGACTTTTTATTCTGGTCTCAGGTAGATTGATAAATAATTTATTGTCCTGCTATTGTCCTTGTTTCCACATGGTGTTTAATATGGCATATACCATATAATGCTAATTGCATTATCCAGATTGCAAGGAGCTGCAATTTTTCGATTGAAGTAAAATGTATGACAAAACGGTATCGGGTGAAGTATTGTAGTGTTGCAGAGATGTCCTCCCCTACTAATCTTGTTCTCCAGTTTATTTGGTGTAGACCCAAATGAAAGTCACATCATCATGATTTTCTTTTTTTTTCTTTTTTTGTTGTGAAAATGAAAATCGTGATGCAAAAATGATCATTACCACTAATCATGAATCATAGTGCAATTGTAATATCTGTCTAAATAATCACATGATTTATTGACCTTGTCATCCAGTCCTAGTATTGACAGTGGTATACAAACTATGGTATTGTCAAGATATCTATTTATAATAACAACGACGATAGCAAAGACAAGCCAAGAGTCCATGCTTGTAGCTCTCTGAGACTGTGTGCTGAAAGGCGGTGCGATAAAATAGAACTTAATTTATCTGCAGGGAAACTGTTGTAGTGCACTGTAGGAGAGAGTGCAAATATAAATATAAACAGCCATGAGTACAAATGGGGTAAAAGCTAAAGTTAGCTTGCCAACATAATTACAGTAATACTAACCTGATGATGTTTGGCAGGTCTTAGTTTAGTGAGCAAGCTTGCATTATCTAATCTGCACTAAATAGAAAATAGCAGCTGAGGTGGATGGTAATTACATACATTTTGATCATAAAGTGTTGGAGCAACTGAAAGTTAATTCACAGGTTCACTAAAGTCAGTGGGATTTACGTATCACCTTTGATCATAAATATCTGTTTTAGTTTCTTGGCAATCCATTAGGGCTTGGTGATATGGCCTTAAAGTAATATTGCAGTATTTTTATGGGATTATAGATGATTTATATGTTGATATACTGAAATATCCTCAAAAGCACTTCATAATTGTCAGGACAAGTCTGCAAAATCAATTATCTATCTATCTATCTATCTATCTATCTATCTATCTATCTATCTATCTATCTATCTATCTATCTATCTATCTATCTATCTATCTATCTATCTATCTATCTATATATATCTATATATATATAGATATATATATAGATATATAGATGTGTATATAGATGTGTATATATATGTGTATATATATATATGTGTATATATATATATATATATATATAGATATGTATATGTATATACATATGTATATATGTATATGTATATATATATGTATATATGTATATGCATATATATATATGTATATATGTATATGTGTGTGTGTGTATATGTATATATGACTAATTGCTAAACAATTAGTCACATAACACCAGACTTATTCTTTAATATTTTTGTATCTGTTATTGTTTTTGTACTTGTGTGACTATAGTAGAGCCTGTAAATGTGTGAATGGTTGATATTGTGTTATATGTGTCACAGAATACACAGGGTATCCTCAGTGTAAGTGTGTGTGATCCCTGCTTCTGGTTTAATTCTTGTTAATGAATCCTCTTCAGATTCAGCTCTTACAACCCAATATTGCTTCCTCTTCTGGCACTGCCACACAGTACACAAACGTGGTATCTGAAAAATTGAGATATGAAACTTTGGGAAAGTGTTTACACTGAAACAGAGAGACAGGTTCACGGTGGATCAATCATCATAAACTGGCTGTTCATTAAACGTTTTAGCTGCACAGATGACATAAATGAAGGAAGTTGTGCAAAATGATGTGATTTTTGTGGTTAAAGAGTTAATTTATTCTGTTTTCTCTGTGCGTGCGGATCTAATTGAGAGGGGATGCCGTCTCCAGCAGAGCTTTATTGAATTGTTGTGTTTGAGAATGGGAGCACTCAGCCTTCTCTCCAAGAGGGTCTCAGGTGGTTTCTCTTCATTTAGGTTCTTTCCTAAGTTGATCTCGTTCTTGTTTGAACAAAACAATTTCGGGGGGAGAAAGCAACTGGCTCAGAAATATGTTTGCCTTTTTATTTACACTCATCCTGCCTGCCATGCTCTATATGTCATAAAGAGTTTGGGCCATCCACCGATCATTAAAATTTAATTTTAAGAAGCTTAGCTGCCCGCGCCGCGAGCATTCAGGTGAAGTGATGTGTGTAAGTGAGAATGAGCCGGTCCTCTTCTCAAGGCCTTCTCTATCACCACCTCAGCAGCAGCAGCTAGCGGAGCTGCTGTATCCTCCTGCTGTGATGGCCTTTTGTAGAGGTGGTGCGGGACGACGACATTGGTTTACGACCAGCGATGCTGATGATGCAGCACTTGTTCAGGAGAAACCTGCAACCACACAGGCAGCTAAGAAGTATACATCTTCACCCATGTTATGCTGTCTGATGTGACGGACAGGATAAAGGATGGAAGCATCCGTCTAGACATAGACGTGTTGCTATTTGTGAGAAATAGAGACAGGATCCAGGAATAAGCTCCCTTTTTTTAGTAGACCTTATCAGAAAGATTAATGGAGATACTGAAGAGGCCGACACATTGTGAAACTCATCAATGCTGTGTTTATCTGACTCCCTACAGTTTAAATGCAAGGGAAATGCAACAAATGCCAGCAACACAGTCCTTGTCACACAGTATTAAAATTATTAGGAGTGCAATATGATTAATGATTAGTTAGAATGATAATTGTTGCATTACATTTCTTTTTTTTGTTGATGTCACAAAAACAGCAGCTTCTTCGATTTGAATATTGGATCATATTCATTCACATATTCATATTCATTCAAATCAATTAATTGTGTGGCCTTACAGTACAGTTACTACAATCAAAGTGACAAATGAAGATTATCACACCGAATAACACAGCAAGAATATACCACTAATTTTAGATGTTTTTATTGTTTATGTTGTGAGAGGACCTCGTCTATATGATATGTGATCGAAAAAAATTCCCATGTGGCAGCTTCTCACAATTTCAATTTTCAAATCAGTTTCCCACAAGATTTGAGTATTTCTGCAGGTGAACTAAAATTAAATCATCTGAACAGAACATTTCAGAACTGGACATTTTCACATCACTAAATACTAATAAAAAAATGTCCAGATGTGTATTTAACATTTTCATTTTCTTTTTCATTCAACCTTGAATATTTTTTTTTCATGGTATAGTTGTAATTCTTTTTTTTTCTTATTGCAATCATAGCTCTTTTTAGACTGAGAAGTTATCTCTTACAGATGGAAACCATTATCACTGATTATCAATCACCTCTTTATTGTCTTTTGAGCTAGTTGTTATACCTTAAACAAGGGTTTAAAAAGCTATATGAAGTTTGAATTGTTTTGAGTCCTGCTACATCTTATTTAGATAACTAGTGCAGTGCCTGTGAGAAAATATGTATTCCTATAGAAAAGTGGGAGGTTGAGAAGCTTTTTCATTGATGGCCAAATGAGGCTGTGTTTGAAGGTGGAACGTCAGGGATATTTAGGTTTGCTGTGAAATCCGATAATCCAGGGTATAATTGGCCGTTTTTGACTATTTTTGATTTTGCCATTATATTTCACCTAAAAACTATTTACTTGGTGTCAATATTTTCAGCACAACCTCACATGTGTGACTGTACAGTTATTTTTTTCATTTTGACCTACTGTATTAACACAATGGACCTAAAATCACACTCTAAAAACATAAAATCTAACAAAAAGGTTAGATTCTTTTACTGTGAAAACCACAAATATGTTTAACAAACCATTTTTATTACTTATAATGCAAATATAAATTGTTGTTTGCTGAATATGTGCATACATTTTAAAAATTTACAAAGTTATGTGTAACTATTTACCTTTAAATGCAGGCAATGCTCAGGTCTGCCTGAGCTGCTTCCAGCTGAATGAAGAGCTGCACTGCCTGCTCCACATTCAGCTTCTCCTCAGTGTTTTGACTCATTAAACGAAAAACCGACTCCACTACACACTAAGCACACTACACCAAACACTACATAACACACTAACTATACACTCTAAACACGCTAAATGTCACAAATCTCTCAACTCTCAATATCGCTGTCTGTACACCATCCGTTGTTGCCTGTCACTCATCCTCCGACGTCCCTCCCACAATTTCCTGTTCCTCTACAACCAAACTTGCTGCTTGAACACTTTCGTGACAAAAGCCCATTTTTACCGTTTCTTCTGCACCAGACACAAAGCAAACGTGGCGGCAATGTTCGCGAAAAAGTGTTGCGGACATTATTTACCCTAAGTCCGGTTTAGGACATGCCGGTGTGTCCGGTCTGTCGACTCGGGAGGTGGGCCGTGTGGGCTAGCGGCTAGCAGCTGGCTACACACGAACATCCACAGATTCCGATTCCACTTGGTTGTCCGCACGTCTCCGTTTCTCCTCAGACCCGAACAGACCGGTCTGGACTCGTTTAGTCTCATTAATCCACTACAGTCAGTTTAGATGCACAGAACAGAACGGGTCCGAACCGCCGGCTAACTCCCAGTCCAGCTCGCACCGCCGCAGGTATAAATCCGCTTGTTTCTTAACGTACGTCGTAGGCTTGAGATCTGCAATCATTGGCTCTGGTGCGCACGTGACTGGTGGCTCCGGTGGACAATGCTCCCGAATTTGTTAAGCATTTATGAAATAATTTATTCGCGGTATCATTGTAGTCCAAAAAAATGCGAAGTCGCACACCATTGAACCAAACAGCAGCCATGTTGAAACTCTCAGGTCATTCTGATCCTGATCCACAGAGATATTTGAGGCATACACACACACACACACACACACACACACACACACACACAGACAGAGATTCCTTGCTTTTATAGAGAGATGGAGTCTTGATGATGACTTGAGAAGTCTCCCAGCCTGGGGAAAGTAGCTGCTCCGTAGTCTGGTGTTATGGCAGTGGATACTTCTGTGTCTTTTGCCAGCTGTTGAACAGACTGTGGCTGGGGTGGTGCTGTCTTTCAGCATCCTTCTTACTCTGTGCAGACATCCCACCCTGATGATGGCTTTGAGAGGAAACATGTTTATTCCTTTGCCCACAATAAATCAGAAGTCTTCTTCTTCTTTTCTTCTACCTCTCTCTCCCTCCTCCTTCTTCTTCTACCTCTCTCGCTCCTCCTCCTTCTTCTACCTCTCTGCCTTCTTCTTCTTCTTCTTCTTCTTCTTCTTCTTCTCTCTCCCTTCTTCGTTTCTTCTACCTCTTTCCCTTCTTCTTCTTCTTCTTCTTCTTCTTCTTCTTCTTCTTCTTCTTCTTCTTCTACCTCTCTCTCCCTCCTCCTCCTCCTCCTTCTTCTTCTTCTTCTTCTGCTTGGTGCCTCCATCTGGCAGTCATACCCTGTGTCCAGGTTAAAGGCTATCTATTACCAGATCTCTGATAAAAAACAAAACGAAACAAAACAAAAAAAACAGCCTGAGCACCCTTGATATAAACCATTGATATATAACTGGTCCACATAAATAAATGTATATTTCAAAAAATTCTTGTCAATTTCATTACAGCACACCAGCTGCTTGTAGAGCTGCTTGTAGAAGTTGTGTGATTTGCAATGTCTGCAGGTGTTTGTGAGATTGTGTATTTGTGTTTTACTCCAAACTTGAATAGATTTCCAGGTTGTAGCGTTCATGTTTTCTTCCTACTTTCTACTGTCATCTGTCTTAATTGTGTACAATTGTGTCATCTCCCTTTAAAGAATAGCTGTTGATTCATCTCACATTTTTTAAAGAAGTTCGTTCCTGAGACAAATCGCTGCATAAAAATCAGCAATCACACACTTTCAGTGTTGATGCCATGGAGACTAAGGAGGAGGTGTAAAGAGGCTTTGGTGAAAGACTCCACACAAACAAACTTTCACAACATCCGTCATCGTGGATACTGGAATGTTATTTACTCAAACTCTTTTCATCAAACTATATCGAAACATTTAGGTAAAGACGGATGAGAAAATTTAATCACTGGTTTTTGCTCTAGCACGCTTTAATGCTGTTGTAATCCGTCTAACTTTACTGGTTCACAGCTGAAAAGAATGGAAGGAAAGAACACAGACTGAAAAGAAGATTCTACCACTTCTCTCAGGTTCAGCTCTCAGGTTCTGGCGGCAGGCAGTCTAATAACGCTGTCAAATAACACAGAAATCAATGTGGTTAAATGGTAGTGAAGCTCCTACCCGAGGCGAGAGTCGACAGCAAGCTGAAAGGTCCCAGCTCCTTCACAAAGTAATTGTTCCATCCTGAAAACCAAAATAACCCCAACAGAAGCCTGCTCACATAAATCTACATTGTCAGATATTTTTTATTTGACCCGTTTTGTTTTTTTTTGCAGATGCAAAGACATGATGACACACAGGAACAATACCGTCAAAAGTTACAGATATATCAAAATGAACAGAGGTAATTGAAGTACAGTGAAGCACAATGCACAATTTTGGGTTGCTGGTTGTATATTTCCGCATTTGCAGTTAAAAATCTGTCGGGGGTTATGCGTCTACTATGCAGGTAAAGCAAAAAAAAGAAAACAACCTTGTATTGTGGTGTACTGGTTAGGGCTGGGTGATATGGCCGAAATCGGTGAATCACAATATAAGTGTTTCATATCAGTGGATATCAATAATTATTGATTTTTTTTACCTATTTGACATAAGAATGTAAGGGGGGTCAAGCACGTGAATCAGATTCTTGGATCCAGACGTCTCAACTGTTCTGAGCGGTAGCAAGTCCTTTGCTAAATGATACGCCACTGCATCTGTTATTACTTTATAACGTTTTGATGTTTTGTCGTATGGCACTGCTGCCGGGTATCTCTCCATGGTGGTCTGTTGCCGCTTTTGTGGTGTTCCACCTGTACCGGCAGATGTTGATGGCTGTGGCTGTTTGACGCTGCTGTACTTGGATGAGAGCGGCTGAGGTGGTAAAATAAATTTGTCGTATTGCCAAACTTGGTAGGGACGACGAACTTGCATAGTTTGCAGACAACATCGGTCTGACTCTTGTCGGACTTAAAATATCTGAAATATTGCCGAAATGGTGACGTGACCTTTCCTCTTTTATCCACAATTTCCTCTCGCGCTGTCACACTCATTTTCACCTTTCAATCAACACAGTTCTTTTTGTTAGCAAAGTTATGAGGCATGATGGTGGAACATGAAAGTGCTACTGTGCATGTCACTCAACAGGTTGTTTGTACGTTACCAAAGAGCGAGTGAGTTTGTTCGTGCCACTAACCTTGCTTAGCTGGGCCGGGAGAGGTCGAGAGGCTAAAGCCCTTCCTCTGCCTACATCCCCCAGAATGCCTTGCGGTTCTGGATCGGGGTTTTCTTCCTGTATTTTCTCTAATGAAGTTCAGTGAAGTTATTGAACGTTCTATTGAACGTATTTTCTATTGATATTGATCACACGTCTGTCGCGATCGATATCGTTAGCGTTTTACCGCCCAGCCCTAGTACTGGCGGTCAACAAGTTAACCATAAATGTGTGTAATGCCGTCACCTCTTTCTCCCTAGTGCTTTTTGTGTCTACATGCTGTCAAATGAAGACAAAAATGCCATGAAAATCTTTTTTTTTTATCCTAGTACTCGGTTCATGACGAGGCCTGTTTGATATGATCAAAGTAGCATTTAAGTCTTCTATCTGATCTGAAAGCATGAAAATCACATATTTTAAGCGCTGCTGTAGCTTTGCATTTGTTGAGGCAGACCTGCGACATCTCACTCACATCAGCTGATCAGCCTCACTTCTCGTTCACGCAGCACAACTCTGTTTCAGTCAAACTTATGTGTTTTGCATGACAATTAAAATAAAGTGTTAAAAAGACATGATACTTCAACAAATTACAAATTAACACCAGTTGTATCACACTATCAGTTTTGCGCACATCCCTCAACCAGTAGGACGAGAGAAACGTGTAACTTCAGCGCTCACCAATTAACACAAGTTATATCACTGTATCATCAATATTGCACATATCGCTAAAGTTATAGGGTTAAGCCAATGACAGTGCATTAAGAAACTAAATTAAATGAATAGTAGTATGTCACGGACCAGACCCCTGAACAGAGAAACCGAAAAAAAACTTGTCTCTGTTGTTATGAACAGACAAGATGCAAACCAACCCATTGTACATTTGTCAAGTATCTGAAGTAAATAGTTCATTCTTTATTAATTGATGTATCTGGCAAATACGTCAATTAAATACTAGTGTAAAAAAAAAAATTCATTGATATCAGTACTTTTACTTTAAATACAAGGCTGTATTTTGTTGCTGACACTCCAGACACTAAATACTAACTCTATATCTTGAAACAACACAGGACTGCTCGAGGTGCAGTCCTGTTGGAATTAAAGGTCCAATGTGTGCGATAATGTTGCAGATTGCAACCGACTGTGCACCCCTCGTCTCACTATTCATGATAAAAATGTGAAAAACATGAAATGCCTAATTGAGAACCTGTGTTCTGTTTGTCCAGTCTGGGCTACTGAAGAAACATGGTGATCGGACATGGCGAACTCCGTGAAAGAGGACCTACTCCCTCTGTCAATATAAAAGGACCCTTCTAAGAGTGAAGTGAAAACACAACGATTCCTAGTGTCAGGTGATTTTACACTAATGAAAACATAGTTGTAAATATTACCTTGCCTTTAAACTGTAAAGGCTGGTACTGTCAGTAGAGGATGAGCTGTCCATTTCTCTTTAAGATACCTCTCCATAGTAACAAAACGGGTAAACTAGAGGAATGGAGGCTGTAATGAAGTTTGACAAACTCGAGCTGTTTATAATAATCCTGTGACTCAAACAGAGCAGCAGAAAATGTGATGTGGACGTGAAGCTCCGATGGCTTCACCCTTCTATGATCACACAAAAGGCAGTTTACATCACTGCAGTTGTTTTGCGGCGTCTTTTTCCTGCTGCACTTATGTGGTATTGATCATTTTTGGTCCAAGCCCTCAGGAATCAGCTTCTATTGATTTCACTTCAGTTGTAAGCCTCTCTTTCTGACCCGTGTCTCTTTTTCAGACCAGGCACCTTTTCTAACATCCTTACCTCTCTGCTGAGAGCTCACTAAATCACATCATTACTGCGGCACTCTCCCAAAGAAAATGTCCAAATGTATTTGTACTTTGACTTAAATACCAGCCATTAGCTGCTGGCGACTGAACTTGGTATGGCTTGAAACCCTTCAGTCACGCAAAAAAACATCAATTGTCTGCTCTGCTTGGTTGTGGATGTAGTTGTGCTTTCAGAGGGGTAATTTGCTCCTTTGCCTGGACCTTCATTATCATACATAAAAAGAACCCACATAGAGCCACAAGATTCAGCAGCGGGGACGGCTATTAATAGCTGCAATGCAGTCGGAGTCAATACCACGTGTGTATGTGAGATATTAAGTAACATGTACATGTCTGTGTCTGTAATCAAGTATTTGTGTGCCAAATGAAGAAACCTCCATTAGCTACATGCTACTTTGAGAGTTTATTTTAGATTTTAAAAAGCATTTTTAATGCACAGCTGGGTGCTACAGTGCAGAATCTTTAATCCCAGCCAAGTGGAGCACAGTCTGATTCCGCTTCCTATTTATTTCCTCCAGTCTCAACCTTTCGCCCTTTGATTGTGCATGCATGTGAAACCCAACAGTGTCCTAAAACAAGGGTGTAGTGTCTTTATTGCTTCCTCCAAAGGAGTTTTTTGATCATCATGCTCGGCATTGTGGGATACACACAACATTGCGATTAGCCCTGCATCTCCCATGTTGGAAAGAAGTGCCCGCCATGCTGTTAGGATAGATGATGTGAATCAATACCAAGATGAATCCTCAAAGTAACCTCTTTCCTGATAAGTTTAACAAATTGTGTTAGTGAGTCACTGCACCACAAAACAAAATCTCCAATCTGTAGATGGAAGTTTGCTTTTTAAGGGAAATAGGAGAACTTTGCATTCACATGCTCATCAGATGGTGGCATATCCCATGTTGGGAAGTGGTTCCTTCGACTTCAGCTTTGTCACTTTAAATGGACAGAAACTAACATGTTATCATATAACAAATTACACGTGAACAGAAATTGACGTGGATTAATAAAAGGTTTCCAACCAGTCAACGGAACATTTTACTTTTGTCTGCCATGTTTTGGTTGGAAAGTCGTGTGCCAACATTTTTTCCCAGTTTCTAAGCTGCTGTTTCGATTCAACAAGGGTGTCACTTGAATCAGTTTTGAAGGGCACAGCTACCTAAAATGTTCTCGTACGGCAATTCCCGAGGGACGCCAAACATAGTGCTACAACTCTGCTTACAAACACTCTGTCACCATGCTAGCTGAGAAACTACACTGACTCAAATTCAAACCACTGGCTAATGTTATCGTGGCTAAGTAGCACATGTAAGCTAACTGCTAGGTTACATAAAGAGTGACCTTTAATGCATTGCAGTGAGAATGAAGACCCCCGGAATTTACGTCTATGGATTCAAGCGTCCGTTCACGTCAAAAACTAATTTACAAACTATTCTGACATCTAGATCATCCAAAAGATAATAAATAGACTCAGTTGTGACTTTTTCCTTGGCAGTTGAAATACAGTGGTGGTTTCAGTGGAGCAGAATGTATTCATGTGTACAACATTCTGTCTACAACTTGTTGCTGCTTTTGAAACACTGAAGCTTCAGTAAGAGGAATTGATTGAGGTGTTGAAGTTCAGTGCTCTTGGGTAGAAAACTTGGATGGACTATCTGTGAGCTGTAGACCATCAAATAGCTGTCCGGGGGACTCCACACCAGTGAATCAATAGACGGTTAATTTCCGGCCACACTCTGATGCTTCACCGCTGGCTCATGTGCGGTCCGGTCCGTGTATCATCCGTCCATTCAATTATTCTATTCAATCTGGCAAACGAAAAACAAAAAAAACAGTCAATATTTCGTTTTTCTGTTTTTCTGTTTGGCCACAAAATGGAAGATTGGAGTTTATTTTCCTATTTTGAACTCAAAACAGAGCAAACAATTATTGGGAAAACCAAAACGAAATAATAAATCTCTTTTCGTTTTCGGGCTTATGTTTTCGAGAGGCACCCATCTGCAGTCAAGATGGCCGACAAGGGCGCCGCCATATATCCAATCCATACCGGAAGTCCCAACCGGAAGTTGTGGTTACTCACCAAAATAAAAGCCGCCATTTAACCGATCCATACCGGAAGTCCCAACCGGAAGTTGGTCAATCACCAAAATAAAAGCCGCCATTTATCCAATCCATGCCGGAAGTCTCAAGCGGAAGTTAGTTAATCACCGAAATAAAAGCTTAAAAAACACGTACGGTTACACCATAGACTGTATGGTTAACACATAACATGATTCTATGCATTTTGTGCATTTACATGTTGATCGTAACGGTATAATTGATTAGTTAATTGTCTCGCCACGACTTTACTCAGTAGTTAGAAGCCTATAATAATCACTAACTTATAATGTTAACATTTCATGGATTTAGCTTCAATATCAACGTTATGACTAAAAATGTGAATATTATGCTTGTGTGGTGGTGATAGGGGGCACACACACACACACACACACACACACACACAAACAATAGGACTGCAGAATAACTAAGAATAAATAAACTGAATTCTCAAATTAAATAGAGAATTGGTAAAACGGTCACAACAAATGTCATACTTACTATCAAATTAGTACATGGTAAATGTTAATTTATGCTACTGTTTCATTGATTTACAATTAATATTGATTGTAAATATTAATATTACGGTTATTAAACACAAATACAGTGTTTGTGTGTGTGTGAGTATATATGTGTATGTGGGGGGCTGCTCACACATATCATTCACGCTAGAACTGAAAAATAAGGCCAACACTGTAATTTAATTACACATAAAAATGAACACATCTCCAGACCCAGGAACTCCCTGTTCTGTTGCATCACACTTGTCTGTGGCCACTGCTGCTCATCATGCCCCCCTCATCCCTGAAGATCCCTGGTGGGTGAGGAAACGACTAGCTGGACTGATGTCTTTTAGCTTAGTTTCTTTATATGCTTTTGAGCAAACAATGTGTGGATAGTCTGTACTGTGCTTAATGAAAGCATCCTCTGGTGAGCAGGCTCGGCCATTTAAAGACGGAGAGAGCATGCTAGCTTCCTGCAAACAAGATCCTGTATAATATCTGGGCAATACAGGCCTTGCACTGTATCACCACCAATGATTTACAGCAGGGGTCCCCAAACTTTTTTCGGTGGGGGCCACATCAACTTTCCTTTCTGTGGTGGGCGGCCGGTGTCAGTCTATAACAGGAAATGATATGGGCCAACTACCACTGTTCAGCTATTAAACACCAAGTCCTGACCACCATTACCCATTAATCTCAATGTCCCAATTCAAAATGTTGCAACGTAATTGCATATGAAAAACAATACAAAGGGATCTACCATGTTAAATAAAGTTTACTTGACATTTAATTTATTTTTGAGGAAAACATCAACACTTAGCCTATAGAGACAATACAACACTTATAACATTGAATGAAAAAATGCAATAGGCTACTGCTGTTACATGCCTTTCCCTAAAAGTGTCTGTATTTTAACTTGGAATAGTTTTTTATATAAATTACACAAAATATGATATATTAACCTGTTTCGGCCATAAGCGGTCAAACTGACCGCACAGCACTTTGCGGGGTTTCATTGTTCCATTTTTCGCGTGGTTTGCTGCTTTCATTGTCTCTCTTGTCTCTAACTGTGTCAGCGGTCTCCAGCTGTGTCTCTTTGTGAATTTACTCGTGAGATAATAATTATATAGTTGTATTAAATAGCTTGTTTGGCACCATGGGCAAACAAAAACGGGAGTTCTTCCCTCCATGAGACAGCGAGCGGAGCTGTTCACATCACGAAGGTGCTGAAATGATCCGACTCTGACTGTGTACCAGCCAAGGAAGAATGTCTGCATCCTGAGCATCTGCACACAGGTGTGGACACCTTCAGTGGGGCGAAGGCAACACCACAGTCTGATTACTACAACAACACCAAGTACGGCGTGGACGTCCCGGACCAGGTGCGAGGGCGTACTCCATCAAAGGCGGAAAGATGGCCAGTGGCGGTCTTCTATAACATCCTCGACGTGGCTGGGATCAATGCCCGCATCTTATTCAGGGAGCACCAGCAGCAGGAGAGCCCGGAGGAAAGTCCTGCAGCAGCTGCAGAGGAGCTGAGGGCAGAATACATGGAGGCAAAAGCGTCCGCGGCAGTCGGCACAAGGTGGCAGCAGCGGAAGCGACCACAGCAGCAGCAGCAGACACGGACGCGGAGGCAGTGCCGGTCCGAAAGAGCTGCAAACGGAACCAAACCTCGGACACTTGAAATGCCACAAGCCCGTGTGTAACTGTGAGGAGAGCGGAGGTCATCTGTAGACTGTGACCAGTGATCAAAACGGCTCTTTGCTTGTTTGAGATCAGCTCGTTTCCATCTTTTTCGGTTATTATGTATTGTTTTAACTTATATATTAATATAAAAATCATTCATAATCAAATAAGTTACTTTTATTGTTCTAACTTTTCTCTATTAAATTCTTGTGTAAATATGCAAAAAAAATAACGGTCTACTATGTTATTAATAAATGCATAATTGAACTTGTTAAAATGCTACATTTTGGTGTAATTTCGTTAAAGAAAAATACATCATGACATAATGAATGCATTCATCACTCAATCGGGTATTTACATGAGAGATTATAGAGTTTAAAATCTAGCGGTCCAAATGACGCTACAGCCGTTCAATTAGTTGTGGATTTCCGGCCTTCTCAAGTCCACCTGTCACTTTGGTCGAATCAGAAACATAATTTGACCCAAACTCTTGGGTCGTGTAAAGCGCACTGTTACGCCTTAACCAAGATATAGATCATTAAGATTAATTGGATCAGATCTGACTGGAATGAATCCGTCACAGTTGCTGGTAAACTGATTCAATTCACCCACCAGGCGCAAGGACACGGATGCTAATTTCGATCCCTGCAGTGTAATAAAGCCATACATTCATTCTTTCCCTGTTAGCCTACATAGTAGGCTATATGATTATTGAGAGCTCTCTCTCTCGCGCTTTTGGTCTGGAGTCTTGCAACGAGGATGGCGCCCGACACTGCAGCACGTTGCCAAGCTTGATAGCAAATGCAATTTTTTTAAAAAAAAAATAGGCACGCTGAGAGAGATTGGCTTTTATTTTGGTTTTATTTTGGTGATTAACTAACTTCCGCATGAGACTTCCGGTATGGATCGGTTGAATAGCGGCTTTTATTTTGGTTTTATTTTGGTGATCAAGCAACTTCCGGTTGGGACTTCCGGAATGGATTGGATATATGGCTGCGCCCATCTTGACTGCAGATAGGTGCCTCTCGAAAACATAAGCCCGAAAACGAAAAGAGATTTATTATTTCGTTTTGGTTTTCCCAATAATTGTTTGCTCTGTTTTGAGTTCAAAATAGGAAAATAAACTCCAATCTTCCATTTTGTGGCCAAACAGAAAAACAGAAAAACGAAATATTGACTGTTTTTTTTGTTTTTCGTTTGCCAGATTGAATAGAATAATTGAATGGACGGATGATACACGGACCGCGGTCCTCTCGCGTGTTGATATTAATCGCAAGAATCATTTTCACATCGTGGTGAACTCTGCAAATTAGAAAAATCAAAAGTGGCCATTCATAAACTTTAATTCAACTGCAAGCAATGAGATTAGATACAATTGGATGAAATGAAATCAAATTAAATTATATAATATTAGATTTCATTGGAATGATTCTCCAAGGGAATTTCAGCCATTACAACAACAAGTAATTGTTTTGGACCCCGCTTTAGGAAAAAGGAATTACAGGCCATCTCTGCTGCATCGTAAAAAAGTGGAATTGAAGTCCGCAGAGTAAAGGATTTCCTCTGCAGCTGGTCCTATTTTTCTCATAGTGAGATAAAGTTTGATAACAGAGCCTTTATAGACTCTGAGAGTGTCTGGGTTAGACTAATCCTGCCCACGACAGACTTATGACCCCTGGGCCTGAGTGAGAAACTTAAAAGTCCTGGAGCAGCTGGTCATCTATCCAGGCTCAACTCTCCCCTCTTCCCTGTGGGGATGAAACCAGGATGGAGTCTGAGATGTAACGAGGTAACACCAGCAGGGCTAAAGAGGACGCTCTATTTCCATCAAGAAGGGATACTGAATTCCCTCCCTTCAAATCTAAAGGCCTCCGAAGAGATGTGAACAGCAAGATGGATGTTGACAGCCAGTGTGGTGCAGTTGTCTGGATTGATATCCGTTGCTGTTAAGGTGCAATTTTCAAAGGTGGAGACAATTGGGGGTGTCTGAGTTCAAGTCCACGAGGTCTGGGCTATATACTTTGAAGGTTAGAGGGGAAAAAAGCTAGTCCGTTGTTCTTTTTTTAAAGCTTTGAGTCATTATCTTATCTGCTGTACATCTTGAGCTAAGCAGGAAGAACACCTACCTGTACAGACTAAACTGTATCTCGGTTTAACGTTGCTCTGTTATGCTCTATTAAAAAAAACCTACTATTTACCTACAAATGACCTCACTTACATACCATTGCCCAGGGTTAAAGAAAGAGTCCAGCTATGACGGAGGATGCAACGAACCATTATTTTCATGATGAATCAATTAATAGTATAATCTGTAAAAGGTCAAATAACTGTAAAAAATGCTCAAGAAAATTGAAAAGCAATATCTATAAATTGCTTCTGTTGTCACATTTAACAGCGACAAGACAGAAATGACAAAGAAAATCAGAGAAGACATAAGAAGCTGTAACCAGCGACTATTATCAAATTTGTTGGTTACTTTTTTTTTCAGCTGATTAATTTTACTCATCAGGGCTCAGCATTATTAACCCAATAATGACATAAACAACTATATTTAGGATCAGAGGTGGAAACTTACTGCTGTAGAGACACGTGGCTACACATGACAGTCATGATAATTTCATATATTTATCATGTGGTAAAAAAGTGGTTTTACTAGCTGCTATTTTAAATGCTGCGAGAGAAGCTGTGAAAAAGTGGATGGACTCAAGTGATGCACCTCTAAAAACAGCAGCAAGCATTTTTTTCTGACATTTTCTGCTATGGTAACGTACAATATGTAATTTAGTTACAGTACTTTCACAAGAAAAAGCAACATTTGATTTCTGATGAATGAAAATTGCGTCACTTAAGATTCAAGGCATCACATGGAGACAGAATATTACCTTTGGATAGGGCTCGAACAACATGAACAAGACGTTCGCACCCATGAGACTCACATAAAATCACACAAGCATATTCGTTAAGTGATGATGGAATGTGCAGAATATCAGCAGTATTGTAATCACCACAAACCACTAAAGCACGATTATGAAGAGCAAATATTTGCCTATGTAATTTGTCGCGACTGAACTAAACAGAACGTGACAAAATACAACACGTGAAGGACTATAACATGATATTGCCCCACGTGAGCAGCACATGCACACAGCAGATGAAATAGAATATGCAGATACACACAGTTTGGTTATTTGCATTAATAGTGCAACCTCTGCACTGTATGTTTTCTAAAACACCAAGATTGTTTTGGCTATTCAGGAAGCTCATGTCTTTATCTTGGAGCCCTGACAACCGAAGCCATCCGGTGGTAACTTGGAATAGGATGTAACAATGACATCTGGCTCCTGTCACAAACACACTCTCGCCCCTTCAACATTCTCTTTTAAAAGTGATTTGATTTAACAGAACTGTTCCTGAAAGGTGTAAATCAAGATCTTATTTAAAGATAAAGATAGAGATTTTTGTCTTATTTCGCTAATTCAGGTGCTTCTTTTTTGATGTTTAAATTGGAATATATAATGTACTTTTGCACCAAAGCCAGTCAGGATCATTGTTTTAACAGCACAGCCTGGTTTCATCAATCAGGGTACAAAACTAAAACAAAAGAATATTGATGGTCCAATTTCTGATATATAAATATTTTTAATCTTGAAGCCTAGATCCTGTCTATACCTCTTCTTTCACTACAAATAAATGCAAACTACCACAAAACAAATTAGCTACAGAGCAGATTATATGCAGAATTAATGCAACCTGACAGAGATATCACCTCAGCTTTTACAATCGATTGACAGATATAGAGATCTTTGCTGTTAAATGTCACATTTTCCTGAAGGTGAGTAAGAATCCAGATATCACAGATGCCTCACAAACTGTATCTCTGAAGGAAAATATTTCCTGCAGAGAAATCTAGAAAGTATTAACTTTAGCTATTTTTAACTATTATAGTTTGTAATGTGCGTGTCTTGACGTATTGGATGGCTGTTGACACAACGAAGCACCTGAGATGCTCTCTGCAGCACCTCAAGGGGGATGAGATGGTGCTTCGAAGGTGCTTCGCAGTAGGGTCAGCTCGTTATAATTAGAGTGGTTGAAAATTGACAGCTCCTGTAATGGTTTAGTGGGAGCACTAATGTATTGCAGCTGTCAAAGATGTGCGAAGCATTACAGCTACAGTTATAATTACGGGAAAAAACACCACACTCGCATACATATGAGTTGTGAGTTATTTCTGAATGTTAGGGAATCAAAGTAAGGTTGATGCTTCATTTAGTTTGAGATCATGATTTAAAATGAGATGAATTCATTTTCAACACCTGTTTATATTCTGTATTCTTCCACGATAGGCTTGTATTTCTTTGTAAGGTTGTATTTCATGTACAACCTTGATACATCTTGTTCATCTAGTTGTTGTTCAAAAAACTATTAAAGGGGCAGTTCACCCCAAAACTTAAAGCGAATAATTTTCCTCTTATGTGTAGAAATCAAAATAATCCACATGACTTCTTCTGAGCAGTTTTATAGGAACCGTTTTCGGTCACATATATATGTATTTTGGATTTTTGGGGTAAACTATCGCTTAATATCCATTTTTTACAAAATGAGTCACACTGGGAGCGACTTCATCCCTTACAATGAACATGGCCTTTTTTTTTGATACCGCATACACTGTCCTGTTGCCAAATGTGTACAAATCCGCTGCTAAAAATAGTCCCTTATAAATACACTTTTTACTCCTCTATCAGTTATGTTTGCTAGGAACTATAATGCCCAGCTGCATTAGGAAATATCTGATGAATCAATTTATTTCTGACCCTCTTTTTGAAGATTTGCATCTTCAACCTTATCAAATGGGAAGTCGAAAAGTATTGAGAGTGACTAAGTCGATGTTGGTTCTGGTGTTTTTATGCTGTTTGTCGACAAGAGAACGAGTGTAGAATAAATCAGTCTTGTCCTTCACATTAACATGGCAAACAGTTACCTCACCTCCTTGATGTTATATTGATAATGCGTGTGTCCTTCTGACTGACCTGTTGGTTTCTGCTCTCTCATCAGTGAGTCCAGATGTGACCGGAGATCATAAACATCAACATCATCATCATCATTATCCACCTGCCGAGGACTCAGAGGCGGTGGGCAGATCCAGAAGCCTTGGACTGACGGGAGCCATCTGGGTCTTGATATTGCCCTGTTTACATATGCTCCTGGCCTTGTAACAGCTGCCTTTTTTGCAGCATGAAACTTCAGGACTTGATTTCAAGCTAATTAATCCAGAAATGAAAGAGCCAGCGGACGTAACGGGCCCCGATATGTGATGGAGCACCGCTTCCACACAGTGCAGGACACGGGAGGAGCGAACACTGATGGTTGTGTGGGGAAATTACACTGTGGCTTATATGTAAGGAAGCACTTCGAATATCAATTACTTTTTTATCAGTTACCCGGCATTCATTAACACTAATAATGACTTATTTATAACAGCCGATGTCAAATCTAAAATCTGTATTCTGGACATAATATATAAGATCTGTATATGTATATAATCATTAATTTGTTTCTGCATATCCCATTGTAATGCACTGTAAACAGTACAGGTTGTTCTTATAAATGGGGTTTTACAGCTGCTTACTTTTATGCTGGAAATTGGAAAACCTTCCACAGCTCTTGCTTGTTGCAAGCCTAAATTAAAATGGCCAGTTATTTTAGACTTTCCTAAGAATCCCTCCTATGCGACATTTTCTATACAAAAGTGTTTCAGATTGTGCTTCAGATCATTGTAGAAAACCGTTAACCGTTACACTTAACTCTCATGTAAAGTATGTGCTGTGCGTCATTACACAGTACAATCTGCTGTTGGGAACAAAGAGGAAATTCAAAGCATCTGCCTCCCTTCACTCGTAATAACTGCCATGCTGTCCACAGCCCATTTAATTGGTATATTTCAATTGCAAAATTGACCTATAAGGCTTCTGCTAAGAGGAATGGTGAAGGGAGAGGGGTGGGCAGGTGGACATGAGGGGGGGCAAGCGAGAGAATTTATATTCCTTTCTTCTTTAGAAATAGATTAGTTTCCTCAGGAGTCTATTATCATCCTTCAAATTCAATACTCCAATCCTTCATATAGGCCTGGATGGGAGCTGATATCTCCTGGTGAACCACTGGCGAGGAAGAACCCAGTTCCTTTTTGCTGTTACCTGACTGCCTACTGCTGGCGTGATACTGGCAGGTTTCTGTGCAGAGAAAAAGGATAATGATTTGTTTCACATATGCCATGCATGTCTGGTCAATGGCTGGGAGAGAAAAGCACTCACCGGTGCTGAAAATTGGTTCTTTGGCTCAGGTATGTCTTGGAAATGCTTGTAGAGCTTAAAGAAAAAAAAAGAAGAAAAAAAAAACGGCTTTTGAGATGCTGTGGAAGCTAAAATCACACTCTTGATAGTGAAATTCCTCCATTCATATACATTATTCATACATTCCACAGAGACAAACAGGAACAAACATTAAAGCTGCTACTGTAAATAGATGACAGCGTAAGAAGAAAAATATCTGAATCAGTCAATTAGTGCTCGAAACAGCATTTCATTTGCCAGCCAAAGGTACAATCTCCTCAGGTACGTGTTTGATCAAATGTGATAATATTTTAAAAGCCTGCGACCTTCCTCACGCTGCAGTTGTCCTAAAGCATGCATAGCATTAGTCATTAGTCATTTTCACCTCTAATGTAGTGGGTTAGACTTTCATCACGATATAAAGTCAAGGCTGTTTGAGAGTCTGAAACACTTGAGTGGCTTGGAGCTTCTCCAACTGCGGTCTCAAGGTTGAGAAATGATAACTTCTAGATTAATTATACTCATCATTTCTTACTGTGAATTAAATCTAATGTCTGCATATTAGGCTTTTTAAGGTGAGATTCACAAATGACAATAGCTGGTTATGGGCTTTAAAACAGTTGTTAAACTGCCTTTAACCCATCACGACTGCTCCCGTGAACCAATTATATCACAGGTTGGCTTAATCAAAGACAGTGCTATTGTCATTTGAACAACTGTGTTAATGACACCATTAAATAATGGTGTTCTGTCTCCTAACTGGATAACAGGCAGCCGGCACTGAGCCAAAGTTGCCTTGAGGCTAAATAGATGTCAGGTCAAACTGGTCCTTTACTTAAAGGAAAGAGTTCAGTTTGATGTCTTATGTGATAATTATCACCGCATATTGGGACAAGAGGAGGGAAGGAAGGGGCCAGATGATGCTAATACCCAATGATGTGCACCCACATAGAGATAGGTGTCATCCTGCAGGCAATGCAATGTGTCAGCACCTCTTGAATAACATGTTTTATCCCTTAAAGGAGACCTTAGAGTGCTTTTTTGTTGTTTTTTCCTTTCCTTACCTGTGTTATATCGGTTCTTGTGCATGTTAAATTTCTTAAAAGTTAAAAAGGTCAAAATCCACATCAATGAGAGCTCCTCTCTGCCACAGAAAACATTGCTCCTGAAATGCCTCGTCAGTAGTCCTGACGAGGTCCTGACCTGTGACTTTGTGACATCATGCTGCATTACCGTATCTCACTTTTGCATAATTAACTCTTATATTCTCAGTAGAAGTGAAGCTAGCTGGAAGCTGATACACGATAGAGCCGACCTGAGATGCAGTGAGCTGTTCTGGTTCAGGCGTCTGTGCACTGACCAATCAGAGGACACTGGGGATTTGGGAGAAGGAGCCTTAAAGAGACATGAGCTAAAACAGAGTATTTATACATACAGAGGGGCAGCACTGGACAGTATGAGAAAACTGATGCATTTTTTGAGCAGTAGGACATGTAAACTCGTTCAAGCAGTAACCCAAAATAACATTTTGAACATGAAAATGATTCCTTTAATATTCTGTTCCAGAGTAAATGAGTTATTTGAGAAAGGGAGATTCCTGTAAAACATGCAGCTCTATTCAGATACAATCTCTATCTTTTTCATGCAATCATTTTTTTGATACTACTGTCTTTAGCTTCGCTTCTCTGTTATAACTTTATAGTCAGGAAGGCAACTGCTGAGAGCTCAACAACATTGCTGAAAATAGGTCAGACAAGCAGTCAAACCACCAGGCAGGTTGTAAACAAACCCCCAGCTTAGTAAAACTTTTTGGGAAAATAAAATAAAGGCGAAACAGTAAAATGTTTCCATATGAACTGTTCCTGGTTCAACTTTGACACTAACTGTTTTCCTTTGATTTTCAGCAACATTAGCACCTCTGTTGTTGACCTCCAAATAAAGTTTTGGCTTGTTTACATCCTAATTTTCTGCCTGCTTGTGTTTTTTTTGTTTTGTTTTGTTTTTTAGCAATGTCAGTATGTTACCAGATGTCAGCAATTGTTTAGGTGGGTAGTTCTGCTTTAAAGCAACAAAATTAACTTCTTGGAGAAAGTTATTTGAGTGTCATCCCCTGATTGTCAAATATTCATGCAAACCAGTACTTGATGATCAGGGGATGAGAGTCAACCATTCAATCATAGCACTTATGCACTTAAAGAATCATGACAAATAGCAGTTACAATCCTCAGATAAGGGATTGACAATTGTTTCTATATTTCGTTTTTCTCGATCGCCAGTGATATGTCGTGGTTTCTCTTTTGTGACAAATGAACTTATTGTAAGTCGCTTGGGACAAAAGCATCTGCTAAATGCCCTAAATGTAAAATATAAATGTCAACAACCACTATCTTGGGATGTTATATTTCGTTGCTTTAATTTCAGCAATCATGGTTGTAGTCGTCTGTACCTGAATTTCAGTTTTTCTTAATCTCATCAAAAGTACCTTCCTTTGACTACACACCTCAAGTCTCTCTACAGGATCCCCGAGGGTCCCCAGGTCTGCTGAGAGATGTGATCCAGAGTTCATGATCGGTTGTGGCATTAAAATGATTAGTTCTTCAGTTTCTTCTCCTGCTCTCCTCTGGAAACAGTGAGTTCTTGCTATACCTCAAATTTGATTTCAAAGACAAAATATAAAATAATAAATCAGACAACTGCCGTATACTTCTGTTCGGCTCATTCTGTTAGGTGACATATTCAGAGTTTCTATTTAAAAGTAAAAATAAGACATTACAATTCCTAGTGATCTTTGTCCAGCTTCTTTCATTGCTTGATATGTGCAAGAAAACCAATACATGAAGCTGATTTGGTCAGAAAGTGGCACATGTGACTCAGTCACTACTATAAAATATTGGCAGTTTCTCATTGGTGCACATTTATACATATCATAGGCTACTTATCATATTGACATTTCTACAAAATGTCTCATATCACTTTCGCATTACAGCTTTATGGCCTGACTGTCATGTCAAGAGGCAGAGGGGAGTCAGCTGGAGTTTCGGATTAGAAGGCTGCCAAGCTTCTAATCTGAAACTGCATATCAACATTTGCAAGTGTGAAACCACTGGATATTATTAAGGCGACCATGAGACGATCTCCAGAAAAAAAAAGCAGATTTTTATCTCCAGCCTTGTTTGTGCTAATAAAAACAGCTATTTTAAAAATGAAATCAAAACACGATCTCTCTTTTAAAAAAACCTTAACCAAGCTGTTTTTGTGACTAAACCTAACCAGGCCGTCTTGTGTGGGACATATTGATTGTCCTCCATCTCGCTCACCAAAAGAATATCTTTTCATCAAGGCTGAACCGTGACTTATTTTTAAAGAGTGACTGAAGTTAAGCCACAAATCAACACAATTTAATATTACATTTTGGTCAGGGACTCAAAGTGTAGACGTTCTATGTAGGATCTCTGCATTTTTCATAATTGGGAGTTGTAACAGAAATAACTTCGGACAAAGAGACCAAAAAATAAATGGAGATATGAATGAACTGATGCATTTAACTAGATGAAGACGGTTATTTTTGAACAGCTCTTACAGTCTCTCTGTGTAGGAGTGAATCCAATTACAACAGTTGGTATCTTCAAAATGACTCAGAGGTAGAGCCTCTGTTAGTCTGAACCATTGTCTTTGGAGTCTTTTATCTCTGCATACTGAAGCAGAGCTCATGGGACCTTCTCAGGAGAATAGTGCTGAGCGCTGCTTAAACGTATACAGAGATTAATTTCATATTCCCATCAAGGTTTCTGTTTCACTCAAAATTATTACTGTGACCTTGACAACGGCTAACGTTTAGCCTCAACATAGACAGGAGCTTTAATCATTGCAGTGCAGATGCAGACGGAGCTATGTATCATTCTTCACGTTGTTCATGGTAGAGTCTGTGTTTTGAGAGGCTTAGCTCTGCACACAGGACCTGCTTTCACCGAGTCAAGGAGATAAACCGTTGTGAATTTTGAGCAAGGTCATTTTCAACAAAGGACAGTGTGTTTAAGTGACACTACTTTTCCCGAATGAGTATATTTGGCCTGACGTGATTTTTGTTAGCTGTCATGTATTAATAGTCTGAACAGAAAATGTATATTAATTTTTATGCTTTTAATAATGTGTTTTCCCTTAGCTTGCTAGAATGAATAAACTAAACGAACTAAGTAAGATATTTACATAATTTACATGAGCCTCAACTGTACTTTGTATCTTGTGCTAATTAGCAAATATTAGCATGCTAACACGCTATGGTAAATGGTAAACACCATACCTATTAAAAATTAGCACGACAACACTATCAAATTTAGGGTGTTAGCATGTTGACATTAGCATTTGACTGTATCTCCGAGCACCGTTTAAGAACAGCCTCACATTAATGCGGCCATTGACTCTTATTCTTGTTCTATTTTATAATGTATGCATTCAATTAAAGGCAAATACATTCACACTAATTTAATTCTGGAAGCAATAAGTCCTTGCTGTATTTCCCTCGTTTCTTAAGGAAGAAGTGGGTCACAAGAGCGCAGGTTTGAATCTCAAGCATCATGCAACTCTATTTCAGGAAGCTTCATCTCAGCGTTCATCTCGACCACAGGTCCGAGGGTCTTTGCAGTATTGTGTGACCTTTATAGCTCAAGTCCCTCCCTATACCAACCCAACACACACACCCGTCTACCACAGCTGAGCACATTTTCAAATAATTACTGTAACAAACTGAAGTAGGGACCAGCCCACAGGTGCAGGTCGGGTCAAGTCCTGCCATCGACCTGTTCGGTGTTAAAATGCAGAGATATTATGGAAAATCAGAGGTATATTTTTCAGAACATTCACAGCTTGGATTCAACAGTGAGGTTAAGAACCTGCATTTATTCATGACAGCGCTGTTTCTATTATTCATCTATTTCATTTTTCATTTTCAGACAAAAAGGGAACAGTCAGCATCAATGAGCACCTTGTGGAGACACCCTGCTGCCCCATAGGTACCGCTTACGTTCCTTGATGTGTGATTTCAGACATTAATGTAAGATGAAAGAACACACACACACACACAGACACACACCTCCAACCACCTGGAGATTACAGCCTGTGCCATCTCACCCTCTTGTTTTCTGTATTTGAGACTTTTTTTTCCCTTGGCGAATGGAGTAAACAGTCCCATCAATATAGTGTTTTCCTGCTGTCTACCCACCCACTGCTTCCAGATTATCAGACAGGACTACAGCACAGGTTTCACAATAAATCCTCTCATCCTTTTCCCTCCCCGGCTTTCCTCTTCACTCATCTTCTTTTTTCATCACTCTGACTTCCCTCCCCGCTCTTTCCCATCACCCTTTCCTCAGGTAGAGTTTTCACAGTGTGCTAATTCACTGTTTTAGTTATCATTTCCTATCTTTCCTTTTCCTTTTTCACAGCCCATAAATGAAAGGATCAGAAGCTAATATAAAATTCATATATTTAAATGTCTTGTATTGTGTATCAGCCACCACAGTATCAGACATACGTGTCTTCCAGTTTGACCTGAATCTAAAATTGGCAGACTCTCAGTCACGTTAGAGACGAGTGCTGGATTTATTCTCCGCGAGCTGAGAACTGGGATCAGGTGCGAAGATAAATGACCGTAAATAGGCTTGATATGTGTGTGCAGGAGTCGAACATTTATGGAAATGATATTTGAAGTACTGCTGGGGATGCCATATGAACCTGCTGAAAATCTAGGACAGTTAGAGGGGAGACGAGAACGACAGATGACAGAAAAACGGCAGAATTGAACAAATGGAAACAATTTGTAGTTAATTAGTAGCATATTGATATGTATTCCAGGTTATTCTTCTCAGAACAAAGAAGTTGAGACAAATAACATCAGAAACAAACAGATCCCTTCCTGATCTGCCTGAATCCTGGAAGGACGATTGTTTTTCCTCCTTATCTTCATCGTCTTTATCCCCCGTGTCTGCTCTTGGAAGGTCAGTTGGCCACACAATGCAACATCGCTGAATGTGCGGCACACAACAGAGGGCTCATTTGGCACACGGTGAGGCGAAGAGAACATGCTGCCGCTAATCCTTGAAAAGATCACATGTGCAGAAAATGCTTTCTGGTTAAGGCTGGAGGAAGAAAAAACAAATAATACTCCCCTTATTTGCACCTTGAAAGCTAAAAATTAAAGTATTAATAGATTATATTGTTTAAACCAAGCTCCAAATGGTCACACAATGCTTCCGCATTTCTTTGTCTAAAAAAATAAAATAAAAACAGCTTTCATCATCATAACTCTTAAAATTTTGGGAGAAGAGTTCCATTTTATTTACTGACCTACTTATCACAGCTCCCACAAGCATGGCTGCCGCTACTAAGACCATCCCCATGGCCACTGACCCATTTGACACACAAGCCAACCTTTAAAATTTCACATTTTCAGATCACATAAGTCATACTTAAAACGCCTCCCAAATATTTCTCCTCTGCTGCACACCATCACCTCAACCCCCCCCGAATTTACCCACCCACTTATATTTCCCATAGTTCTCTGGTGCAAGGTGGGTGTCCTGCCAATCGTCAGTTCCTGACTGAGGTCTGACACATTCCCTCGCTGCATCCAGGGCAGACGTACTGCCAGTTCCATTTGTGACACAAGTCTATACATTATTCATGCCTCTTAATTAGGGAGTGAAGCAGCAGCTTATACTGGTGAGACATTAGGCAGATCGGGGTCTTGGATGGCACTTTCAACATGACTTCGCTACTGCACACAAAAGCAAACAAGAAATGGCGCTGTGACAGAGGGGGAAGAGGATGTGATAAATTTAGCTGCTATATTGGAGCGATATTGTCAACAATTTAAAAAAGGTGCAAATGAGCACGGAGCGCTGGTAAACATCAGCACACACAGAGAATCCAAAACCAAATTGCAGATGGATATTATGCAGGACATGAAGTACACTTAAAGACTAGCAGGTTACATTTACTGGATGATTGCTTTGTGGTGCTTTTTGTCAGAAATTTGTAGATTTACTATTTTTTTACGGTGGCCCAGAGGTGTCGGGCCAAATACAAAAGCCACAACACGAATACAAAAGCCACAACACGAATACAAAAGCCACAACACGAATGCAAAAGCCACAACACGAATACAAAAGCCGCAACACGAATGCAAAAGCCACAACACGAATACAAAAGCCGCAACACGAATACAAAAGCCACAACACGAATACAAAAGCCACAACACGAATGCAAAAGCTACAACGCAAATACAAAAGCCACAACACAAATACAAAAGCCACAACACGAATACAAAAGCCGCAACACGAATACAAAAGCCGCAACACGAATACAAAAGCCACAACACGAATGCAAAAGCTATAACACAAATACAAAAGCCACAACACAAATACAAAAGCCACAACACAAATACAAAAGCCACAACACAAATACAAAAGCCACAACGGAAGTGACCAAAACGGAAGTGAACGGCAGCGGATGTTGACAATGCAGCGGATGGTTGCTGCCATTTTAGGACCCGTGTGCCGGCTGTCTCTGGGCAACACAGAGTCCAACTTCGTCGCAGACTTTTTTCCAGGCTCTCTCCTGTTTTGTCCAAGTCTCTGTGTATCTGGTTCTGTCGCGGAGCTCCTGAGCTCCGGTCTCTATATGCGTATGGAGTGTGGTAGTATAGTACGGAGCTAACGAGCTTTGGGGCGCCGAGCACGGAGCATTAGCCCCAGTTAGCACAACAGTACAACAGCAGGGTTTTCTCGCTTGTTGTGTCGTCCCGAGCCGGGGCTGCAGCGCCGACAGCAGCGCTCCGGTCTGCTCCCCGAGCTCTGTGCCACCATACCGCTGTACACGCATACAGAGACCGGACAATAAAGGAGAGTGCTTGGAGAAAATCAGAGAGGAAGTTGGACTACTTGCTAAGTTATGAAAATATGTGTCTGTTACTTAATTACAGCGATCTGTTGTACTTTACTATGAACCACAGTAGCACAATCACAGCCGACTTTCCCCACATACTGACTTGTGGAGTTTATTCGCTTTGACTCTTAAGGAGTCATTGTAGGAATAGTGTGTGTGTGTGTGTGTATATATATATATATATATATATATATATATATATATATATATATATATATATATATATATACCCCGCAAAATGATCAGGGCGATGGCGACACAAATGCACGCCACCGTGAGTGACAGCAGAGATGAGAAGTTTCCTCCGCTGCAACAACTTCACTTGCAGAAGGATGCCAGAGAATTCACCTTTTGTGACATTTTCAACCCCGATTTTTGAGAGGAAGGAATTAAACGTCTGTCCCAAATAAACACCTAACAAATAACCCCCCCGGCTATTTGGTATTTTACGGTATGATAACTCTCCCGGCCCGGGGAGAGAGACATGCATCACAGTGCTCAGCTACAGACACTGACTGACAGGCATCAAGGCCACTCAGCGTTACGATATATATATATATATATATATTATATATATATATATATATATATATATATATATATATATATATATATATTAGGCAGAGTTGTGGAAATGAAGGACACATGAATGTAATTATTACACTCACTGTCTCCCCTATAATCTCAGTTCATGTGAATAATATCACTATTCCTACAATGACTCCTTAGAGTCAAAGCGAATAAACTCAACAAGTCAGTATGTGGGGAAAGTCGGCTGTGATTGTGCTACTGTGGTTCATAGTAAATTACAACAGACCGCTGTAATTAAATAACAGACACATATTTTCATAACTTAGCAAGTAGTCTAACTTCCTCTCTGATTTTCTCCAAGCACTCTCCTTTATTGTCCGGTCTCTGTATGCGTGTACAGCGGTATGGTGGCACAGAGCTCGGGGAGCGGACCGGAGCGCTGCTGTCGGCGCTGCAGCCCCGGCTCGGGACGACACAACAAGCGAGAAAAGCCTGCTGTTGTACTGTTGTGCTAACTGGGGCTAATGCTCCGTGCTCGGCGCCCCAAAGCTCGTTAGCTCCGTACTATACTACCACACTCCATACGCATATAGAGACCGGAGCTCAGGAGCTCCGCGACAGAACCAGATACACAGAGACTTGGACAAAACAGGAGAGAGCCTGGAAAAAAGTCTGCGACGAAGTTGGACTCTGTGTTGCCCAGAAACAGCCGGCACACGGGTCCTAAAATGGCAGCAACCATCCGCTGCATTGTCAACATCCGCTGCCGTCACTTCCGTTGTGGGCCACTTCCGTTGTGGCCTTTGTATTTGTGTTGTGGCTTTTGTATTTGTGTTGTAGCTTTTGTATTCGTGTTGTGGCTTTTGTATTCGTGTTGCGGCTTTTGCATTCGTGTTGCGGCTTTTGCATTCGTGTTGCGGCTTTTGTATTCGTGTTGTGGCTTTTGTATTTGTGTTGTAGCTTTTGCATTCGTGTTGTGGCTTTTGCATTCGTGTTGTGGTTTTTATATTTGTGTTGTGGCTTTTGTATTTGTGTTGTAGCTTTTGTATTCGTGTTGTGGCTTTTGTATTCATGTTATGGCTTTTGTATTTGTGTTGTGGCTTTTGTATTCGTGTTGTGGCTTTTGTATTTGTGTTGTGGCTTTTGTATTTGTGTTGTGGCTTTTGTATTTGGCCTGACACCTCTGGGCCACCGTATTTTTTGGTGGAACAGAAAAGTCTATTTTAAATAAAACCCCACAGGAGAAAAACCTTCTCACATCTTCGATCATGTTACAGTTCAATGTCACTGTCTGTCCCCATTCAAACTGCTTGAAGTGGCAACTTAGGCTGCTCCATGGACAACTAACTATTAGCCGGCTATACTTTGGTAACCATTTTCCATGCCTAGAATGGTTTTACATGGATATTTACAATTTATAGAAGCCCTGAGGGGCAAGCGAGTCTGATCTAACTTATTTTCTCTCCTGTGTTTATGACATGCGACCAGGTGGGGGAAAAAACAATGTTTCGCCAGGATAATCTCTTTGAGATTCTTTTCATTTATTTGTTTCCATGTGTTAAAAATCGAGTGAAACAGAAAATATTTCCTGGAGGGAAAAAAAAAAATATATATATATTTTTTTATTTTTTATTTTTGTACGAGGCTTATTTTGACCACAAGAGGCTGAGGTGCACAACTACCCATGTCCTCAATAGAAGGAAAGGTATCCATCCGTTCTTCCAAGTGAGTTTTAAATTCTCTCTGTACTCTAAACACAAGATGCTTCTATTATGTGTTAGGTGATCTAGCGTGACTGTCATTTCTGTCCTTTGGAGAGGAATGTGTCATTCTTGCTTCTAATCTTCCGTTAATCAAATAGACACTTTTATTGGCACCATTTTAAAATCTGAGCATTGCAAAATGTATGAAAGTTCAAATATATCCCCAATAAAGATACAAATATATATATCCATGGAGAAGTGACTTCTAGCCTACTTATAGATGGATTCTTTTACTCGTCTTTCAAACCATCTGTCTTCTATGGCCAAGCTGTTTACATTGTTGCATTCTGTACACTGACAAGCGCTCAGCTTCAGATAAAACTGAATCATCATGACTCATCAGATAATTGGATGGTATCTTATCAAATGTTCAAGAAGGTTGGGAAGCTTTGTAAACATGGGAAAATAAAAACTGAACGCAGTCGTTTGCAAACAAACTTTGTTTACCGACGACCGTTTAACAAAGTGTTCCTGATCCCATGTAAATCAAATCAAATCAAATCAGTTTTTATTTATATAGCTCAAAATCGCAATCACATTGCCTCAAAGGGCTTTGTACAATGAAAGCTGTACAGATTGTAGTAAAAAAAAATGTAGTATAAATGTTCCCAGTCATTACGCTGATCCAGTGCAAACATATTGCTTGCATCAAATTCAGAATAAATTAATAAAGGTGATGCGCTAAAAAATGAAATATATTGTCTTTGTACAGTGTCCACTTGAGTACATGTAAAAAAAAAAATTAGCTAACGCTTTTTTTGCAGCATCCCATCTCTTTCGTAATCGGGGCTGTAGGAGAAAGCTTGAAACTCAAATCATATTTCATTATCAACTTTTAATGTTTTAAAATTTCATTTTAATGTGTTTTCAGTTGTGTTGTAGTAATGGCAGACATTTTCTCGATTAATCATTCAGTCAGCTTCTCAGAGCATTTGGTGACCCTACTAAATTATTTGATTTGTTCATCCAAAACTAAAAAAAGACAGTGTAATAGTTGAGAAGCTAGAAACAGAGAATGATTATTTTATTTTTCTTGAAACTTAATCAGTTATCAAAATAGAGCCAGATTAATTTGCTGTCAATAGACTCATTAATTAATTATCAAATTGTTTTTGCTCTGATTATAATATTTTAAAATAAGTAGCTGTGTGGACAACAGTGGATGTTTTTCTGTTGAACACACTGCTGATTGTCATTGTGGGGATGACAATCAGCTTGTTAACTTTTGTAACGATCAATTCTGCAAGTCTCCTCATTTTAATAACATTGGTTTATTCATGAAAGTATCCACAAAAGGTTGAACACTGGCTGCAAAATGTATTTCCAGAGCCAACAACTCGGTGCTGCTTTCGGGAGCTAAGCCTTTTATTTTCCTCTTGTCAACAGAGAAAAAAGTGGCAGCAGGCTGTACCTGTTGGCACCGGAGCCATATGCCTCTGACATGGCAGTATGCAAAACCTTGTTTCCCCCCCCCCGCCTTTTTTTTTTTTCGTTTTCTTTTTCGGAGAACAGATCAGCATGGTGACAGGCCTGATATCCACCGCGTGGGCTCTCGAGATCCCTCTCTTTCTCAAGTCAAGTGGTGGGTCAAAAGGGATAAAACCGTTTCCTTTCTCTTCCCCGATGCATGCTAATACGCAGTCTGTCAGTACTGAGGTGGTGAGGCCCTCAGGGAGGGTTTTGCACTGAACTATTTCTTGTCTGTAGAAAGATCAGGGAGGGTAATCTCTGTCTCTGCTATCCAGGACTGTTCTGCTGTGTAATTCAGTCTTTATCCTAAATCCGGGGAGAGAAAGACAGCCAAGAGTGCGAGGGGGAGAGAGCGAGAGAGAGATATGAGGGGGAATTTATTTGAAAAACCTCTGATTGAGGAAACTAGAAAAAAAAATAGAAGCGTGTTTGCATAAGCAACATGATTGCAAATGGGTTAGGGCCTCTTCTGATGTAGCTAGATGGAAGTACATTTCCACAAAGACTCATTTTATCATCCTGTCAAAGCAGAACACAATAAAACATTTCAAACTCATTATTTAAGTTATTATAATTATTCCTCTTCACTTGTTATTATGAATTACAGGCAGCAAATGAACCCGCTCAATGACAATAAACACCAGGGTCATATCAATATCACAGGAACGAGCTGAGTGTGTTGGTGTATTAAACCCACTCTATTGGTTTTGAGGTGAAGCTTAAAAACGCAAAGAGTGGGCGGAGAAAACAACATTTGGTCTTCACAAAGGAAAAGTTTTTATTTTTTTTACATTTTTATTGAAGCCTGTCCAAGAGGAAATACTTGAGACTCGCATTGAAACGTATTTATGTCTTATTATGACACAGTACTGGGTTAAATCCATTTAATTGCTCAAATCTTGTGGGAGTGAAAATTGAAAAACCAAGGTTTAATTTCATAGGTCTCTATTTTCAAGGGACTTTTCACTGTCTCCAAAGCCCTCACACTATTACTTGTCATGTAAAAAGCAATTACAATCAGTGCTCCGATGAAATGTGTCATCAGAGAATCCATTAACAATGTCCTCAGACCGTAATATTTACAGTCACCACCCTACTTTCACGGGCAACACTTTTAGTTTTACGAGTTTTGGAGGACGATTAAAAGGCACCGCTTTCGCTGTCAGATCGCTTTTGTTCGGCAGTCTATTTGAGGCGGTTATGGTTTTACAAAGGTATTTATTGCAGTACTATTGTTTCACATTATATTAAACAAGTGTTTCTGTTGTGTCCAGGCCCTGCCGCTGACACTAGACTAATACATCACTGTTATTTAAATAAAGCAGCACCACTGCTCTAATTATGTGAGTGCAGGAAAAAAAAACAACAACATTCACTTGCGGCTGACAGTACAGAATAATACAAATAGAATTATATAAGGCTAATGATGCAAGTGTAAGCTAAAGGAAGAGTTCATCAGCTGTTTGCCATGTATAGTTTGGTGAAGCTCACACTGGTCGCATCAGGTCCTCCAGGTTCACAGGTGTAAGGGGGCGTGGTCTGGAGAACAAAGGAAAGAGCATTGTTTGGAGGGAAAAGGGAAATGTTTCTGTGGAAAGAGGAATTATGTACTGATGGATTCTTCACTTGCCATGCAGTGAAAAGGCATTTAGCCCTTTTTTTAATGGAAGTACCTCAAATCGTGAAGAGAATTCGTTGAGATTTAAGCATTTGAGCATAGGACTGAAAATCAGCTCGAGGCACATTCCAACTCTCAATTCTACATCCAGCGATCGAATTCCCTCACAATTTACACTGTGGATCGGCCCCTATAAGAACAAGTCTACTTGTACAATACTTGTCTTGTGAACTTATTTTTGGGGTTGTTGTCTTATTTCTTCAAATCTTTTCTGTGTCTTTTGTACACATGTAAACTCCATTTTAGGTCACTGTTAACTGACCTTTAGGAAAACTCCCTCCGGAGTAAAGATATTCAGAAACTGTGTTTCTTAGTGTTTACGTCTGGACGGGCTGAGATTTCTTGCAAACAGTGACACAGACATACACGTTTGTCAGCATCATTGGCAAATATGTCTCATGATACTGTAGTATCTGGGTTTGTAGTTTGGCAGAATTGATGTTATATCGTCTTTATTCAGACAGACATTTATTATACAATGATGGAAAAGACAGACAAAAACAACCTCCTTATAAAGTTTTTTGTTGGAGTCTGTGAAGAGCAGACATGTTTACCTGCCTCGTTCATATTATTTTTTGCTCTAAGCAACTGACCGAGTATACAAGTGCATTTTAAGTTATGTTAGTGTGGACAGAGACTTAAAACCCTGTTTCCAGAAATACCCATGTACATTTGGACAACTGTATGAGGCACTTGTGAGAGTTTCTAGTAGGCAAGTTCCTTTATTGTGGCCCAAATTGTTTCAATTCGGGCAATTTTTGTTTCTAGGCGACAGTATCTGTACCAGAATAGTGGATGGAATATCTGGATACCTTTCCAAGTATGAAAGTGTCGTAAAATAAAATATATAAGGTCTGAATTGCCTCATGGGTTGTTTTCACTCGTATTTCAATTATATGCAAAGAGGCTGCCCTACTGACAGTTCACCTGCCAAAGAGACATGTTACACTCAGCCAAGTGTTTTTGTTAACTTTCCAACTAACCAACTAACCTGTCCTCCGACCTTGAATGGGAAGCAGCGTAAGTATAAAGCGACACCTAGCAGCCACTTATCTTTAGCTTGAAGTAAGTGCTGGAAATGGCGAGCTTAGCACCATCCAAAGATAAGTCTGCCAACCATCACCTCCAGAGTTCAATAACATGTTGTACCATGCTGTTAATATCAGCCAACTGATATATTCATCGGTTTGAATGATATCCCTGGAAAGTGTCATGGATAAGTGTCATGTCTGTGTTTTCACATTTGACTGAGTTATGACTCAGTTATGATGAGTTATTTTGATGCACACTGCAGTTTCCTGGCACTTTGGTAATACCTTAAAATAAATAACTTCCCATTGTTTTGAGAACACAGGCAAAAATATTGTGTGAAGTGAAAGGGAGAGGTTTTGTGTCAAAGTCTGTTTCTCCCCTTTTATACTGGGTTCAGGTTAAGGTGAGTGGTAAACAGTTAAATGTGAGCTAAAATAATAAATAGATTTACTAATGGCATTTTAAAGGAGGCCTAGTATGCAAGCTGTGCAAGAGCTTGAAAGTTCAAAAAAGGCCAAAAGAAGCTCCCCTCTCCGGCAGAAAATGCTGCACCTGAAATGCCTCCTCAGTATTCCCACCTTTAGTTCTGTGACTTTGGGGCATCAAATTATATCATAATGCCTCGCAGTTAGTTTGATTGATTTGATTGATTTAGCACAGCTGCTCTGTTGTGGTATTAGTGGTGCTGGGTCAGGCGTGTGTGAGCTGACCAATCAGAGGAGACTGGGTATTCAGGAGGGGGGCCTTAAAAAGACAGGAGTACTGCTGCACTGGACAGTATGAGAAAACTGATGATTTTGTTTTAGCATTAAAGCAGGTGACCCTGTTTGAGTAATAACCCAAAATAAAATTATGAAGCTTAAAATGAGCATAACATGTCTCCTTTAAGTATTTACCAAAACTCACCACATCATCTCTGCTGGCTGTTGGTACCAGTACATCCGGCCTGCCGTTGCTCACATTTTCCAACAAAGCCACAGAAAAAGACTAATCACTGAAATTAATAGAATTCTAAAACTGTCCAGCAGTGTGAAAGATATTCACATAGTGTGAATGCAAAGATAAAGTGCAGAACAAATGGTTCCAATTAATTCCTTTCAAACTATGCCGGCAGATCTGATCGTGTTATAGCACTTGTACTGTATTCCTCCAGCACTACAGTGAGGCAGAATTAATTCTCTTTACAGTCACAGGTTTTTTTTTAGCCAAAAGCAATCCAAAAATTATCAAGCGGATCCCACAGAAAAACCCAGCTCTGTCTTTGAAATTCATAAAGTTTTTCGCGCTGCATCTGGAGTTTAGCCCTTTCACACTTGCTTCTCCATAATTGAAGCACATAAATAATTGTACAGACAGAAAGAGAGATTATAATGAATAATTCTGGTTCAGATGTGAGGCCGTTTCGTCTTGTCCCCGTTGCTGTTGTCATGTGAAAATGAATAAATGGATGTTTTGGGGGGGGGGAGCTAAGATGTATTGAGCATAGCTGTGCAGCGAGCTTTTTTTTTGTCTCTGTTTCGTCTGTCTGCCAGACGTCGTGCTGCCACCCCTGACTGACAAAACGTGACACTGAACCAAGTTTGTGATAGATCACAGGTAGCAGTTGATACATTAATCTCAACTGTGCTTGACGGTGCTCAGAACTACCCGATCCACTTTCACTACATCTGTTTTGGCTGGCGGACAGGGTATCTTCATTTTCTGCGCACTGAGCATTCGCATTCAATTATATTTCTAAAATCCAGGTCCTATAACCTGCTGCAAATACTGTACCACATGTATGTTAAGGTATAATGATAATAATAATTTCTATAAAAAGTATTTTTCTATTCACAGACACTATATTTGGATATAAACTCACATAATCACGTCACATAACTTGCTAAAATGGATCACCACTTATATGTTTTCCTTCTTAAGTAATTGGTAAAGCAACATCACACTTTGTCAGGAGGGAGAGAGGTATTCAAGAAGCAAAATAGGGGAGAGACTCAAGGACGAGACTTGAAAAAGGCTGTTTTTCAATTCAGGTTCATGAGAGTTCATTAGCTACCATGCAGTAATAATTCCTTTAAAGAAAGGATCCATTTCCCTGAGCAGCAGACTGCAATTTAGCCTGGAACTGTCTTAAATGCATTAACATCTAAAAGGGGACCTGCACTGTAATTTACTGTTTCAGTGGAGAGAATGACTCTGAAATGTGGCATCTTGCATTTTTGTGTAAATATCTGACATGCTAGTTTTAAGTGCTCATTCAAAAGACCTAATGTATTTCTTAAATAGACTTTCAGTTTCACCTCTTTCGCTCAGCAGTTCTAAATAACCTGCAAGGTCAAGTCAAAATTTCTCCTGATATTCAAATATGTGAGCTACAAGCTGTGTTGACATTCTAAGGGAGGTTTGTTAAAAATGCCATCTAAAGAAGAACTTGACTAGCAAGCAACTACATTACATTCGCTTAAGAGCCACTTTATGTGATCAAGAACATTCTTTATCTCCAATTCTGAATATTATGCAGCTTTTTCACTATAGAAATTTTTTGACATGTCACAGAAGCAAAAGGGAAAGTGTTAAACAAGAAAATAAATTATGGCTTAATTATGTGTATCAGATTCCTGGTATTATCACTATTGAGGCCTTGTCCATGTGTATGCAGATATTCTTCTACACTAATAACGTTCCCCTTCGAATAAAAAAGAAAAGAAAAGAAGACCCTACCCATTCAACCTTAGTTTTACAAAATATGCTCTATAAAACAAGCATGCTGGGCTTGTAGGTGGCAATAAATGTCAACAACACATCAAAACACTTAAATAAATATTTTTTCTCCCCCATATGAGAGTTGATTTCGTTACATCTAATTAGTCTTCCCATACTTTTGTAGCCTTTGTAGGTTTAAACTTTTAAATCCATTTTATTATAAAGTAACAAATGTCTGTCTGTCTGTTATTCGCATAACTTGGAAACCTTTCGTCTCATCTAATCCACACTTGGCAGGTTTGAGTAGTGAGCAGTATCAAAATTTGGTGCAATTTGTTCATGTTCAGTATTATACATTTTGAATAAACAGCATCTCTTATTTTGAATAAACAGTGGACGTTGGAGGGGCCTCAGAGCTCTGGAAGGAGGGGAGGTAAGATTTTTAGTTTCTGTCAACAGTAGAATGCTAGCTAATGTTAGCGTTCAGGGCTACAATGTTAACTGTTGCTTGACGACCCAGTTAGCTGCTCTGGGATGTCGCTCTCCTTTTTTGTGGTCCGGCTCAGAAAGTATGGATGTAATCATCCAGATTTTAAAGATCATATTGATAACATTATAATGTAGAGAAATCATTTGAGAAAAAACAAATACATAAAAGTATGTCCTTTCCTTAAAAATAACCCTATGATTATTAAAATGTATTGCTTACAGTTTTAAAAATGTTGCCTGGTCCAAAATGATGTCTTGTTTCTCTCTGTGTAATAATTCTGACAGATGCTTCCGACTCCCACCAAGGTTTGTCAGCCAGTAGTATAACGCTGTTGGTATCACGTGGGGTCGTTGTTTCGTCAGCATTAAGAGTCTTGTAGTTGCCAATTTGTGAAGAAAAAAAAAAGCAACATAAAAATGGCTGAGTTCTACAGCACATAAGCTAGATACTGCTAGCCATATTAGCAAGTACAGAAAACTGTTAAACTGGCTGAATGTTATCAATGACACCTTTAACTTCCCCTCATGGATAAATAAAGTTATCTATCTTATCTTAAGTCATAAATGTCAAACAGGTTTGGTATTATGGAGGTTCCCGCGATGACTCTGTGAGCAGTCCAAGAGGCTTGAGACTGGATCTGTAAACCCCTCACATACCAGATAATCTGTGCAGAACAGCATTTTTTGAACGGGCACTGCCCTCGTTGTGGTAATAAGAGATCTAAAGAGCTGAACAATAAAAACACATGCTTTTCACAGGACAGCAATGAAAACAACTGAGAAAAACTCCAGGAAACAAACATTTTTTAATAAAATGTTTATTATTACCTTTGTATTATTTTCTGTATACAAGAATGTGTAACAAAAGCCCATTAAGCAATCCATTTTAGTCTTTTAAAAATGGTAAGGCATGTCTGCTTGTATAGCCATCAACTTCAGTTCCCCCAAAACACTTCAAACAGCGTGCACTGACAGGGCCAAAAAATCTAAAATGTGCTCCTTTAGTTATCTGATTTTGCAAATCACGACAGTACCACACTCACAGCATATTTTGTAGCAAAAGTGCAGCAAACGATTAACATCAAAATGGAGGAGACCTTGCATAACACGTTTTGTTCCAAACATTCTCTTAAAAAAACTTCAGCCAACCACGTTACTCTTTTTTTTTCAGTTTTTTTTTTTTTTCAGTTTTTCAAATGCCAAAGAGAATGAACGAGACAGCGACAAAGAAATATGGCTCACAGTCAAATTGAGATGAGCACTGAAGCATCGCAGACAGTGATACTGTATGTCTGACCAGGGTAATGTATTGTTAGGAGAGAGAGAGAGCGAGGAATACACAAGGCAGTGGGAAAAATGGCGAACAAACCTCTCGTCATAATGAGAGAAGCCTGTTGTTTGAACCGACAAAAAGCTCTTTGGAAAAAAGTCTGCCTACTCCTGACACATTCTTCTGTTAATTCACTTTCTCTGCTGAGTATTAGCTGCACCAGTAAAAAGACAGGCCTTATCCTCACTCATCCAAAACTCTTGTTGTTGTAAACACAGATCTTGTAGAGGTGCTTACGGGTGCATTGGACCTTTTTTGTCTGGCTGCAGATGCTTACTGAGTTTTTACACTTTCAAAAAATGTAGTCGTTAAGCCCCAGCGAGGAGGCAGCAGTGCCAGAGCTTCAACAATGCCAGTGTCCGAAGCAACACGGCTAACTTCCTGCCTTATTATCGAACCCACACTGTACTGATTGTTCCGCCTCACTTCCAGCCTGGACTCGGAAATATCTGCCTCCACAATGTTTTCAACACTTTAAAACTAAATTTATATGTTTGACTGCAGCCATATATAAGACTCTACCATGCAAGTCTAATCTCTTCCTGTTGTATATTCGATTCACCCAATTGTAGAATCACCTAAGAGCAATGATAATCTGATAGCAACTCTTTCATGGACCAATTGAATCTAGGTTTTAGGACATAATGACACCGCACAGAATAAAAGCTGGAAATGCATGTTTCTGCGAACCACGGATATGTTAGAACTTCATTACTCTTTATGTTGCAACTGTATGTTTCTTTATGTTCAATTCTCTATTTCACGTTATTTTATGACAACACTGCTTTTAGTCTGGTTGGGTTCAGGCACCAAAACCACTTGGTTATGGTAAGGAAAACAGCATGTTTGTGGCAAGCAGAATAGGTATTTTGGTCACCACAGACATGAAGGGATATGCCACAGACAGGGCTGGATATTGTCCTAACATCTCTTTGAAAATATCCAGTCGTATCATGCTCATAGATGTTAAAAATCTGTGGTCCCTTGTTAGTAATAGTAGTAATAATAGTAATAATAGTCCAGGCGCATGTAACTCAAATACAGTCCTCTCCACCTCAGATAATAAACATGTACATTAATGTGATGTGACAGACTGTAGAAAATGTTTGTGTCAAACGCAGCCCCAAATGACTTCAAATGTGAACATGTCAGTGGTTTGCAGAAACATTATCAGTTATCCTGGCGACTGGGCTGATTTGTGTTAAAGTCAGAACACTCTGTATTGAGTGTAGACATCTTTCTGACATATAATGACTGCAGCTGAGATTGAGATATCACAGCCTCATGGAACAGACCATCATTTTTACATGAATCCCTCTTCATTGCAATTATCTGCTATGCGGGACTGCACTCCTGGGTGGGAGAATCCCCGCGAAAACTGTTGCTGCACATTAGGTCTGCCAGCGAGTTGCTTAAATAGTATTTTATTCAATATTCAGCACGTTATAAATAGTTACTGCTGGACGCCCGTCCTGTCTCGCTACCTCCCATCTGTCTCGTCTGTCTGACTCACTGATGCAGCAACGGTTGGTGCGTTTGCTAATGAAGAGAGTTCACATCGGGATCCGTTTGTTTTCACCTCTGCCAGACACAGCTCTGTGGTGGGCTCGCATGTAAAGACACCATAATCAGGCAGAGGACACGTCAGGAATCCAGAATAACTGCATAAATAGCAGCATCAACAGCATTTTGGACTTAATATGATAGAGGGTGGGGCAAAATCTAGATATTATATTGTTATTGTGATATGAGACTTAACATCCTCTTCAATCGTTATATCGGCCTTAAAATAACATTAAGATGTTTTCAGGCTGTAGACATATTTTAAATTTTTGCACTTAATCACTTTACAGTTACAAATCCTGTTGTGTTTTGTGTGTTGTGGGTTTTAAAATGGTTGTTACTGTAAAGAGATGTCATTTTCACTTGCCTTTACCTACTTTGTTATTTGATCCAGATTACTGATCATCATTTAGCAAAATTCTAACTGTGTAGATATTTTTGGGGAGTACCAAAAGTCATCCCTACAATATATTGAGGTAATGGTTCAAAAATATTATGATATTGTGAAATTTCAAATTATGGCCACATCCTAAAAATATTTTGAGGTTAGTTTCATGCCTTGTCACTGAGCCTCGTTAGATAAGTCAACTGTGTTCCTCTCCCAGATAGCACATTTGTTCCAGACACCCATCTTCAGCCCACATAGCGTAAGTAATGATTCACATCACATTTGGGCGGTCCACTCCTGTTTGCCAGATCTGAGCCACAAGCAGGCCATTCCATTCCAGATGTCAGCCAAGAGGCAACCGAATGAACAAAAACTGGCCTGAACTCTGGGCCAGATCCAGCTCACCAGAATAGAATTAAGTGTGATCCAGAGTTGGTTTCACTTCTGATTTATTTGGTTCACCCTTGGTTGGTTATGCTATGGCCTGCTTGTGACTCAGATCTGGCAAAAGGAATTGGACCGCCAAAGTGTGATCATTCCACCCGGTGTGTGGGCCGGATGAACATGTCTGGTGTGGGTCAGATCTGGGCTGCAGCAATTTTGCTATCTGGCTCTCATACAGGCTTTGACCTTGAGGGGCTCAACAGGCTTGCTCAGTCACCCCTGCATTATGCACTGATATTAAGAATGGATTCACCTACTGAGATCTTTAAAATATCATTCTAACTTCAGCTTTTCTCGAATAGGACCAATAGATGAATACAATGGCATGAAGATGGCCTCCTCTCCCCCTTGCTCCAGTGACAGCCTGTAGTGGTGTATGTGGATTATTGTGCCATTTAACAGCTGCAGAAGAAGACAATGCAATGGAATGATGTAAGTGAACAAGAGGCAGTAAAAGCTCCAATGATGGAAAACCAATTGGAAAACATGATGGAAATATGGCATCTGTTTGTTTCATGTATTCATTTGAGAAGCATTACAGTCCTTAAGCCACACAGGTCTGATGTTTTCATCTGCCACCATTTTCTTATCCATGCGCTGGAGTACAAGCTGCAGCAGATGTCTAAGTCACATGCTTCATGAAAGTAAACTGTATATAAAAATGTACCTGCATTGTTCTCTCTCCAGTGAACTACAGTGCACCCACTGTAGTTTGGCTTTAGGGAGGACCTTATGTTGATCAGTGTTGTCTTTCCTCAGGTTCTGGTTCGATAGAGGCCTGTCGCACTCGACAATTAGTTCAAGCACCAGTGGTTTAATCGTGTCACGCTAGTTTTGGTGGGAGGCTGCTGCTCAGTCACCTTCTCCCAAAGCAGTTTCTGCAGGGAGTGAGGCAACAGAGGTCAAATGTTTTCCCATCTGTTCTGCAGTGGGTGCCTCCTGTGGGGTCCTGTATGAGCTCGCTGAGGAAAGATGCTCTATGTAAGGACAACGATGTTGCTACAGCAAACTTTGGAAATGTAGATACCAGTCTTCTCTAGTTGTTTGCTCATTTGAAGAGAACAGAGAAGAACTGCACTTCACCCTCACCTGTCATTTGTGCTGAAGAACATTAGATTTTTTTTGTTCAGGTGTTGGCGGGTGAAGCTCGATGCTATTTTCTCTCTTCCCTCATGCTGGCGACAGGAGAGGGAAACTATTCTGTCACATGCTTTCTTTTTGGTGAAACTCTTGCTCACAGCAAATATGAATTTCTTACAATGGGTTTGAGGAAAGGCCCCTGTTGAGACGAGACATTATTAATGGCTATGTGAAAGCATAACAGGTGCTTATGAGATGATGGGATTGGTTGCTGTCACTACCCAACTTTAGTAGCTAACCGGGTAGCGCAACCACCTTGGACAGCTAGGTACAGTAACTCCACTTGGACAAACCACATTAAAATTTTGTTAAGGTGGTTCATGAATACATTTGCTAATTGTTTTTGTTTTAGGATTCCCCATACGTATATCATCAGTGCGACAAATATAAGCGTCAGAAAGATGTAGTATGGGGAGTGTTTCAAACTGTGAAGACGTTCTTAACAACAAGAACTTCTTCCCAATTTGCAAATGTCTTCCCAACATAACTCGCGACAGCATCTGCAAGACATATATGTGCTTTTGGGGTTTGCTTTTATAAGTGTGCTCTACATGTCAGTATAGAAAAAAAATGCTAACGTTTATGTTGGATAGCGGTGTCTGGTTGCCTGCGATACCATGATACATTTTTTGGACGTTCATATGGCTGTTATTGTGTACTGTCCAAATATTTGTACAAATTGTACTTTTATGTTTATCATATGAATCAGGTGTGTTGGAGCAGAGGCCTCAAGGAACAGGACTGAGGAAACACTGCAGTAGTGACGGATCCTCTGGGCACCCTCCAGCATGTGGGTGGCGTTTTCAGCTGCCCTTTTGTTATCAGTGTATGTTTGCCTCTTTGTTTGTTTCCCCAGAATTCCTACAACATTCCTGGGACCTGTCTTTTGTGTGCGACCAGAGGTCAGGGACATCAAATTGTATTTGTGGAGTGCGAGCTATTATAGAGCCTGTTGGAGGTCAAAGCCTGCAGGAGGTATAATGAAGGTTATGAATAGTAACCCTAGTTCTAAGAGAGTAGTCGAAGCCGTATAACCTTGGTACCTTGCCCTTTTTGAGTCACAGACTTTGTCCAGGCCTTTTAAGAAAACATGAAATCCTCTATAGCCTTTAGCCTTTTCTGACTGGCCAACTGACGGAGGGGCACATGACAGCTTTTACAGGACTCAGGTGACAATGCATTAGCTACCATAAACAAATAACATAAACATCAAAATAAAATTATAATCAGAAATAATGCAAGCGAGGGAGCAAAGAAAAATAAATGAAAATGTAATTAAAATATAACTAATTCAACTAATATAGTCTGAGCCTTCTGAGAAAATAAAATAAATGCATAAGTGCAAGTTGAGTACCCAAGCAGAAGAGAGTAAATCAGGTAACTGAATATTAGCAGGCAATTGTAGTACAATGGCTTAGAGTTGTTGCAAGAGCTCTTGTCTAGTTTTTTTTTTTTTCATTTTACAGGCGATCAATTAAAAACAAATAATACATTTCTTAAAAATGTAGCCATTAACTAAACCAGTAAGATAACATTACAGTATCTCCCAGTGAAATACATACTGCAACTGTTTATAGGTACAATACAATCAGTTAAATGATCTGAAAATATAGATCTTTCTCTATGACGGGGATGTTTCCTGTAGCTTTAAAAACTTATGAAGCCAACAAAAATAATCTGTGCAAAGTAGTTTTCTTAGTGCAGTACATTAGCACTTTCTTAGAGATAATCAAATGTGCAACTATAATGTGGCTGTAAGAACTGCTGCTTCCTGAAGCCACACTGATATGAACAAACGGGAAACCAGGTGAACTGCTAGCACTGTACAATCCTGTTCCAACCAATCTAAAACTGTGTAGCCTGCATAAAAAAGACACCAAAAAATGTTTTTTTTGTCAGTTAACATCATTTCCACGCATGCACACAGTAAGACTTTCTCCTTTTTGTCTGAGGGGAACAAGACTAGTAAGTTAAAGTGGGTGTCGTCCCGTTTTCACAACCTCATCATACACAGGAAAGGAAATATAGATTCCCCTTCATCTGAAAAATCACATCTGATGGTTTTCACTGTCTAAAAGACAAGTATATTCTTCACAACCCACTCGAGAATAATGAGAAAACGCCACATTTTCTTTCTTTTTTAAAGATGGGAAAGCTGGTTCAGTGATGGCACCGAGCATTCTTTGGGGGGGCGAGCAGGATGCAGCACTGCACTCACTATCAGTCCTACCGTACCACACAGTAAGCCATTTTCCACAGGTTTCCACAAGGTTCTACACGTCCAGTGAGGGAACAGCAGTAGAACTTGCTGTTTAACATACTGTACATAACAGTATAAAAGTCAGTGATCGGGCCATGCCCGTATATTATCTCCGTTGAGTCTGCATTGCCCAGAGCGGGAGTGTGAGGGCGACCATCACCAGCAGCAGGGAGGGTCCGTAGGCTAGTGTGTTGCCCGCGGCAGCTGCTGCTGCACGTTCATCACTTCTGTCGGCTCCAATCACAGGAGCTTCTGTTCCAACAAAAACAAACTCTGTTGTGCAGCCGTCAGAGCAGCCGCTACCACTACCAGAACTGCTGCCCTCGTCACCTGCAGCGACAAAATCAAATTAAAAAATAATATTACAAACAGCACATTCGTTTGGTGCAAGCAATGTGGACATGAGAGCACAAAGTTAAGCCCTGGTCAGCAGTAAAGACAAACAGGGAAGCTCAACCATAATGGTGGTAGAATTTGATAAATAATTTTGCAGAGTAGTTTGGTTAAAGGATTCATCATCACTTTGTATGTTCCTTTTTTTCCTTTAGGATAAGCGATCTCTTAGGAATCTTTGTCGTAATGCTGTCAGGTTGACTCTGACTGCCTTCAGTTCAGTTGCAGGTCTCCTTTTCTGCTGGTTTAGTCTGTTTCACTCTGTTTACTACAAAACTACTAATAGCTCAGCAGTAAACTGGCTGCAACAGAGTTATCACATCATGGTTATTTCTGTGTTCTTTTTACTCTTTTAATACCCTTCTAATATAGACTTGGCTGTCTATCATTGTCTGTGTCACCATACCTACAGTTATGTATTGTTGTAATAATGTCAGTATTGTTGCAGTACAACTGATGCATCCTTTGGACACGTATGATGGGTTGCTAATGAATGATACCTGAGATCTTATTTCAGTAATGACAGTGTATATTGTTGTGTGTGTGCGTGTGCGTGTGTGTGTGTGTCTCAACACAATCAACAGAGACACTTTTCTCTCAGCAGTTTGATTCATATCAGTATTATTATCTCATCTCCACCTGCACATCCACACACCCGAAAGATTGGAGAACTTACTCGAGTCCTGGAAGTAGATGTCATTTCCATTGTAGGCGTTCTTTAGCTTGTTGGTCATGACACGGAGAGCCATGATCTGCTGTCGTATCAGTGTGTCAGGCCTGGTGATGTCCACGTCCACCTCTGGGTTGTTCAGCTGGTTGGTTAGACCCTCCTTCACCACTTCAGGGAAATATCTGCACACAGTGAGACAGCAAAGACTTGAATCAGCTGATGCTTCCATGTCGTAGCCCTGGGATGGTTCTTATTGACAGCATGTTTGTGGGACAACTTTTTAAAAAAATGTTTTATGAAAAGGTTCAAACTTGGTCTATTGTATCGAGCATTTATATTCTGTTTGGGTTTTTAAACCGATTATAGTCGGAATATTAGGCCCCTTGTAAACACAGATTAAACACGTAGCTATCTTCTGTATGGAAGCTGGGCTCAACACAGTGCGACTTTAGAAATCACATGCACAAGCAAATGACAACACAGACCTCACATTTAAAAACAAAAATAGCTGCAAATTAATCAAATTGGTTCCGAAACATCGTGGAGAAGTTGCTCGATAGGTCTCTTAATTTTCTTTTTGGTTATTTATAAGCAGTGTTTTTAAAATGTTGTCGTGAGCATGTTTTCTTCATGTTCTCCTTGTTTATTGAGTTGCTCCTGCCACTAAAACCTTCTCGTCAAATAGCGATTACAGAGCTCATCCACTTGTCATCTGCCAGCGCGGTTTCTGTTTCGAGCTTTTGTGCAGTGTTTCCCACACCACAACACACGGAGACCCTGTGTGAACATCTCATGATCTTGGGTTACATGCTGAGAGCTCACAAAGTAGACAGACTGTAATTAGACAGAGCTGTATGAGATACTCTTTGTTATGAATTTTGCTTAAATCAGACAAAACACGGGTGTGTAATTAGGAGTATTAGTCTTACTTCATGTTGAGAGTGGTGGCACATTGCTCCAGAGAGCTCTTGACATGCCTGATGCCCGCAAATTACGACGCACATTACGATTGTTTGACATAACAATTCAAAAACAATTAATGGTCTGCTGTGAAAATAATGGCCTACATGTGAAAGGCAACACGTGCTCACAAGGAAGTAAGGAGCAAGGAAGAGCAGTCTTGTTTCCATTTTTAGACTTGCTGCACATGTGTGTTACTCTGTCAACCATTCATTTTGTATTTCGCTTGGTATGGTAACACTTAATATCGGGAACACATTATTTAGTTGCTTCATTAGCCATTACAAAGAACGTATTCATGCTTTATTCTGCATAAACATATTTTTACAACACGTTCAATGACTCTGTTTCCTGCTTGAGGCTCTTAGTTATTGCTTAACTGGTAGAAAGTATGAAAGTTGATAAACATAAATTACAGCTGACGCTTAGAAATATGGTACATGAATATGTGAGCAATTACAAAGGAACAAGTCAGGAATGAGTCTAATTATACATTAGTTAAATGAATGAATGCTTTGAGGTACACTGTATAGTGGTAGGAGTTGACATATTACAAACTAAGCAAGTGGTAACTCAGGTAAAAACAGGCTCAATAGGTATCCCACAGATGGAAAAGCTTGTATTCAACACAGTACAAATATGTTTCTGATAAAATAAATCCACTGAATGTAACATTACAGCCAGTGAAAAGCAGGATGAATTAGATTTTTTCAAAACATTATGAATGAGTAAGAGTAATAAAACTGTATTTGACTTTTTTATATATACATATGCAATGTATGTCAAGGCTTTATCATAAAAAACCCTTGTATTTGTAGTTTTGATTACATTGTATTTTGTAGCTGTGAGCATATTGAGCATTTTAAGAAATGCTTAGAAATAACATCACTATGATCAGAAATACCAGTGTAGGCACTTGGGAAATATTTCTACTACAGATGATCAAAACACCTCTGTACTAAAAATGATTATATGTCAAAGACTACAATATGTAGTTAGTTCAAATAAGTTATTGAGTGTTAAGACATTATTTTTCTATGTTCTATGTTCAGAAATCACTATATTCAGTGTTTTTATCTAGTAAAAAACAATGAAAACATCTTTTTGTATTTTTACAATTTATGACATGACTTTCATTACTTTTACCATTTATTATGTTTATTTGATTAACATGACCATTTCACCTGATTTTGTACAGATTCTAGGGAGATACAGATATAAACAGACAGATATAAAGCATTTAAAGATACTATTATAAATGACATCACAGTAAGCACAAATACCAGTGAAGGCACTGGAGAACCATATCTATTGCAGATTTCTTAGAAAATCGAGGGGGAATAAACTGATTTCATAACACACTCTTGACATGCTCTGACTGCTTCTGCAGTTTTATTATCTCTGGGCATTCAGTTTACCTACCAGATTTAGAGCGATGCTTAAAAATGGTACTGGCACCAACAAGAGAATTAACATGTCTTTTATTGCACCATCTGGTGATTCTGTTACTTGGAGAGGGCCAAAGTGATGGGGTGATATATTTCCTCTGCCAGCAGCTCTGGTTCACTGTCACAGAAAGCAACTGGCTGTCTAATCTACTGTACAGCTCAGCGATACTCTGGACACTGCAGTACTTATAAGAGGTGTTGGAAACTCCACAGTCCTCTGAGAATTAGAACCTCAGAGCTTATATAGAAGTTCTCCATATAAGTACTAGCCATTGTACTTACGGAGGGAGTGATAATCTGGGAACACAGTGTGGTTATTTTAATCCCTGGCAGGCAGGATGTGAGAACCGCAGAATGGGGTGACTTTGCTGTGGTTATAATGACAAGCGGCAGTTCTTACCTGCCCTTAGTGTGGCTGTTCCAGCACTGCTCCTCGTCAGACTCGGTGAGATTGCCCTTGGCACAGATGTCATCTGGCAGGTTGGACCAGAACCTCTTGGATTCCTTCAGCTTCCCTTTGATGTCAATCACCTGCCACGGGCCAAAACAGAGGACAGAAATATATCAAACTGATAATTTTGCATTTAAAGCAGATAATTTAGAGTGATAAGTGAATCAAGCTTAAAAGCACCAAAGACGTACACACAACTCACAGATATATTACTCCGTTGACCTCAAACAGTCCTGTATCACCCTGAGTTTTAAAGCATTCATGACTGCTTGACTATATTTTAGCTCACCAGATCCACATCAGTACGCACTCACAGATACCAGCCACCTAAACACACCTGTTTTTTTTTTGTTTTTTTTTTATCAAGATCCGTAAATTAATCGGTGAAAAATTAACACTAGAAAGTGTGAAAACAATTCCCGCTATCCAGTTTGCACCAAAAGTCAGCAGGGTTTATTCTGGGCTGAGACCCATCCTTCATCCAACATACAGACGTAGGTGAAAAAACATAACCTCCTTTGCAGAGATGGAAAGATTTCAATACTGTATTGATTAAAAATGAGAGGAAACATTTTACAAATGCTTAAATCATATAGATAAAATAAAGAAGAGCACAGCAGCTACTTCTGTAGACGAGCGTGACACATTAGGATTTTAAACATTCATGTGGCAGCAGCAGTTTGAAGAGCCGCACAGCCCCTTCTGTTCATTCATTCCATCTGGAGAGAAGTACTGTTGGATGGCCCAGAGTTCTTTTCCTCTCTATTTAGCCTCTTGTCCACACTTTCATCCATATTGTGTTCATCTCTGATTCATACAAGACAGACTCTAGGTTTCAAATTTGATATTTGGCATGAGCGGTCACTCCCAACTGATTCCATCTGGACTCAGCAAGAAGTTTGAGCGAGTGACCAGCAAACGGGTGAGAAAAAAAAAAGAAAAGAAAAGAAAAACAACTTGGGGACTCAGCATGTGCAGAAGCACAGTGTGTTGCTTTTGTCATTTCGATGTAGTTGGTAACACTCATAAGAACAGAGAAAACACAAAAGACTAACAAATCTGAATAAAGACGGTGAGGCTTTTTTGAAGTGTTTGTTGGAACATTTTAAGGTCCTATTGTTTGCGTCACGTTAGAATCTGCTTTCGAATGACCAATAAACGGTGATTAATATATGTAAATTGCTACAAATTGTTACATATAGCCTCTTTAAATTTGTAAGTATGCACCCTTTGTACAAATAGGGTGTATAAAACAAATACATAAAACAAACGTTAGTTACTAAACAAGTCCAAACTTTTGCGACAGGGGAGTAGGATTACATACAGTACAGAACACTTATTCACCTAGAACGCTGTGAAATCCTATATAATAGTTTTAGCAGAAAGTTGTAGTTCAACAGTTGAGGAAATAGGTCTGTAGATAGTTACATGAAAATATGAAAATCAGTCTTATTCCCAGTCTAAATAAAGTATTTTAACAATGGAAAGATAGCCCTTAAAACTGGGTTGTCTATGCAGTAGAAAGACACATATGTCATTAGTTGTTGTTAACTGTGTTAATGTAAACAGCTGTGACCGGACACTTCCAATATGCCGCCTTCAGCTGTTGTGATTTCATAATGTTCCTGGAAATCCTGGTATTATCACACCACAATTTGCTGTTTATCCAATGAAAGTAGAAAATGCATGGATGTCTGAAATTTGCTCACAACTTCACACTATCAAGTAAAAAAGAACACTGCCTCGTTACTTGGCCACTAGTGGTGCTTTGTAGGCTAACATTAGCGACCTTTTCCCCTACACTGCCGGTCTGCATTGATATTAAAAGTAGCAGTACCCAGTGTAGCAACTTTGCTGACTTTAGTTAAATTTCGTTTGTCGTATGCCATCACAGAATGGAACGCAACATTGAAATAAGACAAAATGTGTCAGAACAATGCAACTAAGCTAGCTAGTTAGCAACTGAGACATCAGCAAAGTAGAAACAACTGTTTCATGCTAGTTATGAAGGAAAGGACCATAAAACAGCCAAGATCTGCTCACCAGCAGCTTTAAAGCTCATCATTTTGCATGTTATAATATCCCTTTTTGTCTGCATAAAAGTGTGAAGTTAATGTTTTACGCGGTGTTCTGAGCCAGACTGTTTCTGATATTTGGCTGGTAACAAGACTCAAGGAAGTTCTCTGAGCCAGGAGGCAGTCCAGCACGTAAAACCACGTGGAACAACAACCAAAACCCTCAGTTATATGAGATATATGTTGTTAATTATGAGCTTTAATGTTGGTATGTTCCATTCTTTATCAGACTTCATGCTAAACTCAAGCTACCCAGCTATAGCTTCATATGTACTGTACAGAGATAAGAGTTGCATGACTTTTCTCAATACTAACAACAATTAAATGCAGAATGAACAATACCATATTTTCCTTTGTGATAAAATAGACAGCAAAAACTACATGAAATGTTGTAAATGTATCGATGCATGCATTATCTACATTGTTTTAGTTGATAAATGCAGTGTGAAAGATTAGTACTACGACACAATAAAGTCTAAGTGAGATGAAACACAGGTGGGGCTCCGCTTAAAAGCTCAAGACCAACAAAAAGAGAGAAAAAAGATATTATATCCAACATCTATAAAACAAAATGAAGCCAGAAATTGAACCATGTATCAGACAGGTGATGTATCCATTGTGTGTGTGTGTTTGTATGTGTGTTAAAATATATTTTGGCAAGAAAGAGCACAGTCGATGGGTCACAACCTTCACTGTGAAATTCTATTGCTTTCAACAGTGTCGCAATTTTTTCTGTAAATTGTTTTGGGCTTGAACCAATTTCAACCGCTGAATTCTTGGAGGCTCTGAAAGCAAAGACTTCAGAATATCTGTCTCATACAATTTATACTCATATATTTCACAAACAATAGTCAATTCAATGCAAAGCCCGATGCCGCTATTCTTAATCTTAGTTATATTACAGCCGAACTGCCGAAGCAAACAATACTTGGATAAAGACATTTTACTTTAACTTTAGAGATGAAACTCTGCTCTGTGTAGAAGTTACCTGCTGAAGTCTCCACAAAGGTGTAGCAGCTGTTAAAGTTCATCCAGGAGTTGTAGGCACAGTAATATGATTCTGACTTGTCAACCTGCTTGTTTGTAGCAATCTATTGTATATCATACGCATATTTTTCACATTTTGATTATAGAAGATATTTGCATTTTTCTGATGAAAGCAATCAGTGTTTTTAAAAGAAAATCTGACTGCCGATAAAACAGATTGCATCTTTGGCTTTGATGCAGCATGCTATCTGCAAATTAACTAATAACCATAGTTATCAAGTGATTGTAGTGGAGTGAAAAACTCCACAATTGCCTCTAAAATGTTGTGGAGTCGAAGTTTAAAGAAGCAGAAAATGGAAATGCTCAAATAAATTACAAATACCTCAAAACTGTGCATAAGTACAGTCAGTAAAGTTCTTAGTTACACTCCATTACTGGTACTTCCAAAAGCAACAGTGAAACAGTGGAAAAAACAAAAATAAATAGATATTATATATATATACACATATTTATATATATATATATATTTATATATATACTTACATGTATATTTGTTTGACAGCTGCTCCTCCTACCTATTAAATTGTAAACTTTCTAGGAGCCAGTATCACAGTTATCTATTCACATGTTCTCCTTCTATGTTTTCCACACTTTGCCAGTTGCATTACGGTATAGTACAGGGATTAATACGTTTAACAGCTGACACACCTTATTAGCAGATCAGGTTTCATACATTTATCATTAGTGATAATTGTTCGGTGCATATGTCTACATATGACCTATTAAAACATCAGACACAATGTGTGTACGCCACACTTATTAGCGGTGTGTTCCCCAGAGTTGGACTCGCGCTCCTGCTTAATGATATATCTTATTAATAACCTGTAATAGATCCCAGCAAAGGTTCACTCAAATACACTGCAAGCACATTTAAACCCCTACAGTTTTACGACAGTTTGTTGTACATTTACAGTTTGTGTCTACATGAATAAAAAAAAATCAGCTTTTAAAAAACACTGATTTAACTGGCTAAAATGATGATGTTGCTAACAATTTTTAGCTGTTGCTATAGTGAATGATGTTGAAAGTGGCTCCTAAATATGCATGAGATGGCTACATACATGATGTGGCACCACAAGATTGAAGCTAAAGCTACATGTACAGTACCAAGGACTGTCAGATTCCCCTCCAGTCAATAATGCAAATAAAATACATGACTGGTATTGTAAGGATCACTGGTGGATGCAGGAAGGGTGAAGTGGGGAGTGCGATGCTGGTGCCTCCATGTTTAAAATGACACACAGAAAAGGCGCCTTCTTGATTACTAATATGGTAGATAAAACACAATAAAGTGCCCTCTATGTCACCTTTACAGTGCCCTTTTATTTCTTTCATATACTTTTAAAGTGCAATGATTTAAATAAAAATGTAAACAAAACTTTTTGTTCATATTTTAAACCATATTTGTTTTACATATTCAAGGAATGTTAGGACTAACAGTGAAGAGTGTGATACTACCTCAACTAGCTATTTTGCCTGTCTTTGGGAGCGTTAATATTCTCAAAACCAAAATTTAAAAAAAGATCAGGAAAGAGCCGCTGACATTACGCTAAATTCTGATACACAGTTAAAGCATCTTGGCGCCCAACATGTAAAAGCATTTCTATAGCACTAGGAAATGGACTTGCATTTCTATAGTGTCTCAAAGCGCCGTACAACACTTGTCACATTCACCCATTCACACACTGGTGGCAGAGGCTGCCATGCCAGATACACCGAAGGTTGACATTTGTCCCAAACGTGGCATCAAGTTTATATCATATGCCTATTATCACATTAGGAGATGGACGGAATGGTGGTGGAGTTATTACAACCCAACAAGGCTGCAGAACGGCTGACCTCAGTTCAAGTTAGAGCTGTGCGATATTACGATATATATCGTAGTGCGATATAAAAATGTCTACGGTAGGATATGACCCTCTGTTGTTTATATCGTAATTTTAACGTGTAGGCTACTTGATTAGCACTGTTGCTACACTAACGTTAACACACACTACGGTTGTAATTTCATACGCCATGTAAAGCACAATTCAACGTCGGAATGACCGTTGGATATCCAAATTTTGAGTTCAAAACAAGTTTATTGTATGAAAGCGAAAGTAAATGCAGCAACACTACTGCTTTGTGGTAACATTTTTATATCACCCGCAAGGACTCGTTTACGGCACCAGTCGCTCGGAAGTGAACAGAGGTGACGCAGCATGGCGGAGACGGAGGAGAGCACAATGGAAGACGAAAATAACGTTGCATTCCATCGTTTGGCTTTGGTTTGGGTTTAAAAAGTCAGACACCGACCAGACAACGGTAATCTGCAAAACATGCCGCCAACAAGTTGTTACTAGCGACCAAGGGCGTAACATCGGTTTGAAAAGTGGGGGGGACACAAAAAAGTGGGTGTCTGATTTGAATACCATTTTATACATTTCCACATGATTTTAATCATATTCCCAGCTACTTAAAAGCAACACATTATGATGAACATGGCTATCATGCTTAGTCATAGGTGTGATTGGCAAAGGACAAAAGAGCAGGAAAATATACGGCTCCACGATGTCTCTCTTCACATATATTTTGTTCCGTTGTCGGCTTCAGCTAAGAAAGAAATAGTTCGCCTCAGGTGTCCACAATTCTTAGAACATACAGTGTTTCCCCTAGATTGTTCTGGTAACTCAGCAACACTAGGGGGGTCCGGGGGCATGCCCCCCGGAAGAAAATTTGAAAAATAACCCTTTAAATGGTGACTGCTGGTGAGATTAAAAAAAAAAAAAAAAACATTTTCAGAATTTCAGAATGAGAATCTAAGACATGAGACATTAGAGAACTTTTTAAACATTATTTTCTTTATTATTATAGATTTTTATGGAAACAGAATCTGTTTTAGAAGTCAGTGGGCCACCTGACATGGAAGTTACTGAGAAAAAAATCATAATTTCTGCTTACAAGTAGTACAATAGTACATTGTAAAAGTACAATAAAAAGAGCTGTGTCTCATGTGTCCAGTTTACTGACACAATCTGCTGCTGGTTTGGAGTCACTGGGTCACATGACATGGAAGATATAGAAAAAACTGCAATTATTTTGTATTAATATATTTGTGTTAAGTAATTTAATGACGGTCCCTAAATGAGTCTCAGTGATTCAGCACGAGGCTCTGGGAGGTGAGCTGACCGTCCTCCTGCTGCTCACACTGGACGAACCTCAGTAAAGTCTCGGCTGGACCCGAGTAGAGCTTAGATCGGGCCTAAATAATCAAGCCCGGCCCGTGCACGTTGTGTCCGAGCCCGGCCCGACACATTAACTGTAACTGTAAAGCTGACACAGGCTGTCACTGCCCACGCGTTACTCTCTGACCACTGTTTTCAGTAACGAGTAATCTAACGCGTTAATATTTCCAAACCAGTGATCACTGTGCGTTACTATTATTTTTGTCATTTTCCTTAGTAAAAAAATAATAATTTCTGCTTTCTTCTTGCGTCTCGGGGTCACGTTTCCAGGACGAGGATAACTCACACAAGTCACGTGTAACACCACGCAGCGACACAAACACAAACAATGGAGGGAGGAGAGAGATGCGTGTTTTCTAGCTGGAAATACACTCATTATTTGAGTTATTAAAAAAACAAAACGCAAATGCTTGATCAAGAGCCCGACCCAGCCGAAGACAATGGCCTGTTGCAGCCTTTGAACGCAGCATCATTACACAAACTGTCCGCGACTCACAGCGAGAGTGGGTTCACTTGATTACTAACCTGGCATAGCTGGTGTTGCATCAGCGGGCGGAGTTTGCCATCAAATTAATGTAAAATAAGCACATCAGTATACGCCAGGGTAGATTAATCAAGCGGACATGTTTGAGTATCGGACCCTTGAGAGCTACTGCGTTCGGCTGGATTAAATAAAAGTGGGGGGGACAAAAACGGGATTTCGGAAAGTGGGGGGGACATGTCCCCCCTGTCCCTAGTGGATGTTACGCCTATGCTAGCGACTCGAACACGTCTAATCTTTTCTACCACTTAAAGACACGCTGGGATATATATCGTTATCGGGACATAAAATTAGCTATATCAGGATATAACATTTTGTCCATATCGCACAGCACTAGTTCAAGTCACCACTGAATTTGTTTAAGGACACCGGGAAGTCGGACCATCTCCATCCATGATAATGGCGACCAAAACAGGTATTTTGAGCCAAATCATGTTTTCCTAACCCTCACTAATGATTTTGTGAGTAGCATGAGCAGAGCATAAGCACCATGTTGTGATAAGTTAGAAATAGAAAATGCAACCTACAAAAACTTCAATTTGCAACGTAATGAAATGTTCAGTTTTAACTTTGTGGCTTTGCAGACACATACTTAGCTAACATTTATTTGTGTTGCTAACAAACTACTGCACTAGACAGTTAGTTGGCCTGGCATACAACTGTATGCAGTTTTTTAGTGCAGAGCAGACAAGGTAACAATTTGATACATTCATTACACTTACGCTCTTAAGATGCTTTATATTTCTCTTACAGCCCCATACAGGCCAAATCCAAAGCTTGAGATGCCCGCTGTGCCTCCTTATAATTGCTCGCCCATGAACAGGCAATCACTTGTTCGGGATGAGTTAAATCTGTCGGTTATGCCAGCTTTAAATGACAGGCACACTTTGTATGTTGAGGCAATGCGCTGTTTGCTCTGTGGTCAGTTCAGGATGTGGGACTGGCTGCTCTGCTGTTTGAGGCTGTTGAAGAGAAAGGGCGAGATCTATCAGATTAGCTCTTCCACGCCGTAGGTAATAATCCAGTGAGCGGCAACATTTCTTTATCTGGGTTTTGGCTACAGGCCATAGTAGCCTGTGGTTCATTAAATAAAGCCCTTGCTACATAGAGTAAACACCTCATACAGTATAAATTAACTCTGCTTCTTGAGGGTGCAGAGAACTTGACAGGTTATATAACCACTTTTCGTTATGCTAAATATGTAAGTGTCACACATCTGCATGGGCCAGCTGTTGTTCTGAAAATTATTCAAAAATTAATTTAGGACAAAAATGGTGAGGTCATCCTTGTGGTTATCCTGTTTAAACACCTCATTCCTATCCCACCTATACCTTTCATCCTGGAGTCTGACTCATGAGAAAAACTGAGTTTGAAATTGTTTCATTGGATTTATGTATTTGAAAGGATCATGTCTCTATGCCCATTTTTTGGACTTATTTTATTGGACTTCTTATACTGGATTTGCTACATTAGTACTGGATCCGTTATAATCCTATTGTATAATTATAATCCCATTGCTGTATTTTGTACTAACTGTTACAACTTTCTGTTCATGTTTCAAATTTTCCACTTTCCCACCTCCCTGCTGTCTGACGAGGATTTTTTTCTTCCTTTAAATTTATCCTCCCAAGGTCTTATCTTAAGGTTTTGGGGGAATTTTTACCCCCTGCTTTAATAGAGAGTTTATGATGGGAACTGTTGCTGGTGTGGGCCTGGGAAGCCCAAGATGTACTGCATGTTGCTCCACGGAGAATGTAGTAGTTTTCACGGGTAATGGTTCAGGCATCATTAGCTCCAGTTGAGATGTCTTCTATAAACATAAAACCAAGACTGCAGAAACCCGGTATTTATAATTGGCTAGCAGGTATGCAAATAACTGACTAAATAATCAGACTGAACTGGCATTGCGACAAACTTAATTAATTACAGCCTGACATTGTGTTCATATAATCACATGCTCAACATGTTTAATCAACTCCATTTTTTTGGTTCCAAACAATCAATAACAAGAGATGTATTTATCCAAACAATGCCATTTTCAGTCACCAAAGAAGTTGCTATAACAACCGATGCATTCACATTTGTACCTTTATATACAATACCATATAGAGATAACGGTGACTGGAGCTCCAGACTGTGTTTCAACATTTGCAGATGTGAAACCACTGGCTATCTTTAAGGAGATCTCGGGATAATTTCTTGCAGTGTTTGTGGTGACCAAAGCAGGTATGTCAAGCCAAAACATGACGTCTTCATCACCCATATCATGTGGTTTTTGGGCCAAAACTTAGCTAGACCACAAGCGCAACATGGTCTTGGGTTACACAATACTGGAAAGAGCTGATATTGCCATATTTTGGTTTTCTACAGTTTAAATCACAACATGACAAGCTAGAGGAATGTTCACCAAATTACTGGAATAGCCCTATTTGGAAAGATTCAATCATTATAATCAGAATTATTAAGGTGATTTTATAGGGAAGTGAATTTTATCAAACAACCAAAGCAGACCCTGCAGTGTTAGATGCATTCATCAAGAGCGAGTGTGACTGGCGGTCCGCTGAACTACAAAGAACCCTTAAATCTGACTTTAATAGACATGCTCCTCTTGTTGAAGTGCGCAAGTTTTCAGTTTGTTTCAAGCAGGAAAGGAAAGTTGTTGCATGAGGAGTTTGAGTCAAATTGCCTTATATGACATTGCTCAAGCACACTTTGCGATGTCGATGTTGCAACATGTAGGAACGTACATTTTCAACGTATCGCTAGTTTGTAGTCTACTTATAATGGGGAAATGTATTCTTGAACACATTTATTGCGACTGTGATGGCTGTAGAGGTTCCGAGGAGCAGTTCTCTTTTTTCATTGAAAAAAAATATATGGATAAAAGATCTGACTTACAATGACTTGTACAGCTCATTCTAGATTGTCCTCCTTTTCTGGCAGTGCTTTTTATGCATATGGCTTGCGAGCTCTGTAAGATGATGTAACATTCTTTTCTTCCCACTTTGTCATTTTCCACTTTGTTCTGGGTGCACTTTGATGCTTTGTTATTTATTTTTTTCAGGAATAAAAAATATATCACCAGCAGCTGATTTATACCTTCAATGTATGAATACAAAATCATAATTCTAACAAACATGAAAACAAACACTCACACAAACATCCTGTTTATTCATTCTTGACCCTCTGGTTAAAGTGGAGGCTGTGGTTACTCATTGAAGGTGCTTGTGCACACCAGTGACAGCCAAACAAAGAATCCTGAGCACAAGCACACGCATTTTCTAAGTGGACAAGTGAACACGTATGCACTCATGTACACGCACGCACACAACCCTCATCATGTCCTAGTTACACTGGGGATTTAGGAGAGTGCATACACTGGAGCCCCGGGTCTTAACAGGACATGAAAGGGCCTGCGCCAACAGGATGCCACTGCAGGAGACTGCCCTCACATTTGATGTGGTAATCCTGTCATGGGGACACCAAAGCTGGTTAGGTTTAACACGCTGCTGTGGTTCTGATTCATGATGGCCAACAGCACTGTGGCACTGACAACAAAATATAGATCAGATCAGACCATGCTTGTGTATTTTGCTTGAAATTTAAAATTTAACCACAGTAATGTGACACTAATATGGTCCATTCTGACGACTGAGTGACTCGAAACAGGAATATTTCAGATTAACCGAAGACATGAAGGACAGAATGAAGGAAGGAAGGAAGGAAGGAGAGCTCTTATATAAAGATATGTAAATGCATGTATGATTCATTTGGGAATCTGTGCCTATAACAGCAGAGCGCAGTTTGTCACATCTGTATAACATGATGTACAGTCCACATAAACAGTGTCAAGAGTTCACTATCAGCACAACCTATGCGACTGCACAACTGCAGCAGTAAACAAGCATTTGTTCATAAATAAATGCAAACATACACACATAAGCACACACACTGTATGGAGGGTGAATTCTGAACACAAAAGTCTAACCACGAGTCCTTACAAGAGCGCCTAGGGCAGTGAGTCTGACTCCAGCTAGAATAGTTGCTGCTTTCACCGCATCTGCTGCTGCAGCCGCAGGATTAGATACAGCTGAACCTTCGGTGTTTCTGCCTGTCTCAATGGTGTCCCGGAGTTCCCTGCTGCGCTGCTTAACCTCTAAACAACAGATAACATCACTGACAGGTTCACCACTTCGAGTGACTGAGATCAGTGATACAGTTTTTTCTTAGTTGGGCCCATTATACCTGTTTGGTTTCCAATTTTGAGATTATACACAGTCACTAGTTTTTGGTGCACCTAGCTCAAAATTGATGCAGTCAGCCCCTCAATAATTCATGAAGGTTATAATGTTCAGTTATTGTTGAAACTGTTTAGGAGAGGTAGCTGCTGTGTCCTCAGCTTCAGTTGTGAACTAAAATCTTCAAAAAACAATACAGTTTTAGAGGATAAGATTTTGTGTCAGCTCTGCAACTTGTATTTAGTGCCCATATGCAGTGTTGTCAATTAGTCTAAATGGTTTGAGGGCCTGAATATAACACCCGTTATCCAAATACAACAAATAAACTCGCATCCAGCCGACATGTTTAATGCAGGATTGTTATGTGTTTCAAAAAAAGGAAAAAATCGGGCTGTTATAACAAAACTGATTCCCAAAATCTAAAATGCGAGAAACAAAAAGGCAGGTGACACAAAAAGCTGGCAACAGTTAGTCAAGAAGAAGAATCCAAGAAAACTAAACAGCGATACAAAGAGGGAGGACAAACCATAAAGCCACTGGCAACAAATCAGGAACACAAAGGACCTGAGCCGTTCCTTGCTATCAATTTTAGTGTGTCCTCAGTTTATAGGTCTCCAATGTGAAGTGCGCGAAACAACACTAATACATATTAGGCCTATTGTGGATTATTATGGACTATTGTGGCAGTGGATTGTTGCTCTGAGTGGATTATTGTTAACTCTACTGAGTTAGTTGCAATCTGTCTTTACCACATTTATTAGATTATTTATTGTGACAATATAATTTGAACAAATGTGCCTACATTCCTACATTTTAGTTATGTTTTTGATGGATTACTTTGTCAAATTAAAGTAAATTTAAAGTAAACTAAACTATATATGACTGTTAGTTCTGTCCACAGATTATAGGTTAAGACCATATCAACAGTTAGACACAAGTAGTCCACTTTGTAATACCGTGTGAAATATACACAAACATATTCCTTTAACATCACATAGTCTTTGTACGAGCAATTCATCTTCAGCACCACCAGACCAGGATGTTTAAGTTTAAAAATGTTTTACGATTTAAAATAAACATTTTTGAGGAACGCTGCATCAGTTTCATTTATTGACATATAGAGGATCCCCATTGTTTACTTTGTAATATAATTTTCAGTTTAATCAGTTCAACTTGCTCGGGTGGGTCAACTTAAGATGTTTGATTTTAATTTGATAGAGGTTTTCACGACTTTAGCCTGTTTTCCTCTTAAAATGTAATAGACTGTTGCATCATTGTGGGTCACCTAAAAGGGTTATGAATCTATCCATCGTAGTTTGACAAAATAGGGGCCCCCAACTAGCATCTTGCATGGGGCCCCTAAAAAGACAGAAACAGCCCTGCAAAGGACACATGATGGCTAGAAACACATACACAGGAATGATTAACAAGAACACAGATTTGCAGGGAAAAGGGCAGGAAAGCATACAATGACAGGACGTGGAAAGTAAATCATGAAACATGAGGATATAATCTACAGAGCCCATGACAACGATGAGGCGATTCCTCTTTTAAGCTAACTCAAGAATTGTATTTATTTGTTTGTTATGATTAGCCAGCAGGCAATGGTTCCTGTAACTCCAAACACCTTTCAAGTCTAACCAAGAACTACACTCACAGCCATATGGGCATCCAGAGCTTTCAGTCACTGTAAACAGTTCTCCTTTTCACACTGACTGTATGTGTAGTTGCTTTACAAAGGCATCTTTTCACAGACAGCATTGAGAAGAGGGATAGTAGCAGTGACCCCTAACTCTTCCGATGTGCATATGGCAGGTTAGAGTTGTATGAAGATCCTCTGAAAAAACTCACACTGGAAATTCTGATTTCAGCATTTGGGCTGACTCACCCATATGCAAATGTAATATATGATATAAATGCCCCTATATCACCAGTGATTCTGCCATATAGGTTACTTTTAAGGCAATATAAGATTATAATTAACATACATCCTTGGTTAAATGGAGATGGATGTTTATAAAATATATGACATACGTATTGTAATAGTTGTGTATGTACATATATGAAACATGTCTATATGTTGAATTATATTTGGTGTTATATGCTGCTGCCATATGTTAAAGTAAAGAAGATAGATACGTTTACAATACATATATAAAAAAAAAAAACATAGCAATGTATGCTTAAATTAAAATGTTGTAAGCTGAAACACCACTCATTCAGAACCAGTTGTGTGCATCCCAAGTATGGGCTATGACACCAAGCGGGACCTTGTGAGAAAATAAAATAGCCTCAAAACCTGCAGTTTCAGTTGCCAGAATACAAAAAAAGTGTAGTTTTAGCATTTTAAATTGCTTTCCTTTTGTTTACTGCCTAAAGACTGTATTCAATCTTGGAAGTGGAGTCAAGTGGTTTTTGATCTATCAGAGCATGTAGAGGCCCTCCAGCAATGCATGTTAATGTAGGCGCAGTGACTTTAATTAGCCCTTCCACTGGCGAGGTCCACCTGCTTCATTTTCAATTAACAGTCATACAGTTGACTCCAGAGAGCAGTGTTCTAACCTTATTAAAGATAGAGTGAGTTACAACAATCCAGAAAGAACTGACTCACTTATTTGAAGCAGATTTTTTGCCTACCATATCGCAAGTACATTATAGGTATGTACTCTCTATCTGTCCTCAAACTGTCTGGTTGTCACAGTGGAAAAAGTTGTGTACAGAGTACAGCCCCGAGTCAAACACTGTGATTCATCTACGCCTCTGTTATTTAGTGATTCTCTGCCCAAGAACACACATTAACTTAATTTACAGTCTCTCTTATTACATTTCAGAGAAACAATGTGACCCTCTGTGACTCACTGTGTTTGAAAAGAAAGTGTTAATCACTGTCAGTCCTGTAAGATGACTCATACAGCAACCACTTCATGGAAGAAAGAACATTCAAAATATACAAAAAGGGCAGCGGATGGCATAGCAGTGAAATTGAAGTCACATTTACAAAAGGGTTCAATAAAAAAAGATGCACTTCTGATGATGAAACAGGATACTGGGACACCACGCTACCTTCCCTCCACAGTCTAAGAGCCTTGATAAACAAAGCTCAGAGCTAATCTGAGTCTAGACAGAGGAACAGCCGCAAAGTCCTTGCAAGATGATTTCAGGGTCTGTTCAGGTTCAGGTTGATTCAGAAGCAGAAAACATGATTCAAATACTAACGTTAGAATTAAACTCAATAGAGATTGTAGAAGAATGTTCATACTAAGGGGCTGAGGATTTTTGGGGCCTATCACCAATCACGGATTGCTGGAAGCAGAATCGGCCGATACAATCATGATCACCGATCAAAAGGACTTTTCTTTACTTTATTGTGATGAATAGCTGTTAGTTATTCATAGAATAGTAATAACACATTTATATTTATTTCATTTTGATAGATTCAAAGAAATTGGTTCAAACCAAAATGTAAAGTTATTTGTAAACTGAAAATAATTTAGTAGCAGAATTTGGGAATAATGTAAAAGTGTAATTATAAACTTACAGTACTTTTACCTCCAAACTGTACTCAACTGAAGTACCTCAGTACATTTATTTACTGCAAACTTGTGTTGGCACATTAAAGTGCAGCTCTGTTCAACGCCTTGTCTTCCTCTGAACAGAAACTCTCTGTCCTGCTGTGTGTTTAGCTCTGCTGTAAGCTATTAGCCAAACACACTGCATGACTCTAACAGCTAACTAGCTCTCTACCTGCTGATTTCAGTACAGACTTTCAGTGCCCTCTTGGTTTAACCATCGCAACATATTTGCGAAGTCCTGCCAGCCAGTAGTTTGTGACTGAGGGGTTACGGTGGCGCAACGCACTTCTTTATAGTGTTAGGTCTTGCGCTCAATAGCCAGTCAGTGGTTGTAACTAGCGCTGACACAGCATGAGAAGAGCGCTTAGTAGTATTTGGTCGAGGCACCCTTAGTTCATGCATTTAAATACTCATGTTTTCTCAACCAGCTTCTAAATATAATTTTAGGTTTAAGATCATTTAAACGGACACATCGTTCTCACAGAGTCATTAAAGCTTTGATCACTTCACTTTATGTAATGGAATTTTATCTGTGCTCTTTTCACTGGTTTGAGGTGGCTGGCTCAGCTAGAAGAAAGACTTTGTCTTTAACTTCTCGGCCGCTGTTAATCTGATCAAATAACAGTTTAACACAACTCTATGAAGCGGACTATCTGAGCTTTTGAACCGCTTGACTAAATCATGAAAAGTCTTAAGAGTTAAGAATAATTTACAACTGACTTAAAGCCAGTGGTTGTATGCAATTTAAAATCATTGGTGCAGGCACTACCCGCATACAGTATATGTATTATGCCTCATTAAAAATTGTTTAGCTGGATAATTAGGGCAATAAATAGGGCATGGTAAATTGAATGTAACAATTAGTTGTGAAGGAAGAGTAGGTCATTGGATCCTTTTCTGACTGAGCGATACTGCCAGTAGAACATGTTCCCATCCCTGCATCCTGTGTGGGTTCAATAGCATCCTGACTTTTTTTTTACCCAACATTAGTTTGAAATTGAGGTCTAAATTTTCACCAAGGACTATTGTCCTCTTTGCATTCTGGGGTCTTTTTAAAAGAGAAGGGAACTCCTTGATGTTCGTATTTGAGAAGACATATGAGTTTTGGGATATGATGTTTCTAACTGTGAAATCACTATAATTATCAGAGATGATGAGGAAGATGCTCTGGTGCTAACTAGAGAGCTCAGAGACAACATTTTATAACTGGGTCATGCTATGACCAGAGGTGGCTGTACTTCAGTATACTTTTCAGGTATTCACACTTTACTTAAGTATTCATTTTTCTGAGAACTTTTTACTTTCACATTTCAACAAAAATATCCATACTTTCCACTCTTTACATTTTCAGAACAGTAGTGTGGTGTAATTGTGCAGGGACCCTGCAGCCTTCTGCCTGCATATTCTTATTTTCTCAGTATATTGCTGCACAGGATGCCTAAGCAACCCAAAATGTTGGTATTTGTCCCATGTCATATGTCCTGGGAGTGAGACTAAATAATCAATTATTTTTTTGGTGTGTTTCTACACAGCTCAGTCAAATCCTGCTGATTCCACCTTAAAGTTTAACCTTCTTTAGATGATATTAATAGGACGTGAGGTCCAGTTAACTTTGCAGAGAAATGGACGTCAGAAATGTCTTCAGAGGGATATTTTTGACTCAGAGCCTGTATATTTTTACTTTTGAGTAAAAAGTTGAATCAGTACTTCTGCCTTTATCAGAATCTGTTTTCATTTCAGCCACAAGCATCTTTACTTCTTCTTGAGTTAGGAATGTGTATTTCCTTTTACCACCTTTGGCTGTGACAAGCATACGGTAGCAGCAAGGTAGCTTTCACTGGGAGATGTCTCAAAGTTCTGGAGCCCGAATCTCTCTTTCCATTACGTTAAGAATATTAACTATGCTTTGCATTTCAGAGACGAAGGGGATGGGGACATTGAAGTCTTGGTCAGTATAAATTAATATAGGGAGGCAAGGTTTTCTAACAGGTGAAAAAAGATCTCTTTCAGCTGACCTCAACTTTTACATTTAAAGTGATGTTATAGGTGGTATGTCTGAGGCAGACCCAATAATTTAGGTGCAAATGTGCCTTCACTAAATGTATAAATATGGTTCAGGGGCTGTTTAAGCAGTTGTCGTTTGCACAGCAAAAGTCCCATTTTATCTCTGCTTTAGCTGTCACAACAGGTGAACTGGTTAATGCAATATCTGGCCCTTTTTCCTGATTATGTCTACAGCTAATTACATAATTAGCCGAGGTTCTGTACCCATAATATGTCCCACACATCTGTTTATTCCAACCACAGGCAATAGGTGTAGTTGGTATGCAATTCATAACCTGTCCCCATGACAACTGTTTTACCCAATAACCTTCATGATTTTTACCGCCCAGCGTGTCTGTGTGTGAGTGTGTGTCTCTGTTAGTTCGTTAGCACTCCCTGCAGTATGTGCGATTCAGTTATATATCATTATATCGTACAATTCATAGGATCTTACAGTTTAGACACAGATCTTCAGACATGCAGCTTCAGTGTGAGCACGTAATGGAAAAAAGTAATGAAAAACAATGATTCAAATCATCAAAATCATTCTAGCTGGCTGGTTTTAAAAAAAATGTTAATACAAATGTTAAATATGAATTACAAAATGAGCCCACATGGATGCATCCAGATAATGTGCACTTGTAATATCTTATTATTGAGAATAGTCTTTCTTTCTTGCTGATTTCTACAAAGCATGGAAAACTAAATCAAGGACACAGGACAGTTCATTTCAAATTTGCATTATGGTGCCAGCCTGTGTCTTATGCAGTTTGTTAAAAGATCATTTGTTATCAGCTGTAATCAAGTTAAAGAAGATGAACACATTCTAAACATTGAGCCTTCTAAATTTTGACCGGAGTGACATGAAAACAGCAATGGCCAACAGCTCCTGCTTCCACCAAGGTAAACTGACAAGAGCACAAGGCCCTGCTTGGTGGAGCTCTGGTTCTCTGTCCTGCTCTGGCTGATCAGACTTTTTTTTTAACCCGATACTGAGCTCAGCAGAGCTGCTTCAGTTTCACACTAATATTGATGATTAAATGTGTACACAACACCCATGAACTACTGAGAGGCTTTAACATTTGAAGTGGTCTTTTTCACCTTTGCTCTTCTCTGCTCTTCAATTAGAGTGCCAAATACACTGTGAAACACCACAAATGAATGTTAATATCATGGAAGATGACCTTTTATGATAGTATTAAAATATGGGTTATTGAAGAGGAAAATTTCATTTTTAATTAAAAAGTTCATCCCAGTGCCTAAAAATAAAGATAATAGACTTTTGTACTGCAAAAAATAACACTGGCAACATTTCTGTAAACTCTTAACAGTTATAGATGCAGTTTTGGGGAAGAGAGTTTAATCAGAAGAGAAAGATCTACATTGACTTTTTTTTATGCCTTAACAAACTAAATAAAACAGCTATCTTTGTTTTCAGGACTGAATAAACTGATTAAACAAATTGATCTTAAAGCACAACGCAATTTATACTGTTTTACTTTGTTTCTATTTGGCAGACCCTGACAACTTGCTAAAACACTGTTCTAGGGACCTTATTGTCCTCTGAGAGCAGATTGTTTAGTCAGTTATTGATTTTTTTTTTATTTCTGAGTTTGTATTTATATCTCATTAATATTGTAAATATTAAAGTTCTAATTTCTTCTCTAAAACTACACATTGCCCCTATGATGGACCAGTGTGTCAGATTTGTCTGAAACCTAGTGGTGTGGTTACAGGCTGCAACCAACTGAATACCCCTCAACTCACCCTGCCCTTCCGAGTGTGTAGGAGAATCTAGGATGGCTGCAAAAAACAAGAAAGGTCCTCCCTAAAGTTAGTGTTTGTTTTTGTCCTTTGTGCTGTAGAAATGTTGCAACATGGCAGACTTTATGGAAGAGGAGACGCTCTCTATACAGATTTAAAGTACACAAAAAAATATACACAACAATTCTCACTTTCAGGTGATTATACACCAATGAAAACATAATTAGGAATGCTACATATCATTTCTGCTAGCAGGTGGACAATAGACATTGAAGTTATTGAGATCAGCTTCCATGTTCCATGGTATTTTCGCTCTTGCTCAAGAATGAGCAACGTGATTTCAAGGTGAATCTGAACTTGACCTATTAAGACCTCATGATGTAAAAACTGAAATAACTAAAAGCAGTTCAGAATGTTTGGAAAAATAGAGCTGCACCTGTGCCCATGTAAGCATCTGCTGCCCTTTGCAAGTCGTTGGACGTAATAGCTGCCGAGGGACTCCAAATCTGTAAATAATTTATTATTCAGGCAGAAAATCAAAGATGGATAACGGAGGGGTCAACACTGCGATAGCAACTCGATTATGTCCCTGGACGAGCTACAGGCAAACGAAACCATCACTTTGAGCACCTCAGCATTCCTTCCTCTTTTGACGACACCTAAAGTACACACACACTAAATTAAAGGCCTGTGTCCTAAACTTGTTTTTGGGTGGTCCCACTGTTGAGGCAAAAAGTTAATTTCATCCATCTCTTCTTCAATAGAACAGAACGGCCATGAATACACAGAGACACAAAAAAACTAATATAATAAACTGTTTGTATATGTACATGCCCAAACTGCAGCGAGAGTGTGTAATGTGTGAGGCATCTGCGAATCTTCAGAAAGATAAATAAACAATGTTAGGCTTAATTACATCTACATAGCTAAACCTAAATAATATATACTTTTTGTCTTTGACACACTATGTTTACTCTCCCATTGGACTGTTGCGATGAAGCAGCAACATTGGATTTCAAATGCCAAGACTACTGAGCAGTTTTAGTACAGCACATTCATGCTAAACAAACCATGACCTGACTAATGTAAGCACAGATGGAAGTTTCATACACAGCTGGTTTTGTGTCCCATCCCAAGGGTAAACATACCGTTTGGGGGAGAAAAAGGCTCTATAAACAGATGCTTCTCTGAGAGGTAAAGTTACTAAAGCAACTTTATAAAATGAAAGTTAGATTTGACAAAATTAATGCATGCATTAACATCTGGATTTACAGTGAAAAAGGAATAAATCTGTTTAATGACTCTGCGGTGCCCAGGATACGACACTGGAATATATCTAACGTTATGCATCAATATTAAAACCCAAACCGGATATCATAAAAATATTCTGTTCCACACTTTTATAATTCATGGAATAAATGAGTTTAAATCCCCTGCATGTTGGTGTTAATTGGATTGTTCTTTCTTTCAGAAGACATTAAATGAAGAATATGCAAATGTGCCTAGATGTAAGGCCATAAATTGACCGGCAAAATGTCCAGTGAATACTGCAACAGACTCGCACCCCTTCATCAGTACAACACGAATAAACAGGGATGGAAATGAATGAATAATTTACAGTGGGGTTGGCATCAGTATTGATTGACCTTAGGCTAGTTATAGGCATGACTTGAGCGCAATTTGTTCCTTTAGATTCATCTTAGATTCTTCTTTACTCCAGTGTCCAGCCTAATGATCACACAGTGACGTCACAGCATTGATGCAGCATGATCACCACATTCAGCAAATTAAGCTTCAAGTCAACTTGATACAAACCTTATGAACCAAAGCAGAAATATCACATAAATGGAGCAGATACTGTTGCACTGCTGGAGAGGACAATTTTATTAACTGATCTCATCCAAAGACGAGAGTTATCTAACCTTGAGGATTGACTGCAGAAAAGCTCTAAGTCCTCCAGTTTCTAGGTCACATGGAGACCAACAGGAAGCACTTCATGGTGTTGTGGATTGAAGGAGTCTCTCTGCACTGGGGGATTTGAATTACATAAGCGTGGCTAAGATGTATTTTAAAAAAGTAGGAAAATCTCCAAAGGGAAGCAGCACCAAATGGTCAGTTCCTTGTTGTGCTCATAGCAGTGGGGTTAGCTTACTTCAGACACAATGGCCCCTGCATTTTGTGATTCAGTGCTTTGAATAATGCACTAAATAGGATTTCCTTGGACACACTGGTTTATTTCAGCTTGACTGCCTACCCACATAGATGAGTTAAGCTCACAAGGCTCTGCTATGCTAAAGCAAGGTAAACACCTTTTACCTTCAGGCATATATGCAAACCACACCATGTCAACGGGAAACAGTGGTGGGCTAAACAGCCTGGTGATGAGCAGTGAGGCAGGAGCTGAGGCAGATTCCAGTACATGCTGTGGCTTTCTGGCAGCGTCGACTGACAAGCTGCTCAGGGGATACAGCAGCCAGGCTTTGTGGAGCAGTTTGGGCCCCAAATTTAGCTTGAGATGGGAAAATACTCTAATTTGAACTGCAACTGAAGATATAGTGGTGCCCAGACTGCTGGTAGTGGTGCTACAGGAGCTGGTAGAGACAGGTGCCAACAAAACCCGGGAATAAAAGTTAAATGCTAAATATGTTTCTGCAAAAACTGAATGGTTCTTTATGCTGCAAGTTTTAAGTTTGTTTAGGTTGAATTTTCTACTTCTCTTGTCCCGCGCAAAAAACACTTGGTTAGAGTAAGGAATACATCATAATTTTACAACATCTTAAAATACCTATTTTGCTCACTACAATCAGAAAATTAACGGTTATGGTTGGACTTCCTGTGAAAAAAAGCCTGTTTTGGTCTCCACAAGAATGTCTGGAAATGTCCCCAGGTGTGCTTAAAAATATCCAGCAGTCTGACTCGTACTGTGGTAGGCCATTTGGAGGCCTTGTTGACCTGTACACCACCATCCCATCCACCTCCTGGCGTGGCAGGTGGCTTATAAGCATATGATGTGAATGTGATACAAATGTCACCCCGGGCCATATCTGTGGTTTGCAGAAACATTAAGTGCTAACATTATATCCTGGCAACTGGGCTGAAGTTAGTGAGGACTTGCTATAACAGAGGATGTCTCCTTGTTTACCACATGGATGTAGTTTGCAGGTGCAGGTTTTCTGTGAGGGCACAAGCTATGAATAATGGCAACTGAGATGATTACATCCTGTCTGCTGGTGATTTAACAAGGAAACTTTCACTCACTGCTACATGACAGAGTCTAGTGATTGGTTAATTAATCAGACAGACTCCAGGCCAGCTACTGGAAATGCTACAGTCTGTGTAGAGCATCACGATGCACACTGTTGTTTACATATTTCCTGCATAAAGTACACCCACACACACACACATATTATATATATATATATATATATATATATATATATATATATATACACATACACACACACACACACACACACACACACACACACACACACACACACACACACACACACACACAGCAAAGATGTGCAATGTATTGAATTGATGTTCAATGGTGGCCAAAGAGAAATCCTATTCTGGCACCTCTCCCCTCGGTTGCCAGGTTTACAGTTCATCATTAAAGTTATGTGGAAACACAAAATCAGTTCTGTCCTCTACTTTTAACTCCAAGTGCAAGCTGCTGCAACCTGCTAATAATCCGTTATATTTTCGCATTGTGTCCACACAGAGAGGATTATGGTAAACAGTGTTGCAAGGAAGATGCATACTTCACAACTCAGGCTTTGTTATCTTAGCCATGTTTTTTGAAATATGAGTCCACATGTTTGACATATCAACGTGGGACAGACTGTCATCGACGCTCTTTAAAAACTGCAAATCTGATAGGAAGTCTTTGTGCCATCTCAGCCAAAAGTTATCAAACACTGTCGATTTTGTCAGTACAGAGTCACACAGCACTCTAATAGTGTCAGATGTGTAAAAGACTCCCAGTTCCCAGACGAATGAGCAGCAAAAGGAAAATCAGGCAGAGGAACTGGAAACTACCACACAACAGAACATCATCATATTTTTACCATTTACCAGCACATCTCTCTATAGCACGAACCACACTGTGCACATCTCGTAAGCAGCTGTCCACTACAATAGGTGTCTGGCCCTCTTTTTTCATATGTGTTTCGTTTTCCTTCAGAGCTACATTTTTACTTTGTGTTTTTGTGAGAGACCAGAGCATCCATTCACAAAATTAACTCATTGTATGTGATGCATCAGTGGATATGTGCACTGTTAACTTAGCAAAGCATGGAGTATAGATAAAAGTAAGTAAAAGATATCAAAGAGGGCAAACTAGTCCAAATAAACTGCTAGTAAGTAAAGCAGAGAGAGTCATGGGTATAATGATAAAGTGATGGAGCTGCCTTTAAACACTGAGTTGTTAGAAGGTGGCCACATTGATCTGTTGTGTCTGTCCACGTACATTAATCCTGATTCATTTTCAGAGACAGGTCTCTGTTGAGTGAGCACGGCTGATTACTCATCAGTCTTTGTCAGTTTTCCATCTCTTTTGACAGACAGAATCACCTCATGACAGACGGATTCATCACCTTCTATTAAGCCATGGAGGTGAATCCTGACAGAGCACCATCCTTTTATTTTAAACTCCCCATTAACAGACATCAAAGGAAGATTTCAAATAGCCTAGCAAAATGTTAAAATGATTATAGGCTCCCCATCTTAACTTTTAATTTAATTTAATTTCTTTATTGGAACATTGCATTGCCAAAGCTTTAACAGCGGGTTTTTCTTCCTGTCTTTAGCAACCAAAAAACCACTAGATACAGACATTTCATCATGTGACAGTGCTGTTGGGGAAATATATTAATCACCACCCCAATCGCCAGCATAGGGATTGGTCCAGTATGTTTCTGCAAACCACAGGTGCATTGAGACTTTAGGTTCCTTTATGTTCAGTATTCTATTTTAGGCACAAAAACACTTTGTTGGTTGTATGTTTTGGTTTGCAGTATATGTCTTGGTCACCACAAACAAGACTAGAGTGCCGACTTCTCTTCAAAAATAACTGTTGGGCCTGAAGGTCTGAGTATCATGAAGGGATTTTCAATAGCAATACAGTTACAGATTCCCTTTATTTCAATACTGGTTCCTGAATGATACTTTTATCTCTACCAATGTCATAAAATCTTTTGAAAAAAAGATGACATTACAGATACACATAGTGAGCCAGATTCCTCCAACCCAGCAACCAATCAACAGCACTATTAGATCTTAGCACAACAAGCATGTTGCAGGCTTATTGGCTCACTGATTTACAGAGTGCAGCATTTGTACACCTTAAGGTCGACAGGTGCGCAGTAGAAGACCGCAGGCCGACAAAATCAGGAAAAATTCCATTTCCTTGTAATACAACCTGATGAAGGTCTAAGTACCGAAACGTTGTTGTCAATAAAGTTGATTACAAGTGAAGTGGACAGTGTGCAGGAGTCTTTTTCCTGACTCCTATGGTACTGAAATTTGGTATCAAATGATAAAGCATTTTTTTAAACTCGATATCAAGGCAATTCAGCCAGGATTGAAGTTTGATACCCAGCCATAGTTATTTGTCACACCAACATGGATGGAAATTGTCCCAATGTCTCCTTAAGAATATCCAGTTGTCTCAAACTTAAAAACATTGAAACGCAGTCTCAAACTGCACTCAATGGCTCAAATCCATCATCCCCTCAACCTCACTTTATAAAACTGGTGAAGGTGATATGACACGTGTTGTATAAATGTCATTGTGGTCTATATGTCACGTACAACTCTGAACATATCAGCTGTTTGCAGAAACTTTAACTGGCAACATTTATATTCTGGTAACTTGGCTGCTATCTCAAGCAATCCCTTGCATATTCATGTCGATGTCTGAAACTATTGTCTTGTTCTACAATAATAACAGTCATAGTATGGTTGCAGTGTGCCGACACATACAATATATAGAGCAAAGTCCAACAATTGATTGATTTGGGATTGATTGTTATAGTTTAATGTCTACTGTTACATACTGGAGCACAATTCATAACCTTAATCATAGATTTTAATATCAAGTTCTCAGGTTTAGCCTGTACTGTTAAATTGTCCAAAGGCCATAACCATTTTATTTAAAAATAAAGTTCCAACTCCACAAAGAATACACAGATCGTTGTCAGCACAATGTAATACTGAAACCTTAATAGCGCTCACACACTCCAGGACTGGAGCTGCTGCTTAAACATTAGCTCAGCATGCCCAGTACTAAATTAGCATTCCAGTGCGATTAACTTGTCTTAATGCTTGTTCTTTCTTTGTGCCTGCTGATCTGCACAGAAATCGTGGCTATCAAATAGAAAAACACATGCCAGAATTTAATTAGAGCTGTAACCAAATCCATTTTATGGCATGCCTCATGAATTTCACCAATTTGGCCATGTTACCAATCGCTCATAATTGGCAGTTGTGTCTACTGTTGCACTCGGCGGAGTGATTTCCCAGTGACTGATTACTCTGGCAGGAATAAACTTTCATTTGGGAATAGTGTTTTCTTCTCCCATTCAGACGCTGAAGAATGTTCAGCTCTGGGTTTCTTTCCATGGATTCAAATTCACAGCGTGTTCTCTTAAATCTCCATAAAACCCCCTTCGTCCTCTCACTATACTGTGGCTACACTAACAAAATCAAACTAAATACTTGAACTTAAAAATGAAGATATGTGATGCCTTTCAACACAGAAAATAGCTGTGATTGATTGAAGAACTAAAACACAGATCATTAATTTAACAGTTTTTATTTCTTGAGAAAAACAGTTGGTGCCAGATCGTTTCCTGGCCCTGGCACTGTGCTGAAGAGTCTAATGGAGCGTGGAGAGAGGCCTGGCCACTGCTAATGACTGATTTACTTTCCTTCTAACTGCATCCCCATTTCAACAGTGTTCAACAACAAACAACCCATTAGAGAGGCTCAAAATATTTAGAAACCAGTCAAATAAATCAATAATGGAATCCCCTAAGGAAATCCATCACATTTTTTTCTTTGTGTAATGGATAAATTGACACTAATGTCCTGTCAGCAGTGTTAGTTTAAGCTGACGAAGAACAAAGTCATTTCAGTCAGAAATGTGTCATCAGACATCTGATTATCATTTGCAGATGACTGTGGAATATAAATGCTGTTGCAAAACCAGGTATGGACTTCTTCTCAATGCTCTCAGAATATATATAAGTGAACGTGGAACACGTGGTTGGGTTAGGCTCCAGTATCATATTACATGTTTTCATTTTCATTCTCTGATGAACAGAAGGAAGAGTTTGGTTACTTCCAATGAAGTAACATTTCATCTTCTGGACAGAGCATCTTATTTTATGGTAAATATGTATAAGGAAGTAAATGTTTTCATCATTTGCATTTCATTTTTCAAGTGTTTTTTAAGTGATTATTTTTGAGTAGAACAAGGGTAAGAGTCAACAGCCACACTTACAAAACTTCGAGGGGGTACTAACTGTTGTCATGATACTGGAATTGCAAACTTTTATAGAATACTTGATATTGAAATTCTACATCTTATTTGATAAATGACAAACGATTGACACAACATTGTCAAAACTGCTTTCTTCATCAACCAAAACCGTGCTGTGGAGGAAGCAGGGCTATGCGGGCACCGCGGTAGTGTGGGCGTGTTTGCATGTTATCGGCTATCGGCAGGGCTTCGGACTAACTTTGTCCAACACCATCTGGCCACCACCTCAACAAACAATTTTACTTGTCCCAAAGAGTTTGTAAACTGTCGCAAAATCAACATGTTTCTTTACTAAAGAATTATTGTTAAAGTACTTTTACCTCCAAACTGTACTTTTCTAAAGACCATTTATTAACCGAAAAACTTGATGGATAGCAACAGGTGTGATGAAGACAGAAGGGAATTAATAACAAGACTAATTCATTGAAAACACAATATAAGAAAGTCTGCCAGGAAAGACACCATTGAAAGTATGCAATTGTTTAAACAATTACTTAAGAGTATCAGGAATAACAGAGAGACTTTAGTTTGTTTGCCATTACAACCCAGATAAGAAGTCAACTTGTCAACTTGTCGTCACTAACTGCAGTTCAGTGTGTAACACTTCGTCTTTTGTCAGCACTAACTTTGGCAAAGAAGCACTTTGGGCTAATATTGCTAACATCAGCTAACAAGCTGTTAGGCATCTTAGCCTACCATGTTAGCATGAGAATGTTTGTTAGAACTTAAGCCAAAGTTTTGCAGGTATTTGGCTGATGACTGCTCAAGATTAATAGAAAAGTGGATCATCCAGGCATCTAGACATCTCATTAAAACCACAAATGTCAACTTTGTGGTGATAATCATGTGGTGGGATCGATAAAGACATTTGGCTTTGTCAAATGTCTGAACAAAGTTTCATGGCTGGACCAAGGTGGTGCACTAACAGATCAGCAATGCAATGCCGCTGGTATGGCTAAAAATTGAATATAATCAGACACCATACTGTAAATGCCACAGCCTGTTTCTGGTTCAGTAATTTTATATTAACAGATTTAGCAGAGGGTGTGTAGCTGACATTGGTTATGCCATCTGTTGGCTGCCAGCTATTTTATTTTGATTATTCAAACAAGTCAATAGGCAAGAAAACAATCACCTACATGGAAAAAAAATGGTCAACCACTCTCTGACTCTAAGAGAAGTTTTCCTTTGAATTAGAGGGAGAAGGTCGTTCAGTCCCAGTGATGAATCAGCATTACACAAAGATAGATTTCATTGTAAACACTGTATAGCGATACCATTAATATACATTATACAGCATCACAAATCAAATTAGGATTCAGTTGTATGGGAGAATAGGCCAGTAGTCTCAATTAAATTAAGAATCACAGACAAAGCAAGATAACGATAAAGAAATAGCACTTAAAAAACAAGAAAAGGTTGTTTTCTAGGTGCCGCAAAAGCTTTAAAGTTTAAACCAGTGCCACCATCTGATTTACAGTAAGTTTTGTCAACATAAAACAAACAAATATCTTGCATAAATCAGTTACTAGACTACATCAAAACAGACCACTTTCATCTTTATAACATTTCAGCAGTGAGCCGGAGAAGGAAGAGGATTAGACAGCGTTGAAGTGCTTGTATTTATTTCAGTTCTGATCTGAGATGCAGATGAGAGACTGCGATGTTAGAGGCATAAACATAAATCACCCAGAAAAAGACCAAGACTGAAATGTTACACAGATGTTTTTTTTTTAAAGAACAAAATACTCTTGACTAAATATATGAGGAGTAATGGTGACTGACAGTTTTACGGCCATTCATGAACCTCAATGGAAATCATTCTTGAATTGTTACGAGACCCTTTTGCTCCTCGCTGCTATCCCTGAAGCCATTCGATGTTGTCAATCAAACTAGATCATCTCAGACAAATCCTGCCGCTGAACTGCAACTTTTGACCTCTCCTTCACTCACAAAGCGTGTATGGAGGCTGGTCTCCGTCACTAATCATGTAATTAACTGCTCCTTTGGCCAATAAGGCGCTAATTACATGCAGATTGTGGGTGTGAATTGAGCAAAGGACACAGGTTTGAAGGACAAACAGACTTTAAGGAGGACAAACCTGTGTCCAAGGTTTGTAGACTGCAGAATCAGATAAATATTACTGTTATCACCATGTGTATGCAGTACAGCTGTAGTAGGAGCATGCTGCTATACCAAGTTGTACGTGTGTAGTTGTGTATGTAACAAATAAAAGCCATCTATATTGCACACAATTTACACACCGGGAGCTGGGTTTTCTCGATAAAGTATTTGAATGACTGAAAAATGAACTCCCCACATGCGTTCTTTCATGGGCAGTAATGTTAATAGCTCCTCTTTTTCAGTCATATCTGTAAACATCATCCGAATAAAAATGCACAACTGAGCTGTATCGCAGTCTGAAATGTCTCTCCGAGGCTGCTGTGTCAAATCCTCGGCCATTACTTCACAGTGCTGTGTAACTGTACTGTACTGAAGGGCTTTGATTGATGATAATATTTGTATTTTGTTTTTAAAATCCTGAAACAATGAGTCAGCTGCTTCAACGAAGGCCTCTTTTATCATCTCTCTATCTTGGAAGGATTTCTTTTGCTTAATGACAGTGACTCACCAGTAATGATGCTTCAGTGTCGGCCTTTGCTTGTGAATTCCGCTGTGTGAAAAACGACTGTTGTCCGATTAACTGTGATTTTATTTCCCTCACCTCTCTCTTTCACAGCTCGCTTTTCGGAGGGAAGTCAGTGTTGTACTTTTTATGAACAGTTCGAAAGTGCCTCTCAACATTTCCCTTCTTCGGAATAGCGATGGTAGTTTGACAAATCAGACAAATGCACTCAAAGACATTGAAAAAAAAAGTCCACCCACTCTGCATGGAATGGTCCAGCTGCCCCACTCATTTTTTTAATATCCCTTCTTTTGTTGATATCAATTGATGCCACTAACAAGGTCACTTAGCTCGCTTGTGTTTTGCAGTAGCTAGCGCGTTTGCGCATGCATGGTGACCTGTGACGCGTGATGCGTGACGTGTGACACGTACAAGAAGAGATTGATTGATTGATTGATTGATTCATTTTCCTGCCACAGCAACATATTGGGCATCCCTGTTCTAATAGGATTTCCAATGTGTTTAAACAATCATGTTTCTATGCTGAGCCCTGTTAAATTAACAGAATGTAAGGTATTTAGAACAGGAAAGAATCCTGCTATCCCCGCAGTCAAACAGTATCTCCAGCTCAGACAAGCGTGCTGTGGGTTTAGCCCAATCAGACTGCAGATAATTTGCAAACAGCCTCTCAGAGGCAATGACGACTCTTACCCTAAGTTTGGTCCTGCCTTCATTAGTCAACCCTTCACTGTTTCTAATTGACCATCATTATCAGGTGAAAGAGATAAATCCCTTGAAATGAATCAAAGAATTCATGGGATTAGTCAAGAAACTGCCATACTGCTGAGCCAGTCTTTCGAAGAATTTTCTCATTGGCACTGATAAAGAGTATACTGCATTTCCAGATATATTCAAGAGCATTGCAAATTATTAAAAACATGAAATGAGCACAAACAACACCTTGCCAACAAAATCTTTCCGATATTCCTATTGAATTATAATCAGTTATATTCAAAGACATTCATGCACAACATAAAGAAAAAAACAAGAGAACATACTCTTCAGTCTCAACCCAAGGCCAAAGTTTATCCCAACATGCAATTGGTAAACCCTAACCCGTCATTGTCGTAACAGGGTCAACATTCTATCATTTGTTATTCACACCTAAGTCTCTAATTAATGTGTGCTTCAAGTCTTTGAATGGTTACAGAAACCTGAAGGAAACCCAAGGGAAAATACTAAATTCAACCAGGAGTTGATTCAAACTCACAACCTTCTTTATGTAAGGCAATAACAGCTCGAACCACTGAACCGTCCGTTTAAATTATTCTCGACCAAAAAGAAGAGAGACTGTTTTAAATATCGAACTCAGGGGCCGAGTTCAGTTTCAGATGAGAAAAACAAAATCCACATAATCCCACCAAAGTAAATAAACAGACATGTCACAAACAAGCAATCAATAAGAACTTTGAATAATGTAGGGAAGTGGAGCTATATGGGCAGGTTGATTAAAACACCACAAGACAGATGACTTGGTGAAAGAGGAGGAATGAAAGGCTTACACTGTGTTGCATTGTCCTCCACACAACCCTCTGGGAGCAGTAGAGAAATGAAGAAGAAAGGGATTTAATTGGACATTGGAGAAATAGAGAGACAGAGATGTAGAGAGAGAGAGAGAGAGAGAGAGAGAAAGAGAGAGAGAGAGAAAGAACAGAAGCAAATAATGTCTTTTTGTTAGTGAAGCAAAACGTTAAATGATAAATGGTGCTGCTGTAATATTCCATCCACCAGCCTCATCTCACTGTGAGATTCAGTACCTCAAACCACTTTAGTCACATTGAATTTTACTATGACATCAGTATCAAATCTGCTGCCATCAAGTGTGATCAATGCAAAGATGGGGACCTGCATACAAACAGCAGCGTGACAAAGAAAGTTAGTCTGAAGTGGTTTGATAACAGCTGTTATTTCTTTTAAACTTGGCTAAATATACAAAGTCACTGGAAGCTTCGGTGTCCAGCACGGACTTATTTCAAGTGAGTTGGAAGTCTTACCCTGAGCAACCCAACTCACTTTTCTGAGAGTAATTTTTCTTTTACAAGAGGTTGGCCTGAGAGCATGTACAAATGAATTATTAAAGATAAGGAAACCTGTGGAATTTCTCTAAATGTGCTGCTGCCTTTTGGTAATTTTTCCCTTCACATCTTTGGATGTGTATTTCATGAGGCAGCGAGCAGGGTTTGGTTAGAATTGTCTAACTTTTTCACGCAACCTTTGTAGTACACTTAAAGGGAAATTCAAGTTTTTTAACCTGAGCCTTGAATTTACATCTTTCGGCGTGTGATTCAATGTGTTTCATACTTACCAAGTTTTGTAATCGGCAGATTGCCTCAACAGTGAGCCGTAACACAGCTGAAATGACTGCAATGTAATCCTTTGGGGCAACACGGACTGTCATAATTAGAGTATGTCCACTAGAGGTATTTAGTGTTTAACTGTTTTTGCCACTGACCAGCCGAGGTTGTTATTCTTGTTTATGACATTACAGAAACGATTCATGTGGAGAAAGACCTTTTTGTTAAATAATAAGATCCTTTTAAATATTAATCTTGCTCAAGGAAAAGTCTTGCTCTGAAAACTCACAAAGAGATTTTACCTTCCTAAAGTCATGGCCAACTGTTTAAGTGATTCTTGACAAAATTCTGTAGGAATTGTGTCTATAATATCATCAGACACTTACAGACACTAACAAACTCAGCATGTCAGTTGCAAAAACAAGCACTTTAAGTAGATGTAACTTTGACAGTCGCAGTTGCCCCAAGGGATTTCATTGCAGCCACTGCAGCCAGGTTGTGCCTGCCAGCTGAGGCGATCTGCTTTATTTGGTATTTGGTAGTATGAATTATTTAAACACCAAAAAACAAACAAACAAAATAACATGTCAATAAAGAGCCTAGGTTAAAAGAATCCTTGAATTCGCCCTTAACAAGTTCAACAATTATAGCTACACACAGGAGTACTGACCGCTAATGAAGATAAAAAAAGAACACTCACACAGTTTTTAATCCGTCTCTCCTGTCATTCAATTTATACAGCAAACGGTTGTCAGCTTAGCCTTTTATTTTAAAATAACAATAATGTATTTAGAAAATAGATTTCCCAGTTTGACAGAGGATTACAGAAGAGCGTTTGTTAAATTGATTGGCCAAAGAACACATTGGCCTAACATGTTGTAATTGTTATCATGGCTTTCAGTGGACTAACACTTGTTAAAGGGAAAAATCTATGAATTTGGTTTCGTTTTATTATTAGAATGTAACTCTCAACTCTTTAATTACCAGTCCTCCTTTTGACAGCCACGTGACAATAATGCAGCCTGACGTGGAATTATGGATCAATGTGCTCTCAACAATTAGATTACAACATATATGTCTATGTATTTACATATACAATGTGATATCAATCACAGCAGCATATATTTTCGAGCAAAAGGGGGAAATGACGCAGAGATTTAGGCTACTTGTAGATCAGAGCTGTGGGTGTCATTTAATAACTCGTGAACTTGAGGGCCTCTGTGTAACTATACACTGGAGCCCGACACAGACAGCACATCCTACACACTGTGTGTCAGCGCCATGAGGTAGTGCAATGGATCTTTTTATAGCCTTAATTATTGTCGCAGGCTTGTCATCATCTTGAAGTTTGATGGGTGTATTTCTAAATCTGTTTTAGCCTCTTCAGGATTGATTGTAAGAGCAGTAGAAACTCTTTGATGAAACTTTTTGGTGATTCGTAGGGCCAAAGCATATGGTAAACAACACGTCCAAGGAGTCTATGTCTGCTTTCTGCAACCTCTGGCACTGAGTGTGCAAGAAACTGAATTATTTTATACCATAAGAGCAGCGAGGTGGAAGACAGAATACGCCAGGGTCTGTATGGATCACATGAATATGGCTTTACAATGATTTTTCCTGGAAACTTTGACGGCCTCTACTTTTTTCTGGCCTTTGAACCCTGGTAAAGTTAGGTCTTAAGCTCAGTACGCCTCCACCAATAATATTTCAGAAATTCTAAGCACTTGTCTGTGCAGTTCTGTAAATAAGTCGAGCTGTTAAAGTACAGAGTGAGAAAGCGAGAGTTCAACTTCCTTTTCTCAGTCTCGATCTATTCTCACTCTACTCCTAACATTCATCATTTTCTGATAAATGTAGACCTCTGTAAAAAAACAGGTCATGAATTTGCTGCTTTAGCTTTATCTAGGCTTCAAAGTAAAAGCCCAATAACTAGAAGTTCCGTCGTATTTTCGGTTTGGTCAGTTAGTTTGTTTATCAACAGGATTACAAAAAACTACTGGCCCAATTTTCATGAAACTTGGCAGAAGGGTGTTGCATAGGTCAAGTAGGAACCCATTAATTTCCGGAGCAGGCCTGAAGCAAGGGGCAGATGATTGCAAGATAATGTCTAATACTAAATTCTCTAATACTTAAATCAAGTAGATTAAGTGCAATAGTGACAAAGTGATCAGACTTTAACTGCTACTTCTTAATGGTCTCTCATTTCTCAGGGATTCTCTTGAATTGGGTTTTTGCATTATTACTTATTGTCTGTTCTGTTGACCTTTTTTTCTTTTGTTTTGTTTGTGAAGCCCTTTGGTCCACTCATGCTTTTTTCAAATATGCTCTAGAAAGTTGACTTGACTTGACTCAAACTACACACATATTTTGACAGAATTTTTATAGTTTTGAAAATATGACCAGACATGCAGCTGGGCTTACAGATTCGCATATCAGAGGAAAAGGGACTGTTGGCCTTGGCAGAGGTCCGTGCTCTCAGGGTGACCTAGTTTTAGGAATATATTTCTCACACAAATTATTTGACCTGTTTTCTCTTTAGGGACCTTAGAAACACATATTCAAACATATTCAAATGCATACTTTATATAATTCTGATCATGTTCTTGTTATTCTGTTTTCCATTTATTATTAATAGTGATTTGCCTCTAAACATTGATTCATGTTATTTTCCCTTTAACATTCATTCAGTTATTTATATATTTTCCAGTCACAGTTTACGGTACTGCACCTCCATCTTGCCTTTGTACCTACCAGTCTTTCCAGGCTTGTTCCAGCGGCTGTGGTCGGCCTCTCTTCAGGGGCGTAGGGTCTGAAACGAGTGCTGAACACATCTGAAATGCCGCGCGCTGACCTTCCTATTCCTGATGGCTTTGGTTGGCCACACCCTTGAAAAACCTAAAATCAACAGAGGGAGATACAATTACCACAGAGAGGGGCGAAAGCACAAGGGGGAACTGAAAGAGGATACAGACCAGCTGGTGTCTAAAATATGTTAAGCATTCACAGTATCTTGGGGAAATTGCCTGGTTTTGCAACATTAACACAATATCCCCTTATTATTATGAGATGTGAGCTTCTCATCATAGTACCAAACAGTTAGAAACCAAGTTATCAGCAGTCCAAAGCTGCATGAACTCTGCACTGAGTCAGGGCTGCATGTAAGTCTGTTCCTTTGTAGAATACACATCCACTTTGATCACAAAAAAATTGTGGTTTTACCGACACCACTGACAAGCCTGTGTCAATTTGCTCGCAGCAGCAATTCAGGTTTGTGATTTGAGATAGAAAGCCATTTACGGCCAGCCTGGAACCAATGCTGTCCGAGTCTCCATTTACAGTGTCATATTGGCGGCAAAAAACGTATTAACACTTGATATGTTGTTACTCACAGGCAATTGGAAGCCATTGTTACAATCGGACACAGTGCCTTCAAAATGGAACAAAAAGTTCATACATGAGACCAGGATCTCTCGATCAAACGCCTTTTTGGCAGTGACTTAAACATGAACTAAAAGCCATAAAAACATAACACACTACTTTTATGAAAAGGTGGGTTTATAAAAGTGATTTAAAGGAAGATACCAAGTGAGCCTATGGAGATATTTTTTTCTAATGAGGCAAATATCATTTCTTCTTCTGTCTAATACACTTATGTCATTGTCTGACCTACAACTGCAACCATTAAAACTGTAGCTCAGAATAAAATACAGATTTAATGTATTTATGTATTTAATGTAGTATGTATGAAATATTTAGTAGGAGTGATACACAGAAACTATTTCTTCCACAAAAAAAAAAAAACTGGCAATTTAATTCAACTTTCCTGAAAATAAAAAACTAAAGTTTTGTTGCTTACGAAAAAATAGGAGTGCAGATCTATCATCAATCAAACCTTCCATGAATCAATGTATACTCCAGGTTCATTGAGAGAATGGATTGTTTTCAGATGGCTTGGTCTCTACAGGCTCTCAGGGCCCAAACAACACACCTCGGAACGGAACAGCTCATTAGCATTCCTCTGCAGCCTGTCTGCTGGCCCCTGGCTCAGTATGTGATGGAGCACTCTAATGTGCCACATGGCTGTCAAGACAAGAGGCTGTCTTTCCTCTAATATTTATCAATTCTTCACCATGATTACAATTCTACTATCCTGTACATCTCATAGGCTAAATGATTTTCAACAGGCCCCTGCAGTGGGATTGAAGGTCCAATGTGATGAGGCCTGACATATTCTGCAAAGCATGGTGATTGTGGAAGGACATCATATAGGTAAGATGTATAGGAGAGATTGTAATCTCAGAGCAATCTGTCAGCCAAGAAAAAGTGTGTGGAGCGTCAACTGCACAGACAATTGGTAAAGTTGAAAAATGTCCAACTGTTGACATGGATTAAAAGGTGACATCTCATTCACACTGACCTGTGTGACTCTGGCATGGAGATAGAATACAACAAAGGATCAGAATACAAAGTTGAACTGATAAACCTGCCTTCTGACGGAGAGAGACAATGAAAAACAATCCTGTGGGTGATGATATCCAGAATGTGCTGCTTCAAATCTTAAACCTGAGACCGATTGCAGGTCGACTTCTAAAGAGGCCACAGTGGAAATTAGCTCTGTCTTATGTAGGCTAAACTGTTTCTAAAAAAAAAAAAAAAAAATACAAATAAATCAATGTGATATATAACTTAATGGTTTGCCAATTGTATTTTGGAGAGAAATGAGAGGACCAGAGTCCGTGTCCTGCATCCCAGGTTTGGTTCAGTTTAGAGTCCTAAAAGCTTTGATTCAGAGTCGGAAGAAGTATTCAGATCCTTCACTGAGGCAACAGTAGCAATACTGCACGACAAATACTCTTCAAGTAAAAAAGTAAAAGTACTCATTGTGCCACAAAATATTCAGTGCTCTGCTCTTACATATGATGCATTTTGATATATATTACTGCTGCGGCGTTATTGCATATGTTGTATTTTACTACTGTATTTTAAAGTAGGGAGCTATATATTTTTATTTCTTATCTATGTATGTAGATTTTTGTCTTTCACTGTCATGAACACTATAAATGTCTGTAACCAGGGTAAACAGGCGTGCTGTTACCATGGTAGGACCGTGACAGCGGAACACAAACTCAGTGCTTCAGCTTACATTAACTGTATCAGGCGCAAGACTGTGTTTATATTCAATCATACACTTTGATTTTCACCGACATCATGACATTCAGATGGATAAAAAATTGCAATGATAAGAACTAAGCTAAGGTAGATTCATACGACCCACTATGACACACAATATTGACTCTTTTACATTACTTGGATTTCCTCCCCTTTCCTTTTCTTGGTTCATGTTATCTTGTTTATGTTATCTACTGTTTTACACAAAGAAAATAATACAAACTTAAAATTATGCTCTATAACCAGACTTGAAGTAGCTAATGAATTTCTCCATTTGCACCGTTAAAACACACTATTGCATTCAACATATTCTTTTGTTGGCACAAGCACCTCGAACCTCTTGCTGCTAGCTATAAAGCTCATGCTGGTTTACTTACGTCACTTAAGGGAAGAGCAATTTTAAAGTCATTTGTCCAATTAGCATAGCCATAAACAGTGGCTGACTATATTAGTCTCTTGGTTTGCTCACGTATCCAGGGATCTGCGGGTTCAATGACGTGATGTGAAGTTTGTAAACAGAAGTAAGAGGACATTACATACGGAGATCTCTGCGCCTTAAATATAGATTGCTGTCATCTTCAAGGTTGGTTTCGCGATTTAAAACCTGCAGATTGAGCACTCCCTTTTTTAGGTATGCCATGAGCGATGGTAAACAAATATAATTCAGAGTACAGTACCTTGGCTGACACTTGCATGCTGTTGTCCTGCATGGTCATGATGGCCTCAGAGATCTTGATGTCAACTGGGTCTATGACTGCTTCAATGTTGAAGGGTCCCTCCAGTCTGTCTGCCACCAGTAACATAGCATCTGTCATAACATAGAAAGCACATGTCAGCTCAGAGATATTAAACACAGGCACACGCACACAGAGAAATGTTACTGCTTATGTTTATGCACGTACATCAATGTGTTCACATCATTTTTGAGGGGTTAACAATACTCAATGCAAAACCCTCAGGGTGCTCGGCTCTATCATGGGTCTGTGACGTAGAGCCAATGGAGAGCACAAAGAACAGCGCCTTCTCCAAATGTGCTGCAAGCCAACAATTACAAACACAAAAGGAACCTGCCACCACCTTCATCTTCAACACACACAGCCGAAAAGAGATGGGGTGTGTGAAAGCGGATGTACAACATCAAGTTGGAATTACATTTTCATTGTGCGGCACTTACACATATGCGATTTGCATGCATGCTAATCATCCCAGTTAGACATAGTAGACTTCTGATTTATTAATCTATATGTGTTCGCATTTCTAAATCAATTGATTAATAAATGTATGAATGCATGCCTATGTATCATGCTAGTGATTACTTTTTAATCACATTCCAGACACGCAGTACTTGAACTTAATTTGTTCTGTCAAACATAAAATTCCTTGAATACTTTGCTTTACCATTAAGCACTGCCTAAAAAACATCTGATGGCAAGTGATTTAATCAGCTATTCATAATTTATTTTCCAAAACCCATCTCATCTCACATCTAACAATGTCTTCAGGAAAAAAAAAAAATCAAAATTCTTCTCTGTGCTAAATAAACAGGTAAAAAAACACAAAGAAGAAAACACGGCCATCATGACCTTTTTACTGTGGAAGAGTCTTGGCATGAATCAATACCTAAAACAGATTACCCACCAAGCTGCCACTTCTCATTTTCATTAAAACAATGTGGTTTTAATATGTTCATACAGACGGATGGTGTTACTGATAATGTTAGACTGGGGGAGATGTCAGTGGTGAAAAGAATGTTTGAAAGTTTCATTAGGCTCTATCTTGTCTCTCTAAAAAGTAATTAAAAGTCCACCAATTCCTTTTTGAGGGGTTAGCACTGGTTAAGTGGTGAGGGCAGAGAACAGTGATATGACGAAGACTTCCATATCTGTGCACTGACATTTGCTGGAATGTGGACTAAGCACGGAAAGCCTATTTACCCCTACGGGAGCAGCTCTCTGCAAAAGGGCAGCAGGAAAAAAAACACAGTTCCTCATCCCCTAAGTCTTTAGCAGAAGTAGAATGCCAGTGCAAATCTTTAGATCATACGTGATCATAGCTAGGACTCGGATGTAGAAGGACCATTGGCCTCTGGTGCAGCTCTGTAGGCTTGAGAGGGGCAAAGCCTGATTACTCCTTACCCTGCTGTGGCATCGCCAAAAGGGAGAATTTCCATCATCCCTGTTGGTTTAAGCCAGGGCTCAAACCATTAGCAACCAAGTGGCTGTATCATACACTAACTGCCTGAAAACTTCTAAAACTGCTTCTGTTGACATCTGACAAATGATTTACTTGATACATCATCAGACTCACCCAGAGCACTATTACATGGCAAAAATCTGTCTTCTGGTCTTACCAAATGACATATGAGGAGTGTGTCCATGACAGGTTTGTTGCTTTTCGCACATCTCTTCATGCCATTTAGTCTGTTCTGACATCTATTGTGCTGACTTATGCATACGTAACTTAAGTTAATTTACTTTACATGACATACTGTAGGTTACATACTTAACTTTTGTTATGTAAGTTAATCTACCTACATAACTACATTATTTAAATAACTAAGGTACTTCTTTTTAACCAATGCTATGATCTTATTCTTAATCTAACTTAAAACCTAAACCTAACCTTATTTTGATGAAAAAATTAAACCAAACTGTGACCTTATCACAACTTCCACGTGTTCATCATCGTTACCATTACAACGGGGGTCATCTGACGTTGCCTATTATTGTCCTTTACTATTACCTTACCCCTGTTACAGGGGAAGTCTATGGGGACTAAACGGAGTGACATGACCTTCAAATTCGTAGTGGCATTGTATCTGTGGGAATTCTAATTATATCATGTTGGTAATTGTGATTTTTTTTTTTGGATACATGGATCCTTACTTTAGGATGTGACTCTTTTTTGGTAATATGGTAATACTTTCGGACATTCTGAAGGCTACTGGGACCAACTAAAGACGAAAATCTTTAAAATCGTATATACAATACATACTTGTAAATAGGATCCACTCATTGTTAGTTTTGGTATTTTCTTCTTTCATACGTCACAATTCAGTCTCAAAACATCACCTGTGAGCAGAGCTGAGAGAAAATTCAGGAACAGACTGAGCACTTCAATAAAATCACGCCAAGAAGTCCTCACACATAAATAGCAAAAGAGGTCAATTCTCAGTGCCTTCCATAATGGCATGAACCAGTCTCAATTGTCAAAGCTGCACACTTTGTGCTGCAACAACAGTTAAAACACTGTGTATTGTAGCCTGATGTAGAAACTTTTTCAATTCATTCGGTAAGAAAAAGCTGAGGAACCTTGGGAAATTGACAAATAAGATCATTGAGGTAAGTCAGGTATAGCTCTCTCAATTACAGTGTAACAGTCCGGCACTAACGCCAAAACCATTCAAGACTGTCCTGGCCAGCCAGTGCAGAATGAGTTTGGGCTACTGCCCTCAGGCAGGCATTTCAGAGTGCCTGTCATGAGACCTAAGAAACATAAAGTCTCCCTCCTCTCGCCGCTATTGACAGGGCAGGATATTAAGCCCATGCGCTTGACTGAGGGGAGTGATTTAGAGGACAGCTGAGTACAGAGGACACAGCCCTAGCCTGTTTAAAGAGGGGTGAATTACAAGCATAGTGATTAATACTCAAACCTGGTATTGCCAATTAACATTGAATTAAGTTGGAAAAATATCCAGGTGGCCTGTCTCAGCCTCAGTCTCAACCTCATTGAAATATCTAACACATATTTGTAATATTTAAGTATACATCAGGTGAACACAAACACTTTGCCAACAAAATTCAACAAAGCTTTTTTTTTTATGGGATATTAGAAGAAAGCTGACAAACAATTTGGCTAAAATCTGGTGGACAGACTCTGAGCAGTTGGTGAGATTTTGATGGTTATCTGAATCAGTTAGTCATAATTGAGATACTGGGAATTGTTAAAATGTGTTAAAAAAAGCTCTAACATGCTGTTTTCTCAGGAGCTAAAATTATAATCATGCGACAGTAATAATCAAACAAGGCTCTAAGAATTTATTACAAGACAAAAGAGCAGAAAACAAAACTTTGTGTATTTTTCTGTACTAACTGTAGACATATGGCGTGTTTAGACCTGAACATGACGCTATTTTAGCCTCGCATTCCTCGTTCGAGTGTTTCTTCACCCCAAACAGCCAGAATACTTTTACTATACTGTACATCAGCCGTAAGTTTGCAAGCGATGGCATGCGCAGAGCGTGTGTGTGTGTGTGTCTGTGTGTATGAATTCAGTCGAGGCTCTGACTAATCTCAGCACTCACCAGAAACTCTGTTTCTCTTTTGTATGTTTCCTCTCTCCTCAGTTGTTAGGTTTGTGATGTAAAATCCAATTCCCCTCCAGCTGTAGTCGGCAATCAGCATTTATCCTCAGGTCACCCCCCTGAGAGTCACAAAATGACTCCAAACACACCAGGACATCATCTCGAGGACATCAAAGAAGACCAATTGGCAAGACTTTATTGCAGGATAGTGTACTTACCTATATCAATAAACTGTCACCAACCTCACATCTTCAGATTCAGATTTCCTAGTTTCTACCCGGTTACTCTCAGGTTTGAATGATGAAGTCTTTTAAAAGGTTCCTCTATTCAGAGTTCTGTTGTGTTGCTGACCGCAGCTCAGTCTACATCTACCTGGTCCAAACCCTGACCCTCTTTGTTTTTTGTCTAGTGTCTTGTTACTGTACAGTAGTTTAGTTTGTGTTTTGTATGGATCAGTGAATGAATGTTTGATTATAAAGTTGTTGTTTGTCGGTTCTGTATATTTTCAGTTCGGTCATTGAATGAATACCCCACAATCTGATACTTAATTAGAAAATCTATGGCTAAACAAGCCCATTTATAACCAATATTTGTGACAACCACACAGTTATTTAGGATTGCCACAGTGAAGTCATATGATTTAGACACAGCTGATTAACTCAGTTCATGAGCCAGGCACCAGACCCGATCAAACAACAGTATCTCTGACACATTTTTGATCTGACAAAACGTTTAGCAAAAATGTTAAATGTGCTTCAGAAACAGAAATGTGACTTTTCAAATTATCCACAAACACACAGTCAGCTTACTCCGTGGACACACCTCAGTCAGATTTTGACTGAAGACTGATGCACATTTAAAATTAGACATTGCTCCAATTGGTCATATTTGGGTGCTACTGTATAACTAAGGTAGGGCTGGGAGATAAAACAATCTCGATCATTTCCACCATAACACTTTCCTCAATAACGATGATACGTTTATGACATTTATTTTCATTAACCCTTTTTGTCCGTTTTCCTCTACCTAGAAAACACTACACCGACAGCCAAACGCACAGCAGAGAAACAAATGCATGTGGTGGATGCATGTTTCGGCCCCTCCCACTCACAACAATTCAGAATGACGGTGTCGAGCCCACACAAGAAAAGGAGCAGCCCGACTAGCGGAACCGAGTGCGAAGAAATTGAAAAGACTAAGAAACTGAACCGAAGAAAGGTCACACCACTTCGCTTATTTGGAAATAGTTCTCCTAACTGAAGTCTAACAAATGACAGGCCAGCATAAGTGCAAAATGTGTCGGCGATCACTAACCTCGTCCATCATCTCAGCAGGTACCATCCCAAACAGTACTCCGAAAGCACGAGTTTGCGCTATCATGCTAGCGTCAGTCTCCCCGCCAACAGACCAGCCCCACTGCTTCTACTAGTCAAATGTCACTTCGACAACCAACAACTGCCGCTGCTTTTTCAGCCATTGCCCCATATGAGAAGAAACCGAAGTGATACAAAGACATAACAAGCGCAATTACATACTGTACTGCTAAAGATATGATGTCTATAAGCACAGTTTAAAAACAGGGAAGCAAGAAGCTAAGGACACTCATGGATGCTTAGTACACTCTGCCAAACATCAGTCCCTCAGCTGAACGCTGATCATTTATTTATTCAGTGTTTAACATAAAGCCATTTGGTTGGTCCTAAGGAAATTCAACATTATTATTATTGTTAAATATATATCGTGATAAATATTAACATCGATCAATATAAAAAAAATATCGTTATAACAATTTTGGCCATATCGCCCAGCCCTAAATTGAGGCATACAATTTCACCTTTCATGCCAACAATTGCAACATGACAGACATTTAATTTGTTTGGTAAAACATGTGTGCTTGTTTATTATATCATCTAATTAAGTTTATTACATCTTTACTGAGAAACTTTTTCCTCTTCCAAATTAACATGTTCTTGTGTGAGCTTGTGTCTGTTCCATGCCAGTCCTGTGCTTTTCCCATGAACCGGGTTGAACAGAGCTACAGATAAGACTCCACTCCGCTGTCTGCACCTTTGAAGAGCACTCCTGTTTGTTTACTCTGGAGTCTCAAATTGGGTGTGATGCTTGGTTAGATTTCCATCAGCAGCTGGCTGGAGGTCACCGCATGGGACCAACCCAAGTCCTGTGAAGTCTTCAGCCGCCTATGTTTAGCAGAGTGCTCTGTGGCTCTAATGCTGCCACAGAAGAAAAGCCTCAGTGGGAGTATAGAGGAGAAATTGGCACCGGTTCTGTTACTCATTCCATGAAAGACTCAAAGACCTAAATGATATCCTCAACTGAGCTCTGACAACCTATTTTTCATATAGCTTAATGAATATTTGATGGATTATGAGTCTGAGTCAGCCATATGAATTGCTGTGGGGAAGGGTTGCTTCTACATGCTTAAATAACAGAAGTAGAAATTAAGTCACATGAAGGTGCACTGTTTAAAAACAACGGGCTTTTAACGAAAAAACACATTGTAGTGAACAGGCTGAACAAATCTATACTGATACTACCGAATGTGATCGGCACTGTGTAGTTACAAGTTTGGTGTCGTCATTCATTTTGCCAGTTATTTCTTGTCATAGTTTAATGCAGATTTAGTTTAGAAAAACTGAACGTCGTTTGAAAGCAAAAAAACTTGTGATTCTATTTGTGGAAAGCATTTTAAGATTCCCAGCGAACGGTTGCTTATTTTGTACCACTTTTATGATTCACTCTCTAAAGAGTTCGTTTTCAGAGGGGACCAGCATCAGGAGTTAACTCAAAAGGGTTCAGTTGCCCGTTTTATTTTGGATGTGTCATTTTTCAGGCTTGCAGACAATAAAAGCAGTTCTTGTTCTGGGTTTTAAAATTCCACAAGTGCTTTTTCTGACTTTTTTGTTTTATTATTGTTTAGTGTCATTCAAACATTTTCAAAAGATAAAAAAAAAGTGATTTACATAAAATTGTTGATCCTTTTTTTGCTGTAGGTTTTCCAAAAGTTATGCAATATTTGCAAATAATAATATTTTTTTAATCTTATCTCTCTCTCTATCTTTATTGAAAAACAACGGGTTTAGAGATAATTCAGGTCAACAGAATAGTAGCACATGCAAAACAAAAGTAATTAACAAAAGTAATTAACATAGGGACATTAAATTAGAATAAAAACATAAAGATAAACAAACGCATATTCTGCATTATGGGGGCACCTATACTGATACAGACATCTTTAGACAGATGTTTCAGTGATAGAAAGGTTTCAAAATTACTCATAAGCTCTTTGCATGGTATTGATCTGGACTGATATCTATGTCTCATGGCATCAGTCTCATGTAACAATGAAATTATTAATTTGCCTTGTGTATTAACAATAACAATTGATTTGTGCCACACCATCCATCCATCCATCGACTGACACAGCGGGATGTATTGGCATGGTTGTTTACTGCTGGCTGCATGGTGCCAACATTTTTTTGCTTCGGGCTGCATGCTTGGTTATTTTCTAATGGAAAACTGTCCCCCCCTTTTTTTTCTTTTTTGCCCGAAGGGATTTGGAGACACTCCAACAAACTACCTGCAGAGTCCCTTGGGGGAGCACAGCCAGCATCCATGAGCGAACCTGTGGCAAACCAACAAGTTTTATGTGAACAGGTTGAGAAAATAAATAAAGGGTACGCTTAATTATCAAGGGCGTCTTCAACCCCTTGATTTTTAATTGCAGGACTGTTTTATTAACGCTCACAGTTCTTTCTGGCCTGTGTTTCTGATCCCAGCTGTAGATCAAATCCGCTGCTCTCACTTTTGTTGAGTGCATGACCAATATAATTTTGATGTGGTGATGTGGTGCTGGAGTGTTCAATAAATACACCCAGTTGAAGATCAATTTCTGTCACACAGTGCCATATCCATCCTGAGCCGTTATCTATAAAAATCAGTTACAATATATGTGCTCTCTGGTGCCCGTTGCAGAGAAAGTACATAGTTTTAAACACTGACAAGAATAATATTGACAAAAAGTGAGTCTGTGCCCTCGCTCACATCATTAATACACTTACTAACAAGTACTGATCCAGGCACAGTACTGTTTTCCTTAAGACTTGATTTTGTAATTACAGTTTTTGGAGAAGGGAGGAGGATAAACCTCTGGAGATTTACCTTGGTTAATTTGATGGTCATAAAATCTTAAAGAGTGGGCGTTAAGAATGGTTCCTCCTCTCCTGCATGTGCGGCAGATGAGATTGCTCTCAGATGTCAGTGGTGGAAAATAATCTTGGACTATTTCACACTACATTCACCAGACTGGTGTAACTGGGCACTGCATGACTGCTCTGGAGTCAATGGAAGGACCAGACTGTCACATTCAGAGAGCAGAAATGGTCCATTCACACTGGGACTGTGTTTGAATTCATCTTTTATGAGCATGCCTTTAGGATTTAAAGGCATATCGCTTTCCTCATGATGTAAACTAGGAGCTCCAATGTCACATTTCATTCCCGTTAAAGGGAAACTCCACCAATTTTACCCATTGATGTACAAGTTTGGGGGAGAACTACTGCATATGTGAAAGAAGTAGTAGAAACTCTTGTTGCTACAGAGGAAGCTCTATGTAATCTGATGAATTGCCTCGAATTATGTCAATCACTAGCTAAGTTGCATTGTGGGCAATGTAGGCACCTGGTTTTGAAAAGGAGCAATAATATGTGGAATAAAAGGGGTGATATCCGGTTCTGCTGTATGCATTTTGATTATTAGTTTTTTTTATCTGTCTATAATTAGTCCAACAGGAGTTGGATAGTTCATACGAGTGCAATTCTAGACCAGTGGACTGATTTTCAGAACCTGGTGCCTACATTACCCAAAATGCAATGTAGCCATTAATCTGACAACATGCAATTTCCTCTGGAGCCACAAAAGGCTATTTCACATACACTTTAATGTTTGAAGGATTGGTGTAAACCAATAGTGATTATGTTCATAAAATACTTAATATCAAAAAACATTTAGAAACCACTGAAAATCAATTTGAGAATTTGTCTCAGTGGCATGTTTCAAAAGTTTGTTATTGTAGCAGTTGCATTTCCACTGCTGGTACAAATCAATCAGGGGACAATTCTGTTGTATCGGAAATGATGAACATAATGCAAAGAGAATTGCCACAAGTGCCCATAAATACAAGTTCCGCCCAGTGATGAGTTTCACTGATGAATATTGCACAAATAACTTTTCCCATCTGACAGTGCAAACTGGGGAAAACATGATGCATCTAACAATAGCACTTGATGACACCCTGCATACATTTCCAGAGACAGCTGATTACTTGCCCGTGGTTTCTCAACATGCTGAAAAAATCAACTCAACATGAGTTATGATGAGGGTTCTATAGAAACAGTGCATGACTCTGATCATTTTTTCTATCCTATTCTTAAGTGTAGTTATGATAAATTGCACATACATGTCACAAAGACCTCAGAGTCTGTGCACTGACCATGACAAACTGAAATATGCCATTTACTCTGCATGACTTTGTGTTTGGCTTGTAATACGGATGGCCCAACACATGATAACGAGAAAGTTTATAGATTGGTACTTCAAAGTTATGTTTCTCTTCTAAAATAAGTTTTTTCCTGCCTAAACCATAACACTTTTCTGGCCACACAACACAAAGAACACAACCAGAGAACAGTAGACAGTTCTGAAGTAACAAAAACAACTCTACAAACTGCATCATCGATCTGGACAGAAGCTCCGTGTCAGGGAGAGTTCACTACGTCACTGAGCGTGCACACAGACAGGGTTCCTTGTTTACATGCTTTGCTTAGTTTGACAAGCTGAGAGGAAAACTACACCGGCTTTGTTCGGCGATGGAATGTGTCACCTAAATACAACAGTGTGCTTCTTTGATGTGTTGTCTGCTGCTGATGTAACTTTCCTTTCCCTTTTCTGTCTCTCATAGCTTGTACCTGCTACTCAGCACTGCAACCTGTGTCTCTTGAAGAACACAACAAATAAAAAACAGTTAGAACACAGAGTGGGAAAAAATATCCAGATGATAACGTTTGGATAGAAACACGATTGTTAAGACTCTTTACTTTTTATATTGTTTGTGCATTTACTTCTTTATTTAGCACTTTTGTCTTAATATAATTAATAATATTTATTGGACTATTTTACTACTGGTGAGTATACCAGATAATCCAATGTTGACCTTATAGTGACCTGATGATTTGTTGTGGGAGTCTCCCTGCCTCTTCCTAATTTATCATTTATAAGGTTACCTCCCTCCCACAACAAACATTAATGATTGTCTGTTGATGAATAGGAGAAAAAACACTATTTGCATTATTGGAACTATAGTGCAATCACCTGAATTAGTTTATTGTACTTGTATTGTAACATTGTGATCAGAAGCACACTGAAACCTGATTAACAGCCTTTGCATATAAACAGCATCATTTCATTGTCTTTGCTTTTTAATTCCTTGCAGAAGGAATATTTCAGCGTAACTCCATGCTCTCCATACCACTCTGCTAATGGCAGCATGGATTCTGCTCAGCTGCTCTGATTCACCTCTGTCTTTCCGGATTCGACGTTGCCGTTGTGTGTCACGCTGCAAATGACACAAAAGATGCTTTGGGAAATCTGATGCGAGTGTCCAGAGAGTCTGGACTGACACGCATCCATGGAAATCTGATTTGAATGACATTTTAAATGACCTACAAATGTGGTTTGGATCGTCACATTTGACGTGAGGATACAATCTGGACATGCCAAAAAGAGATCTGGGCGCTCTGTGTGAACATAGCCGGATGTGTTTCCCAACTCCTGAATTATTAAATCAAACAAACAAACGAACCAAAAATAAAAAATACACCCTAAATTTCCGATAAAATGAAAGAAGGCTTTGGTCTGTTGTGACTTTGTATCAATTACCATAAAAACGACAGTATACCCATCAAGGGGACTGGAGTATTCACCCTGGTGTGGCGAGTCAGGCTTTGTTGCGAGTGTGACTAATTTCTCTTTGGTACAAGCAGTTGGAGTCACCAGGGCAGAAATAGGAAAAAGGATATTTATTCATATGTTTACCGGAGAGAGAGAGACTAGAGATCACTAATAAGTCACTGACTAACTATTGACACAAACAGCAACTGAGTAGGAGGTGTTTGGTACATTTAATGAATTCCTGACATGTTAAGTGGGATCATACAAAATACTGGAAGCTGGAAACGTAATCTAAACAGTCAGAAGGCCGTAGACTTCCCCACAGAGACAGACTGAGAGAAGCCATAGATTAATTTCCCTCCCAAGAGACCACTGAGCTCCCTGACCTTTCTTTGAGGTGCTCGGTCTCAGTGGAGGGAAGAAACGCACGATTACTAACACATTATGTCTCCGTCGATGTGTTCTGTGGCACAGTGATGCCCCCGTGTTATAGCTGAAGCACCGCAGCTCAAAATGGATTGCAGACGTTTCATCGTTTATCAATCAAACAAACAGAAATGAAGTGAGAAATCAGATTTTTTACGCCAATTTGTGTTGCATCAGGTTTGATACTGAATCAATATCCCCCCCCCCCCAAGATATGACCTGCATTTTTCACCATGGGGATGTTCATGATCACGTTGGAGAGGCTGATTAATGGTGTAATAAGTGAGAAGCAATCCTCACCCGCTCACTCTTAGAGCCCTCCTGTCTAAGCAGAAACACTGCCAAATTCATCCCGCTAAAAGATGTCAGAGGAAAGCTTCCTGTAACTTTTTATTTTTCCCTCTATCCAGTTTGCAGCTGCGGGAGGTGAATCAACTGCAACAGACTAACTGGCCAACATATCTGTCTTTGGTGAGTCTCCAGAGGCTTTTCTCACACTTGCAGCTGGATTGTAGTTCAATAACAGCACAAGCAAAACATATCTTGATTTTTTTTTTTTTCTTTTTTTAAATTGGTTTTCAGCCATGCGTGGATTACTTTAACTCATCTGAGGTTGCAAATACCACGTCTGTTTTTCCTCACATGTGAACCGTCATGTCGTTTTTTTATGTTAACACTTTTCTCAACAGCTACAGCTGCCAGACACGACTGCCTCTGATGGATAACTGTTTATTTTCACATGCTGCCTTTCAGTGATTTTTTTTTTTCTTCTTTATTCTTGTTGCAAAGTGTTTGATCATGTGTTGGTGACCGTGAGAAAACAACTGTGTGTGTGAAGGATGTTTCAAGCCTGTGACCAGTGAAGTGGGAGAAATTGAATGTTTCATTGTAATAAGACTAATACAAAGCAGTGACTGCACAGAAGGTGTTGGGCCGGTTTCATTCCATGGCACATGAAAAGAATGCTTCGAAAAATATTGGTACCAACCTGACTGGTAACCAAAAGAATAATTCCACATTTTGGGGAAATGTGTTTATCAGCTCTCCTGTCGAGAGTTTGATGAGGAAACTGATACCACCCTTGACACGACTCAGACTCATCTTACTTCTGTTAAGGAAACCAATAAGTACACTTGCCAAAATGTAGTCGTACTTTAATTCTGTCATCAGACATAACACAATCGACATAAACAATATAGATAGTTTGAACAAAGTCAGCAGTCCGCCTGAACAGGCTGAGGTAAAGGGTTACTTTCAGCAAGCCTCCAGAAATATAAAGAAAACAACAACAACAAAGAAGTCATTCACATTTTTAACCCGAAAAAAAAAAATAGCTGAAGAGACCATTCTTTGGAACAACAAAAGCAAGTTACAAATTTTCATCTAACAATCTAACGACAATGATAGAAATACATCTCCTTTAAATAGTGTCTTTAGCTTTTTGTAACACTTCACTGCAACATCATTTGTGTTATTTTAAAATAATGCAAAGTCATTAAATCATTACATTTCATAACATGGTAATTTAGAAACGGTGTGATAATAATAATCGGACACAAACAGAATCTGCTGATTATTATTATTAAAATCTGTGGAATTCAGATGAATGTCTGTCTGTAATAGACAATATAATCATTTAAGATATCAAAGATTGTTTTTGAGCAAAAATAAGCAAACACAATACATTTAAAACCTCATGGAGGTTAAAATAAATATCTAGCACCAGATCAAAGTTTGTGGTGCAGTGTGATAGTTTGTAAAAAAAATTGGATTTAGCGCTGAGGAACTAAAAAATGATACACGACTGTCCGACACACGCACAAGGGGGTGGAGATGTGTTAATCTTCTGAGTTTTACAAGCAGCAACTGCGAAATCTGGAGAGTGGTCATCGGGATTCTGCAGCCTTGTCAATAATACATATGGCTCATTTTTGGAGAAAGACTTTTGAATTTAAAGTTGTTTTAAACCAATTGAACTTGAATAAGCTAAAAAAAAAAAAAAAAAAAAGCAACATTTAAAAGTGTGATTTTTGTAAAACAGCGTGTTTAACAATATGCTTTCCAGAAATATGATAAAATGAGGATAAACAAATCACGCTCAGCATGCACGGCTATCAGCTGTGGTTATGCATGGTATTATGGAAATTATATGTTGCTTGTACATAAAGCGTAGCTGTGTAAACATTCATACCACATACAGGAAAGCATCATCTTGGGGATTGCACACAGCCAGCAGCCATTAGAAAGAAAAGATCCCACTTCTTGATTATGCTGAGGATATGAAGATCACTTCCACAAGGCTAAGTGAGTCATCAAGCCTTCAGCTCTGTGACAGACGGAAAGCCACTAGAAGCTAGCTTGTTTGTTCCTGTCATGTCTGTTACTGAGACTATCTCACTTGATGCTCAGTCAGCTCGAGTGCCTGTGTGTCATTGTGTGTGTATGTGTGTGTGTGGTGTTGGTAATTGTCTCAGGTTTTACTTAAAGATGCAGCATTTTTATAGTTGAGGAATCTCAAAGCGCACTGTATTACTCCACACTTGAAGCACGCAGATGTTGAGTGTCACTGAAAGGTAAAGGGTTTTCAGACATCTTTAAAGCTGCACTGTTCAGTAAAGCAGGGTGCGAGCTCAGTTCCTGCTGAGCTATCTATATGATTTGAAGTAAAGCACTAGCGGAGTGCTCATCTTTATAATCCCACAGACATCACAGAAAGTCCTTCCAGGAGGACAGAAAAAAAAAATGTTGGCTTGAATTCCCATGAACTGGGGGGTTGCGGGGAGGTCCTGTTACACTGGGAAACAATCCGTGCAATTAAAAAGAAATGAGCAAATGAAATCAATGAGGATCACTTACACTGTGGTGTCAAAGGACTCAGCAGAGGACAACACAAGACTATATCTTAATTAGTAGAATAAATGTGTACACAGGCACAGTCGAGTGCGTGCAATAAGGGAATACAATGGCATTTACTAATCGCTTCTCATTTAAAGCTAGAAGGAGTTCATTACTTTAAATGTAAATCCATTAAAACAGAATTGACGGGTCACTAAGCCCCACCCCGACCCTCTTGGTTTCTGCCTGTCAATCTTTCCATTCTTGCGTTGTCCACAAAATGATAAGAAAAGTGGTTACTCTTTACTCTTTGTTATTTTAGAAACAATTTGTCCCTGATTACAGACAAATGCAGAAAAAGGCAGACTTTCCATCTTTTTAGACAGTGATTGTCTGTCGTGTCTACTGAAATGACAAATGTAATTGGTCGATTTTATCAGCTGCAGCTAGCTCGCTAATTGAGCTTGTGCTAGTTCTGAGAACTGATTGGAAATGCTGTCTCCAGCTGGGTTTTAAATGTGTATTAATCACAGCAGTCTTTTATTACAGTAGTCTTCTACGGATTAAATTTTGTAGACAAGCTCTGCTAAAAATAAAGATAAACTAAACCCACTAAAAGCTAAAGCAGGGAAAGTTGTCCGGTCAGTCGCTTGCTTATGAAGAGACAGATGAAAGAAGCTTGGAGTGAGCATGTGTGTAAATAAACATATGCCATTATGTTTTATCTCTTGCTGTTCTATCTGTCTATACAATGTTAATATGAATGATCAAATTATACAATTTTCCGAAAATAGGTTATTTAAAGGGCCAAAGAAAACACACAGGTGCCTTTAAGACTGACTTGACCTGCCAGTTGACGAGTGAATACATTTTATTTCCGACACAAACAGAAAAAAAGAAAAGAAAACATTGTTCTGGCCTTGAAGTGAAAAAGTAAATCCTGGTAATCTAAGGTTGATATAGATGAATTACATGTTTTGTTCTAACATAACTCTTGGCTGCTTGACAGTAAGCACAAACCAGTTTGTTTGGTGAAATTAACACTATCTCTGCTAACTGGAGCATTAACATCCACAATTCTAGCAAAGGGTAAAACAATGATAACTCTTTGTAAAATTAATAAAATTTAGTTATTTCACTGTAAGCACACAATTAATAAACCATTTATTAAGCAGTGGTCAATGGAGAAGTTGATGATGTTTTATATAGTGTGTAGTTTATAAATGCTGTGTAGTTCTATAAACAGTAAATGGATGGCCATTATGAAGTTGCAACTGATGTTTAAATAAACCTTTACAATTACTTAATAAATTATCTATAAAGCATTTCATTTGTTATAAAGTAACATATCAATTAATTAATTAATTATTAATGATGGCTGTCTTAAAGTGTTACCAACTAGAATAACCCATCAAATTACCAAGAGCCAAACTGAAACCTGTAAACTGCTGATGTTGTCTGGTTTATGGTCAGATTTTAAAATGATTCAGTTTGAAGCAGCAATTCTAGACGTGAGAAGCTGGAATCATTAAAGGTTTTGGTTACACTTATGTATAACAACCATCATTAATAAATGTTAAATTTATCGTTAATTTATCTGTAGTTTAGTTATGTCACTGTTAAAAAAAACCCAAAAAACAATGATATGCTTTATAAATTTTTTATCGAGCATCCAAGAATTGATTAGAGATGAACTGCACAACATTAATTAACCATCTACAAAATATTATAAACATCAGGTGCACCTTTACAATAAACAATTAGGAAAATGCTTTATAAACCATTTAGTGCTTGTTTACAGTGAAACTAAAGTTGAACTAAAGTTGAATTAATAATACATTTATATATCGATATGCAGTTTAATAATGATTGCAATTATAAATACGATAGCTTCAATAACCCTCAAATACTTAAACATGAACAGGGCTTTTCTTTAATAACCTGTAATATCACAAAGTAACACAACCTTGTTAGTGGTGAATCAATGCTTGGCATTTGGTTACCACTGCAGGCAGTCAGTTAGTGAGCCAGACATACTAACGATTGCAGTTTACATTAGAGCAAGGCCAAGAAAGACGCCACGTGAGGAGAAATCCACAGCCCGACACTAGCGCCGTGCCCAGTTGCATACAATTGGACGATCAGTGTTTCAAGAGGGGATTTATCAAACAGTCAATCACAAAATCTGCCATTAATTTTTAACATGTAGCTGAAATTATGTCACACTGATGTCACTCGACTATCCAAAATGGTGTTGATCATGGTGCGAGCCTGGGAGACGAGTGTGTGACTAACAGACTCCTCGCTCTCTCTCTCTCTGAGGGTATTTTAACAAGGTGCTGACAAGAAAAATGATAATGATGTGTCTGTCATGATGCAGAGCTTGGTAAATTTGTCATGATGGCAGTTGACTGATGGTCGGGTATCCTCCATTGACCAAACCATGAATTCTTTCCCTGAACATTCAAAAACACACACACACACACACACACACACACACACACACACACACACACACACACACACACGAGTCAGGGTGCCTAAAATTACTCAACACAGGTACAAGCAACCAAACTAAATCACATCCTTCCTCAGGTTTACGCTCATTGTTCACTGACGTCTGTCTGCCGTTTGCAGCGGGGGAGCCATGAAGTCGTTACGGTAACCTGTACAAACTGTCAAGTGCTGTACTGTGACTGTAACTTTGAAATGCATGACATGGATGTGAAATTGTCCATCTCCTTCTGAAAAGTGATATGTAGTCTACATCAAAATCGTCTGCCAAGGTCACGGTTGTTTCGGCGTTGCAGAGATTTCAGGAACGAACAGCTGCGAGACATTTGTTTCTACTCTCCAAAGGAAAACGGGCTTATTAAACACACAGTGTGACACTGACATTCAAACTACTAGTGTTTAAATGCGCATGTTAAACTCATGAGTGGCTATCAATTTGTTGGAGTGCCTTGAATTCACTTTCAAGCTCGTAAGGTGTCTCAATTTTTTCAGTGTTACAGTGCACATTATAAATTCCTCTGGTTCCGTTAAGTGATATTTTAATGGCTTTGTGCAGCATTTAGAGCACTTGAGCAAAAATGTACGTCACTGGCTGACAAGCTTACAGCTAAAATCTTGTGCTGTTGTTACTATAACTGCTACTTCTATTCCTATCCATTCATTTTCCTCTTAAATCCCAAAAGCCAATGCCACTGTGCCATAAGGACAGGGAATAAAAACAATGATTTTAACACTGATACTATCTAGTATTAAATATAGAGAGGGCGATTCTGAAGAAACAGTTGCTTTTTTCAGGTCTCATCTCAGGTTGTCAAATACCAATACTTCAGTGTGGCATTCTCCAGAGTTTCTCTTAGTATGTGAATACTATTGCAATTGTGAATTCTATTGCATTGATTTAAGATCTTTTTTGAAAGGGGTCAAAATGGGGTGTTTAGTGCGTTTAATGTTGGTTTTTACAGTAAACAGAAAGACTCAACTGGTGCAGCAACAGTCTCCTGTTTCACATTTTCAGCAGAGGCAACACACACAATGTGTCCTCTGCTTCATTTCATCTGATGAAACACATATTTTCTGTGGCAAAATGATGACAGATAAATCCTAATCTTCATTTTTTCCAACAAAATATAAAATCAGCCATGTGTTGCTGTGAATCTAAATAAGTTGCACTCCATTTATTCTTTCTGCACTTGCCAAAAATTGTTGTCTGCAGAAGTGTCAGCGGCGGGAGTGGATGTCATCGTGTGTTTTGGAAACATGTTCTTCTAAACATTATTCTTCTAAAAATGTTTAACTAAGGAAACACACTGGAAAATGAATTCATATTTCGCTTTCAAATATATTTCAGGGTTACAGGAATTCTTTAACCTTCTTTTAGTATGCATTATTTTATCCCAACCGTTATCAGTTTATGGAGCAGTGTTACAGGGCACAAAATAATCACCAGCCACCGGCCCTCATGCTGGTCAACATTCAAGCGACTCCTTCACTCACCAGTCAAAAAACAATGGTAGTCCATTTGAACAAATCTGAACATTCACCAGCCATTTGGCCACTGGACAAAAAAAGGAATTTTGCATCTGGATTGTTACACTGTTTATCTCTCTAGAGGTACAAGTTTTACAAGTTGAGGCAGCCGGCTGTCAGTCACACTTAAAATGAGATGTGTGAGGACAATTGAGTGTTTCATTTTCGTGTTTTTAAATAGATATCAGGTGTTATTCCATATTGGGTGTTATTCCAGCCAGGGTCACTGATTGCCTTCTGCTTTGCTTTGAGTGATGCTGCAAAGTCCTCATGGAAGTGTTGTATATTCACATTAAATCATTTTATTTCTTCTGCTTGGAAGTTATCTTTATGGTTTCACCCATGTCCAGTGGTTGATTGTCATTTCAAAATATCCACTTCTAAAAAGTGACTGTAAATGTTACATGCACGCCAGTAGGTCAGTGTGCGTTATCATTTCATTGAAAGCAGCTCTGGTGTTACAAAGTTAGCTTGCATTTTGGGATCTTGGTAGCACAAACATTTCTAGGAGCAGCAAGTTTTTTACACATTAGAGTTTGGAAACTGCAGAAATGGATCAGTGCGAGTTCATAGAGTCGATTGTCGTGGCAAAAAACAGTGAGGTTAGTGTGATTCAAACCTTGGAGACTAGCAAACAACAAAACTGCTGTCGTGTGTGTGAGCATACTTTAAGCCAGAGGAAGCAACGCCATAATTTAGAGGGACAGTTTGGATAATCTGAAAAGTCTATGTTGCTGTCCAGTAATTAACTGAAGATGCTTTGTTTTTATTGATTTACTGTATTCAAAAAGGTCAAGTTTGTGGGATTAAGGGGGGCCTATCGGCAGAAATAAAATAAAATCAGAGTTATGATTAATCATCATTAGCTGGCACCAGAGGGAAGGGTGAGGCAACGGGTATACAATGGTTGCAGTCTACAACCTCACTGATTGATGCCACTAAATCCTAAAAATCCTACACACTGGACCTTTACAACAACACATTAACAATGTTAAATATAATGTAATATAGATCAGTCCACGTCAGTGTGTATAATCAACAGAATCAATATCAATATCCATATGTCGCAAAAGTCTTTTGCACTCCTGAGCTCAACTCTGTATATTAGACAAAATAAATCATTGTCTGGTTTTAGTTTCTGCTTGTTATGAAGCAGAGCCTCCTTGATTATCCTTCATTTGTTTCTGGTCTGTATAACCCTTTTAATAAAAACAGTAAACATAATTTCTTAAATTTATTACATAACTGTCCCTGATTCAGCTGGATTTGAGAGATTATAGACCATTTTCAGAGCTCATCTCTCTTTTCTTTCTTGCTAAAAAACTAAATTAAAAGATTTGAGTCACCTTTCTTGTTTGACCTTACCAACCAATGGTATCGATGTTGACATTTAAGCACGAACAACGTCCACAGGTAAATGTCATCAATGATTCTTTAAAAAAATGAAGGCTGTGCCTCTAATCTATCCTTCTCTTATAGGTGATGATTTGAAGGGATGACAATGACACGACTGTGTATGGGCTCAATCCATAAATTTCTATAATGCAAAGATGTGCTCCAGTGGTGAGAACTGACCTGTGATACATTTAGAAGTTGTCTCTGAAAGGCGAATCAATATTTCTCGCTTGCTGCATAGTAAGCAAATCGAAGTTCTTTAGCAACAGATAATGAATACAAAATGTCAGCCGACATCCAAAAATGAGCCTTTCGTGGCGAAAAATAAAGATCCCGTGGGTTCTACATTTCTAATTACAATACCCTCAACAACGCTCTCTTTCCAAACAAACAAAACTACATCTGCACAAAATCTGGTTCAAAATTAAAAAATCCACTTTTTCTACACCTCAGGGGTGTTTTTGTCTAAACAGATTCATCACTCTGTTGCAACAACAGCTTTTCCCATTACTGTCAAGCCCAACGTCCCTTCGTGGCAATAGATTTGCCTCTTCACAAGTGAACAAGACACTAACTTTTTAACACATGTCATAAAGCTGCAAGACATCTCATTCAGTGCATAGGGGCCTGTGTTGATCTGAGACTTCAGACATGCCATCGGAGAGAAGAAGCGGTGCGTCATCTGATGGGTTTCTCGAACGACAGGCCTGTCACAAAACAGCCAAAAGCTTAGAAGTGAAGTTCACTTGACACACAGTCTTCAGGGATGTTGCTTTGAAAAAAAAAAAAAAAAAAAAAAAAAAAAATCAAAATGTCGCCCCATTTAAAAAATCTGTACGTGTGCTGGAGGATGGGATTGGGGTACATAACAAATAAAGCATTGATCCAGAGGGAACACTCCATGTGCCTCCTTGGTATCCATTTAACAGGAGGGCTTACAGCAGCCAGCTACTTACAGCCTGACTGAAGTGCTATATTACTCACCATGCTCAGCTGGAAACACTATAGAAAATGTGTTTGCCGAGGATCTGCTCTCCTTTATCAATCCCAAACAGCAGGGACTAGAGCTTTAAGTACTATGCCAGGGTTCCAGCAATAGCAAACAACATTTCAGACGGAAAAAAAGAGGAATGGTTGCACAAATAAGATTTCGGTTTTGTCTCTGAAAATCCCTTAAAGCTGAATCTAACACAGCACATCCCACTGAATTCCCACAGAGACTATTCAGAGACACTGCCTTGGAAAAGTAACATGCTGACTTAGAAGTGTAGGCTCAAGTGCACACGCACATACATGCAGACAGACAGACAGACAGGCAGACAGACCTTCAAAGATTACGAAGAGAAATCGAGAAATTAATTACCAATGAAGAGATTCCATTCAGCATCGAGATCCGCCTGGTTTGCCAGGCAGCCCCTCATCACGTTGTGACAGTAGTTGTGACAGGGTTTCAGCCCGGGCATGCCCCGACAGTATGGACAGTACAGCATCTTGGTCAAGGCTCTGACACACGCTGGAGCTACATTCACCTAGGGAACAAAGAGAAGTCCTTCAGTTATGTCAAGACCTTTCAAAGCTCATTAAATCTCTGTAATTGTTGGAGAGAGAAGTGGAGTTGAAACAGAGTAATGTTGTCGCCAATTTTCCACAGAAACCACTGCATACCACTGTCAGCATCAACCGAAAAGAATGCAATTCCCAGCTGAGACTTCAGGGGAAGAAGAAGTCAGATGCATTACAACCTTTGACAAACGTCCCCACACAACACCACTTCCTCCGAAAACCTGAAATCTGAAAGCCCACCAGATGAAACTCTGTGACAAGACGAGGTTTACAACTCTGTCCATCTCCATTCCATGTGAAAGCTGTGCCTTTTATTGTTGGGCCATATTATTGTCCCGGCGTGAGTGAAAGCGACAGAATTCTCACATCTGCTTCCCTTCAGAGGTGGGGAGGCAGAACGCAGAGTACATCTGATAATTGGCCTGTCAGCCCCGGTATTCATGCTTGACTTTAGATTTTGTCCAGCACACACCCTGGAGACTTCTGATGGGTGTGTGTATTTGTGTGTGAGGGGAAGGTTGGCAGATCGGCCAGTGGTAGGGCCAAACAACTGGAGTCCATTTTCTTTGGTCAAAGGATTTAGCTGATGATGAAGGAACGATTCGACCCATCAAAGAAAAATTACCTTGAGGAGACAGTTTTAAAAAAATGTTCATTCATCAGATCAACACCGTGATTAATTTCCTGAACCAAAAAGTCAGGTCAAGTCAAGTAAGTGAGTATTTCAGCCCACTCACTGAACGATGTAAGCAGTTAACGTTTCTGCAAACCACAGATAAGTCAGAGGTTGACATTTTTACCAGAAGTGGCATATCACGTTCACATTACATGCTTGCTAGTGGGCTTTCACATCAGGATGAGGAGGGGGTGGTGTTATTGTAAGCTACAAGGCTGCCAAACGGGCAACTGCAGTTTGACTCCACGGGGACATTTCCAGCTCTGTTACTCTGTTACTTACGACCAAAAACCGCCTATTTTTCATGTTTTATTGGCAACAATAAAAGGTATTTTGAGTCAAACCATGACGTTTTCATAACCCTAACCAAGTGTTTTCTGTGCCTTAACCTAACCAGAGGATAAGCGCAGCGTTATGATGAGAGAACTTCTATTATGTATGGCCTAGCATAAAAAAGGGCCACCATTTTACTGTGGTCAGCTGAGCCAAGCACTTACTAAACGCACACACCATTGGACTGGGTGGACTTGATGCTTGTTCCATTAAAAGGCTTGCCTTATTTTACATATTATGTCACCGCCAGTCATTATCCAGCAAATCAGTTTAAAGTGAATAAAAAGGAACCCAGAAAATCTCAAATTACACATGTGCCTTAAAGAGCTCTTCAATCTACACAGCCTCAGACACACTCTGCCCCCAGACCCTCAGTTCAGATAAAAACTCTGAAAAAGAAAGAAACAGACATGAAATTAAACTGAGGTTTTACTATGCCAAATTTTTTTTCTGTTACACATTTTGTGCCTTAACCATTTTATTCTTTGTCAGAATTATCATCGTTAATTAGACTTTTGTGAATATTACTACAGTTTGAAGAAAAAAAAAAGATGAACGTGCAGAGACAGGAAACACAAAGCCAGGGGCTATAAATACAGTTGAAGGTAACAAAGTGAGATGGACCCGCGAAAGAAAAACACGATCAGTGCACTTTTGTAGTTCCATGGCAACACCCGACGGCATACTATAACAACCAGCTTCTGCTCCAAACCTTGGAGTTTGTCATAGATTTTGCGGGTACAATGAGCAGACCACCGGTGCGAGCACACATGTACACCTGATGAGCAAAAATAAGTGTGACAGAGAGGAGGAAGACAGAGATGTACACTATTAGTGCACTTGCTTCCTCTTCTGCTTGGCAGCCGGCTACAGGGTTCAAATGAACCATCTTTGACATTTGCAATCTGCCGCTGACATCACGCGATGTCTTGTAAGAAGGCCATTAAACGAGGTTGCTAGCTGTCACTTCCACCTCTGCGTGTCATCCGCCGACACGTACTCTTGTAAATTGTTTATATCAGTCTAGTAGCGCGGTTAACATATGGAGATTTATTACAAACAAGATTCATGCGATGTAACACATTTCACAGCTGACATGCATGGAAACTGTTTACGTGTCAGGCTTCTGTGGCATCACGACAGGAAAAGCTGAACTAACCAGAAGCATCTAATGGAGCTTTTGCCGGTTTTTAAGATATTACTTCACGATTAAATAAAAAACAAATTAATTGTTCAGAGGTGACATTATTTGTGGGTGTGCAGTGCCTACATTATTTCTGTTTCTTGTGGAAAATTGAACTAATGGCCAACAGAATTGAATGTTGTTTAGTTCAGTTAACCAGCTTGGAGGAGAAAAGAAAATGCTTTATAGGAAACACTTTACTTGAAGTCCCCCTGATATAAGCAGTAAAAACGCATTTAATGAAAGGTTGTAACATACTTTCATGCAGTTGTAAAAGGCTATAAGGACATTTTTAGGTGTTTATCAATGGAGAGTTTGCCACAAAAGTAACACCTTAACCTTTTAAAACACATTTCATATTGTGTACTGCCATTCAATATCTGTTTAAACATCAGCCTCCAATTACAATTCAATATGCAACAATTGCATATATGAAAACTGGGAACACATACACATACACACCTCCATGGACCTGTCATTGTTATTAGACCTTATGTAACACAATAACTGCTGTTTAATTTCTAAATCTTTCTCAGGCAGTGCTGAAAAAAGACGAAAAAAGAAAAAGGAAGTGCAAACACAGAAAAGAACTGGCTGTGGAGGAAGCCAAAAATGCTGCCAAAGACGTGGAGAAGCAAACATCAAGCAAACGGGGAGACAGATACAGATGAAACAGACGGAGAGAAAACCAGACAAGACACTCGCAGACAAACAGAAGGAGGCAGGCAGGTGCTATCGCCACATTTGGACAGTGAAACAGGACCAAAAGTAAGTGCCAATCACAGTGTTTGTTTTGGAGAATCCTGCCTCTCATTTTCTCAAATTTCTTTTCATTGCAGATAAAAACTTAATGCGCTCTATGATGTGTATCTTCTTAAAGTAACTGTCATCGGAGATGAAAGTAATGGACACCAAATTAAGTTCCTTTTATTCATTCATTTATTGAATTACAGTGATTGTACAGCTCTCAGTAAGCTTATTCTGCGCTCACACTACTACTCTCTACACGGACAATATTAGTATCACACCGAATTAATGCATTGAATGTTGGTGCAATTCACTAGAGTACTGTAACTGAGACAGTTTTTAGATTTAAACAGATACATACTTTTTTTGTGTCCGAGTCACCACAAGTCATCACTGTGCCGTTAAAATACCTTGCACTTTCAAATTAGGTGTAAGGGGAAAAAAAATCCCCCTTTTGAAAACATAATGACTTGTGGAACAAACGAAACTTGGATTTATTTTTAGAAAGCACAGAGGGGCAATATCCTTTCAATCGAGGACTGCATTTCCACCTCGACCTGAATCACCGTGCTTCTTTGGCAATCCCTCTCCCTCGTCAGTGACTCAGACCCCACAGATTAAATATAACATTTTCCTATCAAGCCGTTTGAATCATTTTACTCCACAGGATCATTTGCATATAAATATATTTGCTACAGTGACAAATGGAGGAGACAGGGAGAGCTTGTCCCTTTTGTTTTCTCTGTTGGCTCAGCCCCACCCAGTCACTGTACCTGGGCAAGGACATTAAATCCAGTTTAGAGCACAATCATAAAACAGAAAACCAGTCGACAGGATGACTTTGGAATATATTCACGTAATAAATTCAGCGCTCCACTGCTGGGTTATAAGCGATAGCAACATCACAGAGGAGCCTAATGAAAATATAGTGTACTGTGTCATCTACTCAACATCAGCGAACCATTGCAAATGTCATTTGGTACGATTTAATACTATCATACCTTTGCTTCCAACTTGTACAATAAAGTACAGTACTTATTCATGAGGATATTAAATAATTTAAAAAAGTTCTGGGATTAATCTGTTCCTGTCAATTCAATTAAACTTGGCCCAGTTTCTAGACAGCCTATTTAAGAGACACAGAGGAAACACTGGGAGAATCTTCTTAACTATAGGCCTGTTTCAACCACACTCTACATGCAGTGTGGCTTGTCAGTAGCAAAATAAAAAAACAAATTCATACACCAAATAGGAAACGTGTTTTAAGCTGCCCTTGAGCTTTTTGAAAAATTTGCTGTGCCTCCTAACGCAATTATCTGACAGTGTTTTCTTTCTTTCTTTCTTTTTCTTTTTTTTAAAATCGTTGCAGTCACTGTGCCCAGCAGTGGCTGGGTGCCCTGGATGAAGGGTAATCTGATAATCTTGTTAGCTCTTATTTACAGTTGAGTGGATGGGATATTTCACAGCAGGCTGAGGGTAGGGCTGGGGAGCGAATTGCCTCAGATCCAGAGCGAGATTAAGACACTAATCTACTCATCTGATGTTTAAGAGCTGTGATAACACTGCATGAAGAGCATATGTGTGAGCCGGTGTGTGAGTTTAAGCAGCGGTGGAAGAAGCAGTCAGATCCTCTACTTAATATAAAAATAATATAGTTTATATCAAAACTAAAAGTACCCATAATGCTGAAAAAAATAATATCACATGTTATTGTCAAATGTATGCATTAACGTGTCAATAGCTTTTTACTGTTGGTTGGAGTTTATGATTTATTATTTTGGCTAGTTTTTGCAAAGCTAAAGCTGCATACTGTATAAGTCTGGAATGTTAATCTGTAAAGTACTTAAAGCTGCTAGAGTAAAATGTAAAATGTATCTCACCGTATATGAGTGAATGAAATGAAAATACACAAATAAAGCACCTCAAATTTGTACTTAAAGTGGCCATGAGTACTTTCAATTTTATTACATTTTGTTGTTTATACTTCAGTAATTTCTTTTCATGTAAGGTGCCATAAGAAATGGCCACACAAATAATGGCAGCATATCACATGAGTTCCCGCTAATTGCTACTAACACTATTCTCTTCATACATCCATGACTGTAGCTTCCGTTAGCTTGTTAGCTCAGTTAGACATGCAGCTAGCCAGACTACTAGTGTAGGAGTGTTGGTATTTACACCACTACCACAGGAGCTTTGGAGAAAGAGGTTTTCAGACTGGTTAGCATGCTAACTCAAGTAGATATATCTATATAATAAAACATCGTCAAAACTGTTTACATCATGTTGATGATTTAAGTTGGCCTTTAAATGTCTAAACTAAAATTCTTACATACTGTACCTTTCACTAACATTTTAAATGTCAGACTCTAAATTGTCATGGAGTAATCTTCAATGAAGCACCTGAGGCAATGTACCAAGTTGTATTTAGTGTTTTGTAGAGAAACACTCAACTTACGACCGAGAGCAGCATGAGGCATAAACAGCAGCCTACCCATTAGCCTGCTGCTTAAGAAGAGCAGCTTGTAGATGTGGTTAGCCATTCAGCCAGACTCCTGATGTGAGCATTAACTTTATTGAGGATTAAACATGTAAGAATATAAATGCAATGAGCCTGAGCAATAATAAAGCGAAACCATTTCTAATTTCCTCCCATGAAAGCCGCAGTAGGGAGCCACCTGAATTCAGTATCAGTAATAAGGCACATCTAACAGAACTGAAACATCAGGATGAAAAGACATCCAGGCTCAATATTATCTCAAGATAACTCTAAAAGACAGTCTTTGAAGATATCACCTTGTCTATCTGACAGGGTGTCGTCACACACATATGGCGTGAACTCCCTTTAGGGGTAACAGAGTGGGAAGACCGCAGACGATGGAAATTGCTTTGTGCCACAAAGTAATGAAGCTGTGAGAAATGACAATGACTTTGCAAGCAACCAAGGCCAATCAAAGGGAACACTAGTGGGACGGAAAACTGTCGCCAAAACATTGTCTCAATAGTTCTGTCATAATTATTGTGACAAGATGCGTTGCTTCGTACTGATTGGACATGGATGTAAGACTGCATTGCTGCCCCAGTGTCCCCACTCAATTCCACAGCCATTAGTGTCAATGGCAATATGAATGATCTGTCACTGTGCAAATAAGACGACCATCTGCTACCAGGAGAAACATGTGCCTGGTCGCAACAGAACGTCTGTGTATAAACTCCACTTAAGGTCTTATTTCTTCCTCACCAAAGGATTACAGCAAAGGTTGTTGCAACGAACATCTGAAAGTGTTTCTGAATTTAGAGAAAACATCAGCTGTACGCTCGCAGAAGGCAACAGTAAACCTTTATACACTAGCCTTCTGCTGCACTGACAAGTGAGCTAATGATTTTTTAATCATACCATCAGATGGAAAAAGGAAGAGGAAGAGTAAACTGGAGCGATAACGAGACAGTTATTCTGCTCGACAAACATGATGTCAGTGCATAGTTAAGTTTGAAGATCTATTTCCAAATGTAATGCAGTAAAATATATATGATGGTATGTTTGCATGCATTTTGTCGAGGTATGTGTTTCCAAAAAAAGCTCATGAATCACAATTGTTTATGACACGGTGAGGTGTAAAACACAGCTCCCTGTGGCTTTGCTTTAGCATTTAAGTAAACACTGCACGTTTATATCTCCATTTAGGAGACTCACCTCTAGTTGCCAGAGAGTAATATCTTAATTGTTGTCCATTACATTTAACTGACAGCTGCATTTAGCTGTTAGACTAAGGTTTTAAAGGCAACAGGCAATGAGCTCATAAAACTTGATGTGCTGTTAGAGTCAACCTTGGTGCAGTAGTAAGAACAGATACATCTCAAGGATCACATTGATGTGATCTCTCTCCAGCCCGGAGGAGCAGTTAATATAGAACAGGTTTAAAGTAAGCCGAGACCAAGGAAAAGCCAAATTATTAAACATTCCTGAGGCAAAAATGTACTTTCAATTATTTACACATTGACATATTATCAAATCTTTTGTTTGGTTACTACTAGAATAGTAGTAACTATACTAGAGGGCCTCAGGGACATGTGTGATGTCACAAAGGCAGGACTACTGATTAGGCACTTCAGGAGTAGTGTTTTGTGGGAGAGAGGAGTTTCTATAAGTATGCAACATATTCAATTTAAAGGTCTTGTATCATGCTAATTTTTATTAAATGCCCAAAAAAAGACATCATCTTTCTCTAACTGTCCGTCGCTGCAGCACCTCTATTCCACTTCTGTCTGAATGCACCGTTTTAAACCCCTGACTCTTTAAAAACCCCTTCGCAAAAATCCCAATCTACTCTTATTGGTCAGCTCTCTCAAATGCTTGAGCAGGCACCTTCCACTCTGTTTCCGTATCCACTTTGACATTTTTTGCAAACTACCACCGTGCTGAGGGAATGTCTTTGGGCATCGACTGTGCAGTTGTGACAACACAAGCTTACAGAAGTCTTGACTGTTGGCTCGAAGGGATTCTGTGGATTGAGCATTCTGATAATTTCACATTATACAGCTCCAAGACTATGTGTGTTATTAAAAAAGGCATCGATCAGACACTTTACTTTCTACCATTTAGGACCTTTAACAATTAACTGTTTATAGTGTTGGGAAAAATAAGCCAAGAGTAGAGCAGGCAGAAAGCAAAAAAAAAACCCAGAAACAAAAAAAAAAAAAAAACGTAGGAAGCCCTATACAGCTTTCTAATTGAAATTACTATTCAGCACTGTTTTTGCTGATGACTCTCTCCCTTACTTATTCCTCTGAGTCACGCTGACAACAATAAGTAAATGAAAGAGTATAATTTGCCAAACATTTCATTATAAAACACATTAATAACGTTTGGGCACATGCAACAATACATGCTTTGGTAGCGCGGGAACAATGTTGTGATCTACCATTTTCCAGAAAAGTGTTTTCTTTCCTTTAACCATAAAGATGATCTGACCTAAGCTGAGTAGTTTTAGTTGCCTAAACATGGTCACATCTGAATTACGAGGCTGCTAGAGCAGAAAATGCTCACATGTGGTCCTATGTTGCATGTTGAATCTGCCTCCACTAGTCTGTTGTATTTTTGTGTACCTCACAGGTGTAGAGTATGCCTGTGTGGTTACATCCTGAAATGCTGATTAAATACAGTTCTTCAGATTTTTGGAAACCGGCTCTATGTTTCAGTCCAGCAGAATTGCACTGTGTATCTCTTGGCAAAGCGCAGTTTGCTAGAGCAGCTTTACAAAGATCCACACAAATAGATGGAGATGCCCAAATATATTTGCTGTCTTAAACCACAAACATGCCAGTTCAGGACTGCATTAAGAGACTGGAGAGTGGACTTAAGATAAGCAGCTGGGTAAACTTGAGATTGATATTAATCCTTTAGTACATACAGTCACAGGCCATGCACAATATGACAGTGTGTGCACTAAAGTTGTGGTAGTAAAACAAGGGCCGCAGCACTTCGTACTCTCACTAATCACGCCTCCTTTCTGTGCATCTCCGTGAACTTTGGAGCCCCCCCTCCACTCAGCATGTTAAATGTAAGATGGAGCCAAAGACAATTCCACAGAGGCTGCACTAAAATCAGTTGCTGTCAAATCAAGGAATGTCTGAGACTGACAGAATAATCCACGTGCGAGCAGCTGTGCTTCCGTGAAACAACACAGTGGTACTTGGCAGGGCCCCTGCGACCCGTACGAGTCAGCTCAAGTGTCTGTCTTTGCCCAGGCATGGGATTGCCCCGCTGATCTACCCTGACATGTACCATGTTATGTGGCATGTCTGGAGCAGCAGTAGGGGCTGTTTCTTTAATTTACCAAGACAAGTGCAAACATGTTAAAAGCTAAGCCCACGCTGCTCGATGACTAGGCACAGCGTACCAGGAGCCGTGCGCCGTCTCTAGTGGCTACAAGACCTGCATATACTATATCGTTATCCATCTGCCACGGTGCCTCCTGAATTAAAGCACAGCACTCACCCTGTGTCCATCTGACTCTGAAGGTCTGCAACCCAGCCTGAATGTCAGGGGCAAACAGGTCTCCTGTGGCTGCCAAGAAACCTCTGGACAAATGTCACAACATCGGTGCTGACAACCAGTCTGTAAGTGCTTGTTAAATAAAGATGTGGTGCCATACACTTTTAGTCAAGGTGCGAGAAAAAAGTAGTCATCAGATGTGATCTGGGTTGGCACAGGCCACTGATGTGCCATTTCTTTCCCCAGTTGCTGATGCAGAAGGGATATTTTCTTGAATGTCTTGATGTTAAAATGTATTGGATATTCCCTCAGTTTCCCCTTCCTTTTACATTTGGTCTACATATACTCAGTATCGGGTTTCCAGAATGGGTGTCTTTTAGAGTTTTCAATATAAAAATGCAAGCGCCTATATGGTAGAGTATACTGTATATTTCTTTATTATCCTTTCACATCATGTCCTTGTATTTCAGACTACATGCTGTCTTTCATTTTTTCCAACAGTCTGCAGTTCACCACAGATCAAAATCTTTTAATTAAAAAGGACATCTTTGGTGCAGCACATTTCCCGATGACGTGCCAACCTTTTTGAGCCAGTTGCCATCTGCCGTCACAGCACTGTGGCTGAGGCCTTATCCCCAGCAAGCTGTGTGAGCTGAGAGCCAGCGAGAGAGAAGGAGACAGACAGAGAGGGAGAGAAGGGGGATAGAGAGAAAGTGTGTGTGTCTGTGTGTGAGAGTGTGTCTGCGTGCGAGTGTGTGTGTGTGTGTGTGTGTGTGTGGGAGTCTGAGAGGGAAGTTTGTCCGGTGCATCTGTAGAAGAGGCCTTGGCTGAGAAACATGGATGGACAACACTCCCTTATGGAGAAGGTCACTTAATCTGCCCCCGAGCAGAATTGTTCTAACTCACTGTCGGGGTGTGCAACATATTCATCTCAAAAACAGAAAGTGAACTACAGGAGACTCATGTAGTTCACATAAAGGACACTGTGATGCACTCTCCCTGATTAAACCTAGGCATTTGGTCTTTGTGTCTCTTTTATTTTTACATACAGAATAGGTGCAAGCACATTAAATTGGCATTGCTTTGTTTTGTCATAGAGATTATGGGCACCTCACTGGGTGTGATTTAGTTATATACGAAACTACAGTAGTGGAGGAAGTATTTAGATAATCCACTTAGACTGGAAACAGGCAAGATTTTCTGCCTCAACGCGTTATTCTGAAGCAAATGCTGATTGCACAAGGTAATGGATATAGAATAATGAAACCATTTGCGTTTGTACTGGTTGCCTATAAACCTCGCTGTCACCATACAACTGTGTTATATAAAGTCCTGTTTTACTTTGTTGTTGTTATTTGTAACTTTGAGGAAAACAGAAATGATCCAGTTGTCTGTTGCCACTTGAAGTAAATTATCTGTAACAAGTAAGTGAAAATACAAAAGTATTAGTAGCTGGATTTAGTTTAATTACCCAAAGTATCCAACATATGTAATACTTTTAAATGTGGAGAATAATATATATCATATTATTTGATTATAATTATTGATGCATCTGCGTATACATGACTTCAATTTAAGATTATGTAAAGGTGGGTGATATTTTAAGCTCTATTTATTATCTGTTGATTATATTTTGTATTATTAATATGAATCTGCAAGTATTCAAAAATCCAAAAGCAAATAATACTTGCCTGATCTGTAGTGGAGTTGAAAAACAGAGTAACCGAAAATAGAAATATAAAGTAGTAGCCTTGGAATGTATGAATGAAGATCAACTAATCATTGGCTAAGCATGACCCACTGCAAAGTGCTAATTAAACATGATAAATGTTCTTGTATATCATTGCTCACATTGCTGCTATGGTTTTATGTAACATTTAACATGGAAGCAAAAAGCATCTGAAATGCTTAGTGAAGCTGTTTTTCTTTTAATTAAACTCATCATTTCATACACAAAAGAATAGTGTACTCAAAGAGTGCGTAAGCACACTAAAAAACATCGGTTTTTAAATTGGCTTTAATCGACATGAGTGTCCCATAATGCATTGCACAAAGGAAATAAAAGAGCTATTCACAGCGTCAGTATAATTTATATTCATTGTAGGTGGTTGTGGGACAATTAAAGAGGGAAACAAAAAATTCTTTGGGGGAAAAAAGTACTCCATCATCAAAAGAAGCAGGTTGCAGGTGTTTGTATACTAACTGTAAATACAGTATTCTTCTCTATGAAAATGACTATATAATACGTAGTACATAGTAAGTTAGGATGGAATTGAGACACATAACAATAGGAACAGCAATCCTACTTGCAGCTACTTGCTCTGTGGCAGGAAATAGCACAATACAAGTGGAAGAATATAAAGATTTGTCCATTTCATCAGGTTCCATTCAAATAGTGTTGGTTGTTTAAATCCACATAAAGCCCACAAATCGTTTGTCAGCCACTTGTTTGTGTTTCCATCACTTTAGTCACATTTATAGTTTGTGAATTCAGAGCACTGACACTGTTGTCTGAGTTTGTACTATTAAGTTTTGAATCCACTTCACTGGTTTGCCTTGACAGTGAGTGGGCTTAACTGCTAAATGGCAGCGAGTATATTAAGTAGAAAAGACCAAAGTCACTCGAGAAATGGTGGAAACCACATGGAATCCTGATATTTCTAACATGTCAGCAGAGACTGCTGTAATCCTGCAGAGCATTAATCTAAGGTAAATGTTGTGTAAAGATTGGAAGCTGCAATGGAGCTTAATATCAAATTATCTGACAGTTTGTGATGGGAAATGAGTGTATAATGAGATCAACATGACAGTGTAAGCCATCAGGAAAAAATAAATCCCTCAGTACAAAATACCTTGCTTCCTTCTATCATCATGACTAAATATGCAACGTGGACTAGGCCGGCTTCGCATGTGCATGCAGAGTGAGTGATAAGTGCTCTAAATGCCTGAACTTTAAACCTTTCAAAGGGTCCAAATCCCTGCAATCTTCCCTGAGCGGGACTTAATATGGTCAGACTGTGTTTTAAGTACCCCCAGGATAAAACTCTTAATGGTCATCATAAACTGTAATCCAGAGAGATTCTGCTCTTAATCCAGGATCGAGGTCCAGGAAACTGTTCAGTGCAAGTCAAGAGCAATCCCATTTTATGAAGTGATATCTCCCCTATTCTGACTTCCCTGCATACACAGTCGCCGGTTAGCAGTAATTATATACGGCTCATCATCATTGGAGCATCATCCTGTGTCAAAGAAACATGGAAAATTGCGCAGACGGTGGAAGGCAGTAATTTCATATAAAAAGGACGTGTTTGGTCAAATTAAAAACGGGATTTGGTTTTCCGAATTAGAGCCCAAACAGTGACTAGGAATGTCACGTTTCTCCAAATCCTTGAATTGATCAATTTATGATTTTATTGTCAATGTAAAAAGAAATTCCAGCACCAATGGGTATCCCATTGTTTGACTCTGGATTTGTTAGGATCAATAGGTCATTGTTTTTATGCCCTGACAACAGTTTACTGTTACATTTTCAAGCTCTTCTTTTAAAAGACAGGGATATTTTATCACAACAGCTTGAGTTTATCCTGATGACTTTTTGATTAAATTTAAGGCTAAGGTTAAGACAGTTCAAATGATAGTTAACAAAAATAAAGATTCCAGAGTTCAACAATAAATACCACCCTTTGGGGATTCAACAATAAACAATTAAAGATAGAAATTCAGTTTATTACATTGTTTCAATCGCTCAACTCTGTCCCGAGTGAACCACCTTCTCAAGCAAATCAATAAAGGATCTCTGGCAATGTTATCACTTTAGTTAGGTTCTTCCCCCACAAGTGAACCCTCTTCCCATAAGAAATCAATAAAGGATTTCTGGAGAGGAAAATAAACCCAGCATCTTTGAGGCTGTTGGAGTTACCTCCAGTATTGGCCAGTTGGTCGTCTTCAGGCACACTGGATAGTTAAGCGTCTGGAAGTGCAGCTGCGGGCTACCAGTAAGCTAGCTGTATCACATTTTAAGTATTATTGTTTTTTCAGACATGCACGCGTAGGCAGAGATGAAGAGGGAGAAAAAACATGAAAAAAACAATGTAAATGCTGATGACAGATTCCGGATCGAAATCGTGACACCCCTAGTGGCTAGTCAGAGACACTCACCAGAGGCCATGTAAAACAAACAATATACTTCACATAAAGGGACAATTGGAATAAAGAATTGTGCCAAAGACATGATAAAATGATAATGCTTCTTGTACCCAGTTGGTATTTTCTCATTGTAACTATCTTAGTGCATTCAATTAAGTCATGGTGAAAAACAAGAGGAAGAGCTGAGAAGTTTCTGATTGATAAAGACTCCAAAGGTTCATGGTAAAGTCTGCCCATATCCCCCACAAGTGCTCAATGCTGACAGTGATTACCTGACTGCCATGTAGTCCCTAATTCTCAGTAAGTGAGGTTTTGAAGATGTTAGCACCAAGAATTGTAAGTTCTTTCTTCATGATATGTAATTGCTGTGTTACTACTAATTTTATATATACATTTTCATCTAATGCACGTAAAACAATTCATTCTTATGATATAAACATGACTTTTAAGCCATCATGGAAATGACATCCCTTAAAGACATATTCAATCTGCAAAGCAAAAGACCACTGTGCAATAGGGAAGCCCGATAACAGCTACTAAATGGATGTTGTGAGATTCTTTTGGCAGCTAGACCAGCTATAACAATCAAATACTGCTTGAATATTAATGCACGGGGGATAGCTATGTGAAACATTTGATTATGTAACACATTGATTTAGGGCTGCAGCTAATTTTTTCTAGTGAGATCTAGTGATTATGAGCTCATCTAATCAATTAATCATTGCGTGGGTAAACTGTCAGAGTTGTGGAGGATGCTCATTACAGTTTCCCAGAGTCAAAGATGGTATTCTTCCTTTGTTGTGTCAGACCAACAGAACGGCACCCCAAGATACTTACTTACAAACTTATTTTTAAAAGAAGAAACTCAGCAAATCCTCACATTTTACAAGCTGGAACCAAAAGAATGATTTGAGTTATTATTAAAAAAAAAAAAAAAAAAAAAACTTTTGAGGATTAATTACTTTTTAAAATGTTCTTCTCTGGTGATCTAATTATGAACTGGACGAACACATTCTACATAATGAGTACTTTTACTTCACTCCTTGCTGTAAATACTTTTGTTTTTACTTTTACTTAACTTTTCCTCAAGTAAAATTTAAAGGGTGGATTTTAAATGGACTATTTTCCTACCATCATATAAGTACTTTTCCTTTCTATCTAAATACCAACCCTGCTATTTGTACGTTGTGACAGTTGCAGTACACGGTATTCAACCTTAATGGCAGGTTATGGCTCAAGACATTACAGGACAGCCTGTTTGTCACAGCGGTCACACAGTTGTGAGGTGTTTTTGAACATCGCTTGCTCATGAGTCATCCTCTAAAATAACACCAGCAGCAAATGGCGCCTTCTTCCATCAAGCATGTATATCCTTGTCTCCTATCTATATGAAATCTAATGGAAAGTGGCTTTTATACCATATAGTATTTGGGCTTACATCTAGGAAGTGATGTAAGACCATGGTATGTGCTCTATAAGACTGCTGTGGCTATCTGTCTCTGAAAGCAGCGAGTACGGAGGGTGACACTCAGGTCAAGGTGATTTGTCACGTCAAGCAACTCTTCACCTCAAGTTCTATGGTTGTTCACCAGCCTGACAGCCTTCAGCGATGCCACACTGTTTCCTGGCTGCGCTTCATAATTGATGAGAGAGCAGGGAGTATGGGATTTGATCCAGACCGAGGGTGCCTTTTAGGCCGAGGACAGCTGTGTAGAGGTGCTCACTTAAACTCTTCATATGCAATAAAATGCTATGCTACTGAGGACCTGTGTAACGCTAGCTCTGTGGCAAGCTATAAGATACGGAAGCGCATTGCATTCACTAGATAAAAAAAATAGACACCTTATCTCGTAATTACGAGATCAGGATCTCGTAATTACGAGAAAAGATCTCGTAATTACGAGATCAGGATCTCGTAATTATTAGAAAAGATCTCGTAATTACGAGAAAAGATCTCGTAATTATGAGAAAAGATCTCGTAATTATGAGATGAGGAAAGGTGCGTCTTGGTTGTGGTCAAGCCAGCCGTGGTTTGCGTTTGCTTGGTCAAATCAGCCGCACCGTTTTTTTCTAGTGCGCGAATCTAATAACATTTAGTGTAATCGTGCTGAAGCCGCTCTAAAGAGCTGCTGGTGGTGACTGTGTGGGTCAGACTGCAGTCTCACAGTCAGACCCATGAAGCATACGAGGATAAGGATTTTGACAGAGGATTACTTTAATAGTACACACTAGAAGTACTTCATTACAGTTACACAAGTATTCTAGGGAGTACTTAGTTCAGTGAACTACTTATGGAAAAAATGTTTTTTTGTTGTTGATGTTGTTGTTGTTTTTTCTCATGTCGTCCTTTACTTTGAAATCCGGATACCTTTGTGATACCTTCAGTTTATTACCGGGAGTATTTACTGTAAAAGTATGATCTCATAATTACGAGATCTTTTCTCATAATTACGAAATCCTGATCTCGTAATTACGAGATCTTTTCTCATAATTAAGAGATCCTGATCTCGTAATCACGAGATCTTTCCTCGTAATTATGAGATCCTGATCTCGTAACTACAAGATCTTTTCTCATAATTACGAGATAAGGTGTCTAATTTTTTTTTTATCCAGTGAATGCAATGCGCTTCCGTAATAAGACAACGGTAATCAATTCAAGATGACAGACTATTCAGAGACAATATAGAGCAGCAGTGGGGATGTAGCACATGTTTACGTACTATTGTGATGTAAATGCCCAATAATTATGTGACTACAGTAGGTAAAGGAAGGAGGTGGTAATACTTCAAGCTGCAAGACACAATAGTAATAAAGGTTGGCAATGGTTTAGCATCTGCTCAAAAAATGAGAAATCATTATGAATTTAAATGTAGCCTCTTCTTGTGTCCCAAGATGAAATGGCTGTTTAAACTATTCCATTTCAAGTCAAGTTTGGTTGCCACTGGCATTCTTCTAGTACACATAGTATGTTTTAGAAAAGAATTATACATACCAATCATTTTCAGTCATACACTGTGTACATGACATTAGAATGGTTACAGTAAAAGACATTAAAGAGTCTCAATGTGTAGTTTACAGGATCAACAGTAGCAAGAAGTGGTTTCTTCAGCAGGCATTTTTAAGATAAGGAAGTAATCGGTCTAAATTTACGCACATAATTTGTGCATTTGTGCAACGAAAGAGTGGTGTGTTAGTTAAATACTACTGTAGTTAATTTCATTTATAGAGTGCCAGTTCACAACAAAACTTATCTCATGACACTTATCAGCAAGGGCATGTCTACACTACACTGTCTACTCTTTAACTCATTGATTTACAGAGACCCAACATTTCCCCCAAGGAGCAATAACATGGTGAGAGTGGCAAGAAAGAAATGGCTTTTCGTTGTTGTTTCGATTGTTAAACTAACACTAAAAAGAGTAAAAGATTTACCGCTCGACATCACTAAATGGGTGGACTTACAATGAAAACACTTTTTATAAAACTTTAGTTTTGTAATGCAACTGTAGAGCTCCAATGGACAATGAACGCAATTAATTCATAATTTGCTGGATCTGGAGAGTGAGAATTTAGGTTTTGAACTGACATTTCATAGATTATACTATACTGTATTATATTATGAATCAAGAAAATAATCATCAGATTCATCAACAACCACTGATAGTTGATTGTTGTGTTGGAACTGACTTTTTTGTAAGATAACAAATATTTATATGTTGTCAAGTTGTGTTAAAATATAAAGCAGACAGTCATTTTCTGCTCGGTCTCTGGAGGACCAGTGCTTAATGCAGGGAGTTGGTTTAGCCTCCAACATAAGGATGATTAAAGCTCTTTCTCTAACTGTGCACATCTCTTTTGTTTGCCCTCTCACTCCTATTTTCCTTCTTTCCTCTTCTGACAATTTGTCTCCTCTGTTCAACTGAAAGGGACAGCGAGCTTCAAGGTAAAAAGCAGATAAAGAGGAATCTTATCACTGCTGAACTTGGAAGACGTTTTTAAAACTCACTTTGAATTTGTTAAAAAAAAAACTGCAGTTCTACAACATTTGTGTCTAATTGCTGGTGAAGAAATTGATTTTGGAGGGGTCAGAAGTTTGCCTGACTAACGTTGTCATTAGACATTATCAGTAACGGAACAGAATTAGAAGGTGAACAAGTGATGCAAAACACCTAAATTTAGTTTCTATTTTTAAATGACAAATCCATGGCTATAGACCTGTGAAGGGTCTTTATGTTTCACACTCGTTCAAGATGTTCAAGGGTGAAGAAGTGTGCAGTGTGTGTTTGCTTTCATCAAAACTGTCCTATTATGCTTTGAACTATGAACCAAAGGAATCACATCACAAAGTAACACATTTGTGATGGATATAGCCAGGGAAAGAAAACTAAAACGTAAAAAATTAAAATACAATTTTGGTTAAGCTCTCTAAAGCTTCATCTTACATATCTTTGTCAGCTGTTTGAGTTTTCCAAGAAGCCACTCTGTATAAAACTAAACTAGTTGTATCCTTTCTGCCAGTTTTTGCATCTATTTCATAAAGTGGACAGCGCACCAACAACAGCAAACAGCTTTGATTATGTAATCTTTACAGTTTAGATGTTGATAAAAAAAAAAAAAAATGTTGCATAACTTTCTGTGTTTAACAAGGTATTAGAAAACATATCCACTAAGTCTTAAAAAAAGCATGTTAATCTCCAGCATTTGATAACACTCTTAAAAACATATTTATTTTTCAGAATGTAATAAACCAGTTTTCTTAAACCAAACCTCAAAAAACAACATCAGCAAAGAAAAACATCATTAATATCATCAAAAATAACTGTCAGCAGGGAAGAAGTCACTAACTTTTTCTGAAAGACCTTGTCAAAAAAGTAACAAAATGAGAGAAAAGCTGAAAACAAAACCACATCAGGAATCTCAGGGGAAATGCACTTTAATCTCCTCTAGTCTGCAAAGCTTTGCTCTCTGCGGGTGATTCTTCTGAAAAAGTAGAGCATACAGTGCGCTTGTGTGCTGTGTTCTCCACCAGCCGGATGAAAAAAAAAAAAGTCTCACACTGGCCTCACACCCAAAGATCAAGTGTATCCGAAAAAGATCTTCATATGGAATCAAAATGCTTTTTCTTGATTTCTGAGCTTCTGATAAATAATTCAGATGCAATCTAATTCTAAAGAAGAATTATGTAAAGTCTGTGGAGAAGATTACAAAGACTTGTATAAAAGCATGAATAGTGCAAGTGAATCAGTAAGGGGTAGGTGGACAGAGTAGTTGTAGTGCGCGTTTACTTTGGATGCGATAGGTACGGCACAAAAAAAAAGCATCAATATTAATGAATAAATGTTTGCATTAATGCATCATATGGACTAGACTAATTTAAGACCCAATGAACACAGCCAAGTGTACAAGAAGATACATACTCCATAAAATCTTATCTGCAATCCTTTTGACTTCATAAGCAAAATACACTGCTCAACAGCAGAGGGCCACTTCATAGCCATGCAACACAAAACAACAAAACAGCCATGAGAAGAAAATTAAATTCACCTTGGCAACCCTGTTGGCGACCTCCCGTCCCACCATTAGCCCCTGGACAAACGTCCGTGCAGCGATGAAGGCCCTGGTGACCTGCGCCTTCAGTTTCCTCGGCACGTCTCCAAAGGGCTTTAGCTGATCTGTGTATTTACTGACGCACTCCAGGTAGTCATCTGTGAAGTGATACTGGGAGTTGAGCAACTGGAACATGCGCTCCAGCAGCCTGGACCAGAAGTCGTTCAGCATCTCCTCCAGGTTGACGTTGCCCCCCGTGTAGTAGCGTTTTAGCTCAGTGAACAGGTCCTGGAACACCTCTGAGTTCTGCATATACAGTTTCCCGTACGTCTTTGTGAACATGCTGTTGAGAGACTTCTCAGAATTGTCCAGCAGCTCCAAGAAAAACTCTAGATGGGTGGATGGTTTGGGGGGAGAGGAGGGATGGATGGAAAAGACAAACAGCTGGATTATTATGCAGATATTTACAGTCTCTGATGACAACCAGACAAATGGCTTCAAATGCATAAGGTTAATGTATAGTCTTGGAGATATAATGTCTTATTTCATGGCTCTTTCTGCATATACAGGAGCAATGTATAGCCGCCAACAATAGGTACCTGATTTGTGAAGAAAAGTCAGTCCAAAGCATTAATAATTTAATAGCAGAAATAATGGGCCACAAGGACTATGAATGATTAATGTAAAGGTTCTGATTGCATACTGTAACAAAATATTCATAAGTTTTAGACACAGACAATGGTACACATTATCATCACGAGCCGCCGCCATTGTTCCGAGACGCATTAGTTTCTCACTGAAACAATTTATTTGTCCACCGAGGCAGCTGCCCTATGAGCCCGTAATTGAATATTGTTTTACAGTATCAAAAGCAGCTCATTCACATTGAATAACCTGAAGAGTCTGTTTAAAGCAAGATACAAAATTTCACAGTGAGACCCTGAGATCTGTTTTGTCTCTATTATTATATTTGCCATTGATTCAGCACACACAACTTACACCACGTAGCACTGTCTGAACATTCCTTAATGCAAAACCAAAATCTGAATTCTTCAATAAACTATGATTTGGTGGGGTTTTTTTCCCATGGTGTCCATTTACAACCTTCCCAATTTGTAGATGAATTAAGCTTGTATTACACTCAGATAGTGAAAGCCAGCAAGCTAGACTAATGACTTTCCACTTGAATAGAGGACACTAGTTAGCCTAACTTTCTAACTTTATCTCCAGCTCTGACTGGACATTCCTTGTTGGATCTCGCACATTACGACTCGTGCGTTTTTCGCGATTTGCCAAGTGTCAACTTGTGTGACTTATTCCCAGTAATAAGGAACCTAAGCATGTGGAAGTTTATGAGACTTCACAGGGACAGGCATGATTAATAAGGACATCCCATCATTATGCAAACCTGTACATGGCTCTATTAAGCTCAGATAATTGGGAGGAAGGAAGCACAATGTAATTTATTTGTGGGTCCTGCCACAACTTTATAATTTCTGGACAAACTAAACTTTTTTAGCAATGAGACAGACCTGTTATTTCACTGCTCAGTCAGTGGCACACCCCTGCACCCCTGTGTTTGTCATGTACTATACAAAGAATGGGGTCTAGCAAGCTTGGGCAGCCTCTCATGTGCTTGGATGTATTGACGGAAAATAACCAGACACTAAGCACTAAACTAAGCACTGATTTTTCCTGTGACCTCAGCACTCTGTACATCACACCCTGAATGATTGCTTATTGCAAGGACTAACATATGGAGTAATCTAGGGAGCATTCAAATTACAGATCAGACAAAGAAACTGCTCACAGCATCAATCGCCTGTGTGACAGAATTTAAGTGCCTGGTCACATAGATATTAGACCACTCAAATAACAGAACCAACATTGTTAGTTGAAACTACATTTATATGACTCCTTTTGACCAACAAGCACACCTGTCAAAAGTTGTACCAGATGAGTCATATGCAGATTTCCTTCCACTTTAACTAGGTGCGGTTTTACATCGTAAATTACTTCAAACATCAAGACATCAAAATGCGCAAGTGCACTGACACAATTTAAACTTAACATTCACAGCAATTATATTATTGTTTCTTTGTCATCTGCCCAAGTGGCACTCTTCCGTGTGAGCACCTGATCTTCTAGAGCATTAACTGAGCCAACAAAGAGACAAAAAAAAAAAAGGAGAAAAAAAAAGCAGCATTAGCTAGGGAGTATCACTGAAGCCTTGCTAATAGGATCCCATGTTCCCGGGTGCACAGGCGTCAATGTGGGGAAGATCATAACGCATCTCTCCATGCACAAATGTCAAATATTCCTCCTCCCCATTTTGTAAACAAACACTGAAGACATTTCACGTGTCATGCTTGCTAATAAACCAAACGGGAGCTCTTCTCCTGGTTTGGTATTCTGGCTGGCTGACATTTCTTTGCAATGATGATGAGAGCAGTTACACCTCTGCATGGTGGTCACATCTACTCCTAATAATACATATCCCTCCTGTGATAGCACGACTGTAAACCATAAGGCACGATGAATCATTTCGTATGCAGTCTACCTTGTTAATAGTGAGGGAGGGCTGTGCTGTATGTAATCAACGAAAACAAGAATCTAAGAAATGTTTGATGAATACAAAGCATGGACATTTCAAGCACACACAGAAGAATCTCAGCAGGAATTTTTTGATACACATTTTATCATTAATTTATTTTTATACAAATATACATAACATGTTATTTTGATCAAATTGGATTTGAAAGAATTGTTTGGACTGTTAAGATAAACTGCAAATTGCCAGTTATATCATGTCATGTCATGTCATGGTCCGTAACCGCTTATCCCTTTCCATGGGGTCACGGGGTGTTGCTGCTGGAGCCAATCCCAGCCTCATCTCAGGGCGAGGGCAGGGTACTCCCTGGACAAGTCCAGTTAGGTCAGTTACCAGATAAAAAAATAAACATATCAAAATAAATCTTGACATTCTTTCATAGTTTATTTATTCTGGTTGACAGAAATGAGCTATTATAACACAATTTACAACTTTAGCTAAATTACAAACCTTGCTCTGATGGTTATCTTTGGAAAACAAGTAAAGACAACCATGCATTACACACTTCACACAACAAAATGTTATCAAATAAATTTAATAAAACAGATACTGTATTTAGTAAAAAGTGTCAACTGTTTAGGGCAAATTTAAATTTACTACTGACTGTGATAAGTGAAATAATACAAACACCCGTTCTGCAGCTGTTTTGAAGTGTCAAACACTGAACAGTTTGACACGGCTGAGACTAAAATCCTGAAGCCTGCCTGATAATCCACTGTTCTGTACAGTGTGCTAGACCTCCAGTGTGAGTGCAGAAGAAGCTTACTGTAATATGTCTGCATATCCTCAGGGTCTACATGCTAATGTAACCAGAGTTTTGGTTGCCCAAGATACAGTTTGTGTCAAACTGCTCTGGGATCCTCACCTGTTTTTTATCACTCTTTTGGTCAATTTCATATTTTTATGAAATGGCACACCATGCCCTGCCCATAAACAGGTAGGAATGAAGTCCCTAGTCACTCACTCTAGTTTCTTTGCAACTGTCTGACCTGCCATTACACCTACATTTGTTTAAATATTAGGAGCCTGCAGGGCCTTTTCATTCAATTTTTCCAATTAGACCCGAATCAAGGACACGCAAGCCCCTGTGTATTGTGCATGGAATACTGTATCAGTGTTACCATTTTAATAGCTCTCAGGATGTGTGAGAAATATCACAAAAGCAACAAAATATTCACATTATTTACCGTAGTTAAATAAACAGACTCAATTTAGCTGACAGGTTTTCTTTCACACTTGACTCTGAATGTGTCACTTGTCAAGGTAAATCGTGACTTTACTCTGTCAAGCTGCTTTTCTTCAGTCTAACTTTTGCAGGTTCTTAAGAATGCTGTGGTCACACAACAACCAACCATTCAGAGCGGATCTTCAAGCATAAGTTCACCCCAGAACGATCAGTCATTAGCTACTCAACCCCTAGTTCTCCTTGGATAAAAAAAATAATATCTCACTTCATGTCTTTGGAATAGGTGGAGAAAAGATGGGAGCAGTGTTCATCTGAGCAATATGATAATTATTTCCCTGGCTGAAATGTAGTAGTAAAATAATAAAGACTGGGCTAAAATGAAATGTGCAAGGAAAATAATTGTGAACTCACAAAATCAGCTTTAAAACAGGCTAAATGAGTCACCGGCAATGACATGAG